>CAOLHI010000961.1:0-467110 GCA_948474755.1 Ctenosaura bakeri
CTACTCTACCAGAGAACTCTGAATATGAGACAACATTAAAACACAGTATATACATGTACAACACAGTCCAATACAAGTCTACTGAGAAGGAATATCCACTACATCCCAAAAGGTAAGGATTCATGAGAGTGTGTTCTTTGGTTGCAATTCACAGCATGTTTATTAGGAAATAATTCTCATTTGAAAGCAATAAGTTGAAATAACAACAACAACAACAACAACAACAGTAATAAGTGATTTTGTACAATATGGTCCACCCTAAGTGTGTTTCTTACAGAAGAGCAGGGTCAAATAATTACTGTAAATACATAACTATTGCTTTAATCAGAGGAAACACAGACTCACAGACTTTCCCATCATTTTCAGCACTCTATATTTTGTTTGTCTCAGCACAGTCATGCTACGGCGGCATTTCCTAACTGAGCATTCTCCAGATATATTACACTAGAACTACATCAAGCTGGTTGATAGGAGTTGTAGTCCAAAAGATGTCCAGAGGAACAGCTTGAGAGAGGCTACCAGACAACACATATTGGCAAATTAGTTTTCAGAGTTTGTTATATGGGAAAAGGAGCATGTGCATGAAGGGATGGGAAACAGAGTTTTAGTCATAGCTTGGATGTAGATTATTAATTTCTTTTTGCAATAACAAAGACATAACTATGTTCCCTGATGATGGCAACACAAGAAGAGGTCATTGTAACGGTTTCAATTAACGTTCACAACTGAAAAGATGTGGTCTCTTTACTCCTACTCCCCAGGTGTGCTTTGTATCACAGGACAACAGCTTGTAGTATTTTTTAGTGTTTTTTTTTTTACAGTTTAATGTCTCTATTTCTAAAATGTAGACTCTTGCAGCAGCATACAAAGTCCACTAAAATGAAAAGAATTCATATAATAATAAAAATAACAATAAGCATTTTAAAACATCATTTTACTTAAGTCAACAAAGATCTTAAAGTATCAATACATATAAAAACCAGGGTACATTTTATTTTTATTTTTTTTAATTGATAATCTTTACTGAGTATATACACTTGTATTACGAATGTCAGAACCTATAAGACATATATCTCTCAGCACACAACAGAAACTTCTTAACATAAATATTGACAGTATGACAGACTAGTTAACCCATAAAATGTGATGAGGAAGATAGATAAGAGGCTGTTTGCTTTCTTGTTTTTCTTTTCCTTTTTCTTCAATAGAACTTTATGAAATACAGATAACTGGTAGTATTCTTTAGTTTTTGTTAAAGTAACTGACAAGTAACTAGTACAGTTTAATTCTGAATAACAGAGAGAAAAGAGTTGTACATTGCAACTGTAGCGGGAGAGAAGCTTGGAATGGTAACATACTACTTCTAAAAAGTAATCTTCCAAGCTTTCTTTTTGGTTTTCAGAACTTTTCCAAAAGAATATAAGACTGAAAATGGTAAGTTTGGAGAACCAGCATGTCCTTAGGGGTAGGAAGCCAAATGCTGGGGTAAATATCCCACAGACTTGTTGCTTTCCCAACACTCCACATATAGAAGCCAATCAGACTGGCAGGTGAACCTCTAGTACAGGCTATAAAACATCATTCTTCATCAGTCAAAGGCAGCAGATTAAACTAGAGGACAGAAGACAGTCTGACACAGACAGCTCCACAAGTTGCCTCTCTCTCCCTTCTCCTTTCCCCAGCATTCACTATCTGAGGTAAATGATCCTCATTCTGACTTAAGGTAGGGCCATTCCTAGCTAGTGATGCTATTTGGATGAACTGCCTCAGGTACTAAACAAGTCTGGATGCCTATGGCCAAAGAATCACCAGTTGAAATCCCTCAAGGCAATGAATTTGTTCCTGCTCCTAAATGTCGATGGTGTCTATTCCAGCCGCTCCTGGCTTTAATTTTCAAAAAATATCTCAGGAAACTAAAAGGAGGCAAACTTACAAATCAATGTTAAACATGTTTGTCCAGAAAGGTATATCCCTTGAATTCAGTGGAGTTTACTTCCTAATAAGCGTAGCTACAATCTCATCCCTAGACTATCCCTTATTCCTGGGATCTGCTCTGGAGGAAATAAGTAAATTCAAAGCAGGGGTGAGCAAAATGCAGCCCATCTAGATATTACTGAGTTCCCATCCATTCAGTTGTGGAATTCCCATCACTCCCAGCGCTCCATTCACCAATGGCGAAAGACAATTAGAACTACAGTTCAACAACATCTGAAATGTTCCCACCACTGGCTTAGAGCGTCTTAGTTTTATACAAAATTTGCCTTTGAGTTATATCTGCCATCACAAAATTTTATATGAGGTGTATCCATTTCATGTAGAAACTTAGTTTAACTCCCTTGGTTCCATCCTGAAGAGTTCTCCAGTGAACTTCCCTCAACTACGGCATTAAAACTTTCTCTATAAGAATTTTAAGTACCTCTCAAATCCAAGGACCCCACAGGATGGAATCATGCCAATTAAGGTGTATTAACGTGCTATAATTGTCCAGTGTGGCTACATTAGAAAGGAAGTTCCACTGAAACCAGAGGAAGGCATTTCAGAAAGTAATACATTTAGCCATTACGAAAGGAAACAGGCCTGAAGCCAATGCCCTTTCATTGATGGGTGGCTGGGCTTTTCCCCTCCCTTCTCTGTCTGTCCCTGAGCCATGCACTAAGACCTTCCAGCCCTAATATTTCCTCCATAACCAAAAGGAAGAGATGTCAGAGCAAATTAGA
The DNA here is from genome assembly GCA_948474755.1 of Ctenosaura bakeri. Lineage (NCBI taxonomy): Eukaryota > Metazoa > Chordata > Lepidosauria > Squamata > Iguanidae > Ctenosaura > Ctenosaura bakeri. The sequence goes on from CAOLHI010000961.1 coordinate 2,718, forward strand.
ACTTGCTAGACAAAAGTGCTTTCAACTGGATCCATGATAATATATGAATCACACAACCACATAGGCTCATGGGTTGAAAATTTTCCCTGACACACTTTGTGTCACCCCTGATAAAGGATCAGATGTTCAGGCAGGCATCACATGTGGGGATGGCGGGACGGGTGGATTTTCCACTGATGGGTGCAGTACTTCTGCTTTAAACTGCTCCAGTCCTACCTGCATCTGCTCAGAAATAACTCCCATTGAACTCAATCCAAATTCAGTGGAATTTAATCCCAAACTAATGGTTACAAAATTGCAACTGAACTGATATTAACACCTTATGGATTTCTCATTTTCTATTTAGGAGTCTTTGTATATAATTGCATCACACAGCTTTTTAACATTATTCTGTTTAAGGAATATTTGGGGGAGCATGTTATCCAATTCAGAGTGCCCTAACCGTCCATTCACATGTCCTTCATCATTCATTCCAGAATAAGTAATTGGGATGTTCTTTCATCTTTACACTAGAGAATAAACTCTATCTTAATGATTACACTATTATGTTAGAGGTTATAAATGATAACTATTGTGGAAGAAAGAGGCTTCCAAAAACATCTTGATCATTAGCTCTGACCAAAGTACATGACAAATTACATAACGAATAGAATCAATGAACAGATCATTTCCTCCTCCCCCTGCTCATTTGTACAGTACTTTATTGCAGGACTAAGTGATGGTCCTCGGACTAGTGTTGGTTCCAGAGCCATTGGCTGCCTGTCCACAGCAAGTTTCCAGGAAAGAAAGAAACTATTGTACCCAAAGGGCACAAATTTAGTGCTGGTCCCCTGGCAAAACACTGAGGAAAAATAACTGCTTGCTCCCCACATATGAAAGCCTGAGAAGCACTGCTGGGCTACACCAGATCCCATCTGATCTTGGAAGTTAAGCAGGGTCAGGCTTAGTTAAGCCTTGGATGGGAGACAACCAAGGAATACCAGGTGCTGGAGGCTATATCCAGAAGAAGGCAATGGCAAATGACCTCTGGTGAATCCTTGCCTAAGAAAAGCCCATGAGATCTATGGGGTTGACATAGGTCAACAGGCAACTTGAAGTCACGCCTGTGATGTCTGCAGAATCCAACACAAAACATCATTATGTCCCTCTGATTTATAGCATCCTGATTGGGAATAGCAACCAGTCGCCTTTCAGTGGGAGACAGAAGACGAATGCTGAAGTTAAGGCTTCAGTCTTGAGTAGCTGAGACAAGTCTCTCTGCACGATTTCCACTGGATCTTTACTTCAGATCAGCCTGGGATCCTACGCTTGTTTCCTTGGCATTAAATTCCGTTGGCATCTTCCCAGTAAAGAAAAAACCACGCTCGGACTGGGCGTTCTCTGAAGAAGGAAATCTGCCACACGGAAACCAGGGGGATTTAAGATTGAGGGAGGGTGGACGAAAGAGATGAGGATGGGAATCACGCAGTCAAAAATGAGGAGGGTATCTGAGTGGACGAGTCCTAAAAAGGAGGAAAACTCCATCCCAACCCCGCGCCTAACAAAAAGCAATGCCTAACTTCGGAGGGTTGTTTTGTCTACTTTCTCACGGGCCAGGGCGGCTTTGTTTTCGCTTTAAATCCCCATTCCAGACACACATTTGCTGGAAAGCCCAGCTACCATTCAGTCCAAGGGGGCGACGCTCTCCCCCCTCCCCGCCCCGAGCGTGGCGTTGCTGTGCTCTGCATGGAGATGAGGATTTCGGTTTCCCTTCCAACAGAGCCCTTCCAGCCCGAGGACTTGCCCTGGGACTGGTCCAACCCGACTCTCTCTCCTGCCAGGCTTGGGCCATTTCCCTCCTAGGCAGTTATAGGGCTATGATTTCACTTGCAACATCTGCAAACCCCAGGATTCCATAGGATGCTGAAAGCGGAATAATAGCACTATGGCCATTTCCGCACTGGCCTGTTATAGCGCGATGATTCCACTTTCAACGTCCTCTGGAATCCTGGGGTTTGCAGTTTCGGGAGGGGCCGTCCGGCCCCTCCCGAAACTGCAAACTCCAGGATTCCAGAGGACGTTGAAAGTGGAATCATCGCGCTATAACAGGCCAGTGCGGAAATGGACTATACCTGCCTAGCGCGGACATGGGGATGCATTGAAAAGAAAAATAATTCTGCAACGGCGGCGACTGCGGGGGAAGGCAAAGCGCGCGCGGCTTCTCCCGCTTCGGCGGACGCGAGACTTACGAGGAAGGATCCGGGACGAAGAAATCCACCGCGAAGCCGAAGTAACTCCCTTCCGCGCCGGAGTAAACCGTCGGGTTCTCCGCGTCCAGATTGAAGGCGTCGCAGGGCGCCCGGAGGAGGAAGAGCAGCCAGTAGAGCCTGGCCATGGCCAAGCGTGGCGACGCCAAAGACGGCGCCCGTTGGAGGCTCCGAAGTAACCCGACGCGTTCCCCCGGGGATCTCGCCCCGGTTCTCCCGACTCGAATCGCGGCCAGGATCAAACGCGACCGGGTTCCAACCAGGCCGGGGGCACGGGATTTTTTTAAACAGGCGTCCTTTCTCGACTCAGGCGGCGGATCCGTCGCGCCACCGGCTGGGTGGACTTCCTTTTTGTTGTGTTCCCTCTTTTTCCCCCGGACGGGGACGTGGGCGGGGAAATCACAGCCGCCGCGGCCGCCAGCAGCCACTCTGCCCGACCGATCCCCCCCCGCGCTCCTCCTCACCATCGCTCTCGCGGCGCGGGGGGGGGTGGAAGAGAAAGGCGGATCGGTGCGTCTCGGGCCAGCCCCACAGAGGGAGGAGCGTCGAGCCGAAAGGGAGGGGAAAGCCGGCCCTCCGCGGTGCCCTGGAGGGCGAGCGACTTGCCTGGAGCCAGTGGGATCGGCTCGCCTCTAAGGCAAATCTGCGACCCTTAGGCAATTCCGCACCACACTGTTATAGCGCTATTATTCCCCTTTCAACATCCTACGGAATCCTGGGGTTTGTAGTTTAGGGAGAGGCATTTAGAATTCCCAGCCAGAGAGCTCTTTGGCCTCGGTAAACTACAAACCCCAGAATTCCACAGGATGCTAAAAGTGGAAGAATAGCACTACAACAGGATAGTAAAGAGAAGCCTTTCCTTCCATAGTTTTTTCCCCCCTAATTCTTCAGGACACCTCTGCCCTAGAATGCTGGATAGGAGCTGATGGAAGGTTTTCAAAACTCTTAGATCCACTTGGGGATGTGGTCTCAGTGGTCTTATCTGTAAAATGGGAGTATTAGGTGAGATCCAAGTTGATAGGTTCCCCGCCCCCCCGCCCACCAACGTGCTTGGACAGGGAGCGCCCCCCCCGTGCCCCCTCTCTGCGAGCCACCCGATCGTCCTGAAGGCAGGGCGCAAACAGCACCAGCGAGGGCGCCCAGAGAGGGGACCACGCTGGTGTGTGGGCGGCATGGGAGGAGAGATCCGGGGCTGGGTCGCCTGGGAGTTGTGCCCCCCTCCCCCCGAAAACAACTGTTCTAAGCCTCCTGCCAATTCCGACAGCCGATCCATCAAGACCAGGCCCAGGACAAGGCGCCCTTCCAGAAGCCACCTCCAGCTTCTCAGTGCGCGCCCCTTGGCATTCGTCGACCTCTCCAGCCCAGCAGTGGCCCAGGGTTAAATGCGGACCGTTTGGCAAGTCCAGGTGCATCCTTTTTAGACCTTTGGATGTAGGGCAGGTCTCATAAGAGCCGGTTGCCTTTGCACGAAAAAGCAGGAAGAGGGGACAGGAGGGGGGGAGCTTAAGTGTTTAGAGAGGCAGGACAAAATGACAGCCGTATCTAAAAATGGTACCTGAATTGGTCAAGGAACCCATAAAGTCTCCTAGCTCATGATTTTCCTTAACCACGTGTTCTATATTATTTGCCATGGAGAGTTGCTCCTTAATAAGATAAGCTGTCATGGATAGAAATAGTTCCAAGCTGAAACTAAACCACCCTTGAACATATCTTTCCAAGAAGATCTGATGATAAGTTTCCCATAAGTCAGCGGTTCTCAACCTGTGGGTCGCGACCCCTTTGGGGGTCGAACCACCCTTTCACAGGGGTCGCCTAAGACCATCGGAAAATACGTATTTCCGATGGTCTTAGGCTCCATTCCTTCCGCAGTGCTGGTGCGCAAGCGCAAGCCACGCACTCGCGTCCTCCTGCCCCTGTTCAGAAGGGACTGAAATCGCTCCCACTCTCTGCTACCCAGAGAACCTCCCATCTGATGGGCCAGCTTGGGGGGGGGGTGCGGCAGCACAGGGGCAGGCCCCCTCTTCGCCACGGCCCCTACCCCACTCACCATGGAGGGTGGCACTGTGGAAGGCCGGGGGGCCGCAAGACGGCGCTTTTCTGGGGGGGCGAGCTGCGCCTGGCACAAAAGACAAAGGCACTGGGATTCCTCCCCCCCCCGGCCAGGGTATACACTCTGGAAACTTTTCCCACACTGCCCCCCCAGCGGAAACAAGAGCGAAGCAGAAGCAGAGCCCGGGGGGGGGTTTCTCGGAGTTTTTTTCCTGGGGGAGATGTGTGGCTCCTCTTTCCCTCCCTGCCCACCCCCCCATTCTTGTCCAGCGAGGCGGCCTTTGCCAAGGGGGGAGGCATTGTAAATAATAAATAAATAATGTTATGGTTGGGGGTCGCCACAACATGAGGAACTGTATTAAAGGGTCATGGCATTAGGAAGGTTGAGAACCACTGCCATAAGTCAAAGGAAGACACATGGCAACGAGCAGTTAAATCCATTTATGCGATACCTGTACGAAACTGTATAAAATTGTTATTTTTTTATTTAAAATGTTTTTATTGTATTTATGACACTACAAAATACTACATAGCTACATAAGAAATTACCCAAATACACCCTCCTTGACAATACACACAAAGACTGAGTGTATAAGTCACAATGGATATATCGATTTCAATATCCTCTAAAAATAACTTCTTTTGCTAATTTTACCATCTACTAATAATCAAAATGAATAGTTGATACATTGTTCTTGTGTCTTGTGAAAAACATATTAAGGGCTCCCAGGCTTTCACAAATGTCACTATTTTATTTTTTTTCTCTTATAGGAAATATTAATGTAGTTCTTGTCCAATTAATCTTCCATCAGACCTAACAAATAGGACACTAGCTCCTTCTGAAAATTTAATTTCAAAATCTTTTTCTTCATAAGATGTATTTGATTCCAGAATTTTTTGAATTTTTTCCCCCATATATGATAAAAAGACCCCACATGTTGTTCAGATTTCTAGCACTTATTTGAGATATCGTTACACATCTTGGCCAGTTGTCTGAGGTCAAATACCATCTATACATCATCTCATGAAAATTCTCTTTAAAAGCATAACACAATGTGAATTCCAGTCCTTCTGACCACATTTTTCCGCATTGTTCCAACATACACCTGACATTTTGAGCCCATTTTACCATAGAGTTTTTACCGCTTCTTATTCCATCTCTAATTTTAACAGAAGTTTGTACATTTTCCCAATGAAATCTTGCTCCTCAATACAAAGTTGGTGTTTTTCTAAAGTCATTCTTGGTCAATTCAAAATAATATCTTTTTAAATCTGGTTTTCCCCCCCAATAATTTGTCTATATGAGAACCATTAGAAGAGTGATCTAGGACTGTGTTAACTTTTCAGTTCTGTTTAATTATGTACTGATCTGGTTCAGTTTCCAAAAGTCAACCATCTTTCTTTAACTGTCATTTCTTTTCTGTAGAAAGCTTCTTGAGAAGATACCTACAATAGCAAATTTGAACATAACTTGATTTATATCTATTCCATATTCTCAATGAAGCCCTTCTTACATAATGGCCCTTTCCACACGCGGAGGAAAAAACGGGTGAAAACACGCTAGGATGGACCTTACCTGCATCCGGGTAAATCCATCACCGCATGGAGCAGTGCGTTTTCACTGCTCCATGCTGGTTGCCATCCTGCGGCATCCAAAATGGCGGCAGCTGGCTGGCGGAGGCTCTCCACCAACCAGAGAAGCTCCCAGCCAGAAAGCCCACCCCCGGCAGATCTGCAGGCATGCCCTTGCACGTGTCTGCAAATCTACACCAGGTGCTGCGATGCGGCTGCACGCAGCTGCACACCCCTGCCTTTTAAAAACCACATGAAAAGTGGTTTTTAAAAAGCATGTGGCGGCGCCACTTCCGGTTGCCCTAGCACGGATTGGGGTGTGGAATTACACTAAAGTAATCCGCCCCAATCCATTTTACGGTGTAGACGACCTCCATCAGAGGTCGCACTACACCGTTTTAATACCCCCGTGTGGAAAGGGCCAATGATTGATTAAACTTGTATTCACTTTACTTTTGTCATACTAGGAGGCTTTCAAGCAGAAGATGGATGGCCATGTGTTGGGAATGCTTTGATGGGTCTTCCTGCATAGCAGGGAGTTGGACTTGATGGCCCGTGGGGTCTCTTCCAACTCTATGATTCTATGATTCTAGATATCCATGGCAATCAAATTGCAACTCATGTCCCTCCAAATCCAGTAATCTTCTGTTCATTAGCACACTCCAGTCCTTCAACCAAACCAAGCAACATGCAGCAAAATATAATATTAAATATGGTAATCCCAATCCTCCTCTCTGTTTGACGTCTTGTAAAATTTTATGTTTACTTTGGGTTTTGTACCTTGCCAAACAAACTTCAACAAATTGCACTGACATTGTTTGAGTAATAAATCACTTGTCAAGTCGTTCTGGGCAAAACATTCTTCTTTTAAAAAAATCATCAAGTCACCTGCAAATGATCTTACTTTATATTCTTCCTTTTTAATTTTTATTTTCTTGATTGTTTCATCTTGTTTTACTTCTGTGTTCAAAACTTCCAGAACTGGTATAAAAAGTAAAAAAAGGAAGTGGGCACCCTTGTTGGGTCCCTTTCTGAATCTTGCAAGGCTTACTCAATTCTCCATTAATGAAGATGCAAGCAATCTGATCACTGTAAAACACTTTTATCCAAATAATAAAATTGTCCTCAGATCACATCTTTTCTATCCAAGAAATTCCAGTTCAAATTATCCAATTTTGTTCTGCATCCAAAAATATAAGGGCAGTCTGTTTCTATCCTAAACACCTCTTCTATTGCCCCACAATTGTCTTTTGGACAAAACCCTAGCTTGATTTTTATGTATAAAATCTTGCAAAATTTTCTTTGATCTCTCTGTTGTAAGTTGTAAAGGTCTTATAGTCACTATTCAATAGAGAGATGGGTCTATAATTCTTTGTCTCAATCTTGTCTTGTCCTTCTTTCAGAATTAATATGATTTTTACTTCCCTCCAAGACTGGTATTCTTTTTAATTTTAAGATCAAATTCATTATCTTCTGTAAAGGCAAATATAACTGTTCCTCAAAAATTTTATAATCAGATGCTGTAAGTCCATCTTGTCCAGGGTTCTTGTCTGTTTGATTTTCTTAATTGCCTTAACAATTTCCTTTATAATCATCGGTGCATTCATTATTTGTTTTTGGGAATCTGAAATCTCTGGTAAAACTTGTTTGTCCAAGTATTCTTCAGTCTTCCTCAAAAGTATTTGTTGTTTCTTATATAGTTCTGTATAGTATTGGGGAAGCTCTTTTCTAATGTTGGGTTCATCACATATAATCTGTGCTCCTGTTTATATCCTTAATATGTTTAATCTCTTTGTCTTTTCTCAATTGATATGCCAGCCATTTTCCTGTTGTTGTTGTTGTTGTTGTTGTTGTTTTTAGCAAATTCAAAATCTTCCTGTTTCAGAAAACATTTTTTCTCAGTTTCTCAATTTTTTTAGTTGATATTTGTCTCTGTAAAAATCTTAATTTGATTGGGTAATGTCTTATCTGAAGGGCCCATTTTTTCAGCTCCTTTTCTCTTAATCTCATCTAGTAGCAGTTGTAATTTTTCCTGATGTCTCCTTTTAATTCCAACATTCTGTTAAACAGCCCCTCATAAATGCCCTACTGGCATCCCATACAATTCCAATATCCATAACGTTTTCTAAATTTATTTTCAAAAAAGTTACTCAGGATTATTTATTTTTTTACGATATTTTACCAAACTTTAATGTAAGGAATTATTACGTCTCTGACAGCTTCTCAGTCTTTTTCCTTTCAAAATTAAAATCAGAGGATTGTGATCTGAGAAAGTTTTAGGTGAAATATCCAATTTCATTTTGGCCAACTGCCAGTGGTTTTGAGATTAAAATCATATCAGCTCTTGAAAATGATTAATATCTGGCTGGAAAAAAAAGTATAATCTTTGACACTGCCGTATTTAAATATCCATGCATCAACCAACTCAAAATTATTTAGCATTTCAAAGAATCTTTGAGAAGTTTCTCTTGTTGAACATTGATCTCCTTCTCTGAGTATCTATCCCACTGCTGATTGATGACTCCATTCTAGTCTCCCAGCATAATCAAATTCTCAAGAGAATGATTCAATACTTTCTCAAATAACTTTTAATAGAAGCTACCTTTATTTTCCATCAGGGCATAAACTCCTACAACCAGAGTTTTAATTCCGTTATATTCATTTTGAACTCCCACATAACTGCCCTCCTGGTTTTCAAGCTTCAGCTCTGTTGATAAAGTATTTATTGAAATATCTAATTATTCAATTGTTGATGTTAAGATGAATTGCAAATGTTTAAAGTCTCCTTTTCTAACATATTTCTTGCAAAGAGATTATATCTTGTTTTAGATTTTTCAAATGGTGAAAGATTTTGGATTTCTTCAGTGGAATGTTCCATGTTAAACATTTCAGATCTATGCAAAGTAGAAGGCTTTCATGGCCAGAATCCATAGGTTGTTGTGGGTTTTCCAGGCTTTGAGGCCATGTTCTATTAGTATCTTCTCTTGATGTTTCATCTGCATCTGTGGCTGGCATCTTCAGAGGATCAGTGAATACAATACAGATCCTCTGAAGATGCCAGCCACAGATGCAGGTGAAACGTCAGGAGAAAATACTAACAGAACACGGCCTCAAAGCCCGGAAAACCCACAAGAACCTATATAACTTCAGATCTATTCTAATCGACAGGTTTAGAGTAGACCATACCTATAGCACCTCTCACTTCTTCCTCATTTGAAGCCTTGTCCTTATCCTTGCCCTCATCTTTGCCTCAGGCTTGTTCTTCCTCTTCTCACTCATTATTTACACATCTGTTTTGAACTTCTGCATAAAACGTTTTTCTTTCTGTATTATATTCATTACAAAGCACTTTTGTTTACATTCAAACAAAATTCTTTCCCTTCTCTTCCATCTGAATGGGATCTCATTGTTCCTCAATTTCTTGATTGGAAAATTATATTCTCTTCTCTCGTGAAGAATCCTTGTGGGAAACTCCTTAAAAATGATAATCTTGATTCCATCTATCTTCATTCTTTTCTCCAAATGATGTTGTAGTATTTGATCTCTGATCTATTTTCACAGAAAATATACTATTGCATCTCTAGGAAAATTCCTCTGTCTAGAAATTCTTGAAGAAATACAATAAACTCTGTTCATATGACTCTGTGTCTTGTCCCTTTCCATGTCCAGCAAGTCCACCAACATTTCTATCATTCACTCCCAGATGTTCTAGTTTGATTTGTTTGGTACTGATCTAAATCTCAGGCAGTTTTCTCTTTCTCGTAATTCCATCTGGGAAAATGCATCCATGTCTTGTTCTCCTTTCTTTTCCAATTTATCCACTCTCAAATTGAAATCCTCTGGTTTCAGTTCTAAAGTCTGCATTCTCCAACTCACTTCACTTAGATTTGTGGCTATCTGGCAGGCACGTTTCTTCAGGTTTTTCATCTTAGCTTTTACTTCCTTCATCTCTTGTTTCATCTCCTGCAATATATTTTTTCCCATTTGTTCCATTTGACTTCTGATTTTTGTCATTTGCACAGTCATCTGTGACATCTGGTCCTTCTGAGCCATCACTGAAGTCTTGCTAGGCATATCCATTCATCTCCTTCTCTCTTGTTTGTCTCCTGTTTTGCCAGGTCTGAGTCTTACTTCCATTTTATAAATTTAAAATCAGCCAATTAATGTCTTCAATATCTTTAACCAATTCTCAGTTATCAAAAATGAAAAGCTTCCTGCAATCTGACCAGTCAACTCCAGGTTGTACTCTTAGCTCCTGTATTTCCTTCACCTTCTATTCACTCTTAAAGAAATCACTTGGTTCTCCTTTTACTTCTTATGGATACCAGATGGCATTGTTCACTTACTTTTCTCTATAGAAGTCTATTCCAAGCATACTTCTTTATTCTGACCTGAGCAACCAGACTGTTTACCTTATTCTCAAGGCCATTCTCAGGATGTGTTCTCCTTCTGATAAATAATATCCTTTTTCTTCTTATAACTTTTATAGCTTTTATAGTCTCCATCCCATATTGTTACAATTATTCACAGAAGCCTGTATATATATAAAATCTTGTGTCTTTAACTTCCAAATGTTTGACAAAGCATATCTTTACTGCTTTAAATGACCACTTGTTATAAACAGGCCAAAATTGAAAGCCCTTGGCCTGTATTTTTATATCTCTCAAAGTTTACAGTTCTCATGGGCTAAGTTCCTGTATTTTCTTAATTTCTGCAAGTGATGTATCTTCAAAATAACTATAATGGAAAATGAACCAAAAAAAAAGTCTCTTTTCTTTTCAAAGAGTATTCATGATTGGTCGTGCAGGGAAGTTCCAATACAGAAACAAAGTTGCAATCTAACATTGGGAAAATTTATTTTTTTACAGTTCAAATTATAAGTCTCTAATTAATTGAAAGAGATGGGCTGGTAGAACTTTGTAGCTTTTCTTGAGCAAGCAGACCCACACAATCAAGCAGGCTGGAAAATCATGCTCCACTGTTTCCATAATTGGTCTCCCCTTTGGGGAGAACCAATTAGCTAGAGGGGGTTCAGGGATCTTAGTAGACAAATCCCTTGCAGATCCCTTTGTCCAAGAGAGGAATTCAGACTCCTTGTTTTTAGGGTAGGAAAATGTTGTACGGCCTGTCTCCTCCCTCAAGTCCTTTTCCAGAGCTGAGGCAAACAGGACCTTGCTCCACTGTTAGCATCACTGGAAACCCAAACTGTATAAAATTGTTAGATACCAAGGGCCTTAATTAAAAAACCATATTTCTTCCATATTGTGAGAAAGGCAGGCTATTAAAACAATAATAATACAATTGACTCCAAAATGAAGTGAAAATGAAGGCATTCCACAATCAATGGGCCACAACAAGGAAGGGCCTTTCTCACATTCTCTCACAACATATTGCCTGCACTTGTAAGACATGAGGACCTCAATCCTTGGGAAGGCATATATATATATATATATATATATATATATATATATATATAGGGCAAGGCACACCTTTTCAAAGGTTACAACAAAACTGGTTTACGTGCATGCATACATTGTTCCATTGTTATGTGCCTTCAAGTTTTTTTCTGACTTTCTGTCATAGGGCTTTCTTGGAAAGATTTGTTCAGAGGGGGTTTGCCTTTGCATTCCTCTGAGACTGAGAGAGTGTGATCCATCCAGTGGGTTTCTATGCCCAGGTGGCGATTTGAACCCAGGTCTCCAGAGTCATAGTCCAATATTGAAGCCACTAAACTACACTGGCTCTCTCATACACACATATGCACACAAACATACTTATATGTGTCCATCTATGTATACATATTCTGGAAGATAAAATACGCTAGCAGAAGGACCAATGAGACCCACCACTTGGAACAGTTGTTTTTGTATTACAGCTCCCAGGATTTCTCATGCTAATTGAATGATCTTGAAAATAGTATGCCCCAAAGCAACTTCTAAAAGTCCCTTTTGGAAAGCTTCCTTCCACCATCATAAGCACATGAACCAAGGAAATCCAAATGTAGAGATCTCTCAGTGTGTTTTATTTATATCCCACCTTTTCCCCTAAGACTGGGACTTAAGTTGGCTTACACAGTAAGAAGATTGGAAAACATGCCAAAAAACAACAAACAAAACAAAACAAAACAACAACATTAAAACTGAACTGTTAACCATATTAAAAACATATACTTAAAAAAAATCATTTAAAAAGATCCTTTTATTAAAAAGCTTCCAGTTCTAAAAGCCTATCTAAATAACAACAACTATATTGTTGTTGTTGTTGTTGTTATTCCTCACTTGCTGATGGAAGGACAGGAAGGACGGGGCCATTCTAGCCTCCCTAAGGAGTGTGTTCCAAAGTGTAGGGGCAGCCACTGGGAAGACCCTGTCTCCTGTTTCCACCAGCTATATCTGAGTCATCAGAGGCTAACTGTAGGTTCATTATCACTGGAGTTTCCTGGTGATTTCCTGACTATGACCTGGCTACACCTTGAGAGTTTCTCAAGAAGGAGGTAGGACCAAGAGAAGGGCCTCTCCTGTAGATCTCAGGGTCTGGATAAGTTCATATGGGGAGATATGATCTCTCAGCCAGAACCTAAGCTAGAGTTATTTATTATTTGTTATGCTGATATCCCAGTCTTTCTTCCAACAGTTCCAGCTTCAGTGTTACATGGTGCTCCTTCCCTTGCACAGTTTTCTGTTTTAACTAATTTTTCCCCAAGGTAGTTGCTTCACACAGTAGTCAGTGTTCAAATGTTAACCAAGCAGAAAACATAGATACAAAAGTTAATTATTATTGAGTTGATTTACTTATTTACTGAAACCTACATCTTTGTGTGGATAGGTGTATATTTGTTGAATTTCCTTCTTAAGCGTCTCCCCCCACCCCCCATTGGTTTTTAATACATGAAGAGAAACAGCTGAGTATATGAAAGCAGTTGTTTTGGTGAGTCAGCACCCTGCCTCCCACACTGTCTCGCTTAGTCATCATTTCAGGAAACAAGTCACTTCAGTTGCTACCCATAAAAGGATTCTAATGATCTATTCAGAGTGTAGCCACTTCTTATTCTTTCTTTCTTTCTGAAAATCTTAAATAAATTAGCAATATAACTTTCAATTTACTCACAAGATCTATGCATCAACTTAATATCAGCAGCTTGAAATGTACGGATTGTATATCTGTTTTCTAGTTGTAAATAGTTAAGATGGGTTAATCCAAAAGTTCAAATGTTGTTTTGGAGGTTCAGGTTTTGTATATACAGTAAATGGAAACCAGATCAAAGCAGGTTTGTATCATTATATGGATATATCCCATCCACATTTCATTTTTAGAAGCTGACCAAGTGGGCTGAGTGTAAGTTACTTTTGGACTGCAATGCTCAAAACCCATAAGCTCTCAGGGAGCCTAAAGAAGTTACTTCATTAGACTACATCTCAGAATCAGTATGCTAGCCTATCTTATTTACTGATAATATATGACCAAAGAAGAATTGGTCAGCAAGAAAACAACACATCTGAGGAAGTGGATTGATATCCACAAAAGCTTGTGCTAAAATACAAAGCAGTCTTAAAGGTGGTACTAGATTTTTTCTTTCTCTCATCCTTTTTTTTTAAATAAGCTTTTCTGTTGCAAAGCTAATGGATTGTGGTTCTCCTTCCTCCTCCTATTTTTTTTTTAAAGAATGAATAACAAAATCTGACAGATCAGCAGATTACAAACACTAATTTTATTCTGAATAGATAGACAAGAATGACATGTGATTCAGTGCATTTCCTACAAACAATAGAGAGGGAGAAAACATAGTCTCAATTCTGTTTGCTTAGTAGTTGAATGTGGCTGCAATATGATCAAGTAATGGCTCTAGACAGTCAGATGCCAGACAGTAAATAAAATGTGCTGAGATGTTTACATTTTATCTTCTTTAGAGTTAGGCTTGGCTGTCCTGCTGAAAGTGGCAATTAAAGGGAGGATTGAGAGGCACAGACTCCACTTTATGTTGTCATCATGATTCAAAAGGAACAACTTCCAGAGAAGCAGTTGCATAAATCGGTTGCACCAAAAATCCTGAGGTAGTAAGTAGATGTTGAGCAAATCCAGTCATCCCTCACTTTTGAGTATGCTGGTTAAGAATGATGAGAGCTGCAATCTAACAACATGTTGGATGACATGTTCCACAGCCCTGCTGTGTGCCTACTTACCTATAGCTAGCCTTGCTGAACTTAGTGGGACTACTCTATATATCAGTCTATGCAGAGAAGCTGACTGGACTCACAATTTGATCTTACTTTGAAACTGGAGATTGCATCGCTTCTTGGCCTTTTGGCTAAGATCAAGTGTAGAAACTGGAGATTGGATCTTATCCTCCACCACACCCCAAGACCAACAGGCTAGGGAGCACACATGCTTCTCTGTTCTCTATCTGCTGCCTGTGGCAGTTACATTAGACCTTGTCTAATATTAAGCATGGTGTAGTTGTCTGAGCATTGGGCTGAGACCCTAGAAACCAGGCTTCAGTTCCCTGCTTGGCCACAGAAACCTGTTGGGTTCACTATGGGTGCATCACACACTCTCAGCCCCAGAAAACCCCATGATAGGGTTCTCATAAGTTGGAAATCAGTTGCAGGGATACAACAGCAGCAGTAAGGTCAGTCCTGCTGGAAGTTTGGTAATAAAAAGAGAGAGATTCTGGAGAACTTCATTTATTGTGTGTCTTCAAGACACTTCCAACTTACTGTGACCCTAACATGGGGTTTTCTTGGCAAGATTTGTTCAGAGGGGAGCTGCCTTGCTTTCCTTAGTGGCCGAGGGTGTGTGACTTGCCCAAGGTCACCCATGGGGTTTCCTTGGTCTTGTGGGGATTCTGACCATAGTTTCCTGGAGTCTTAATCCAGCAAATCACTACACCACAGTGCCTCTCCCAAATAATTTATCATACAGAGATAGTTGTGCAGAGATAGGCATAAACTTAATCTTCTATAAAGCAGTTTAAGATGAAAACCAAAACCATGCCAGTAGGATGATACCACAATCCTTGGGAATGTGTAGTTCCTAAGAACTGATTCACAGATGGTAGAAGTACTGAGACACAGTCTTGGATTTGTTTTTTGTTTTTTAAATGTTCCTTTTTTCTGAGAAGCCTTAACTGGCACAACTTAAAAGTAGAGCTTTTTATCTATTAGAATCTTCATTTTGAGATGTTGCAAGCTTGTGAATACTGTGTATTTGACAAAGCAAAGGCTCTGGTAAATGACTGTAAATCATGTGTGGATGAGCCTTCTGTTCACATCACTTCCTTCAGGGTTCAGTAAGGGCTAAGGAAGGACATGGCTCACAGGGTCATGCTAAACTGTCTTCACCTGTTAGTGATTGGTCTGCTACTCCAAATCCCAGAGCCTCTGGCAGCAAATAAGCCAGTCCAAGTAGTGCCCCATCAGTGAAGCCCCTCTACCTTCTGTTCCCTCTATAGGAGAGTTGATGTCCCTTGGAGATGGGGATGCTACATATACTTGAAAATGCTGAAGTCAGACAAAAACACCCATTTCAGTAGCATTGCAATATTGGTGCAACCTACCTGCAACTGGCCTTCTTTCCAAGGAAGCTAGAGTGTCCCATAGAGTCTTCATTGCTATAGGTCTCCTCCTTTGCGTAACTTACAGTGGCTGCCTGTGTAGTCTTGTGGCCAACTCTATCACTAGGCGGAGTGAAGAGGTCACTGGGAGGTGGGAACAAAATGTTAAAGGAGAGAGCAACAGGCTGAACAATTTCCTCTGTGCCCCTTAATCTACCCTGCTACCTTTAGGATTGCTGATGAATGATGTCCCATCACTTGGAAAAAAAGTCATCTGCCACTGAAGTTGGCTACTGCAAATGAAAGGGCTATTACCTTGTTGTTCACCTCAAGCAGCAAAATATCTTAGACCTTTTTAGTTTTTATATCAGTATACTGGCTGAAAAATCAGATTACACCCCCACACACACAACCCAACACACTTCTCTGTGTGATCATACACACTGTGGAATGTCTAGAGTAGGACTGTGAAAAGTTAGTTTGAATGTTGAAGATACGCAAATTTGGTTTAATCTATAGAACAAAATCAACACGTGCATACACATATAGAAACAAAACCAAACCATGACAGAAAACGAGTTCTCGTAGTGTCTGTACTTTATTACTGTGTCCAAAGCCATTTTGGAAAAGTCTCTAACTTCTTATTTATTTATGTGCAACAGACTGATAAAGAATATGTGCACTTTGAAAATAGTTAAGAAGCTCTCATTTTTTCCCCCTATAGTGCACAAATTCTTGATCAGTCTTTTCCTGACAAAAGGAGTTACACACTTTGTCAAAACGTGTTGGCTACTTAAATACAGGCAATCTGAGAATTTGTTTCATTCTTGGCTTTGTTATGGGCATTTGTACACCAACGGAAATAGTCATAGTCATAGTCATCACATGTTATTTTTAATTAGGCCCTAAATCTAATCCCAGCTGAAGCTGACCTGTTAAATCAGTTGCTAAATGCTAAATCAACACTTGGATAAAATGCATTTATTCAGTGTGTCTTGTTCACCTGGGACTAGCAATTGGATTTAGGTCCAGAACTCAATTTGAAACCAGGCTGAACTAAAGTCAGTGTGTGTGCCTGTGTGTGTGTGCGTGAATGAGAGAGAGAGTCAGACTAACTTTGGGACACTCCTAGATTTCTTTCAAAAGCAGAAACTTTTTTTGAATTCTACAAGGAACAGTATCAGAACATTTAGGGTGCATAAAAGGCAAACGGACAACTTAGTTTTTATAACTTAATAAGTAATACAAATGTTGATTGAAAGTAAAATTAACATTATAGCTAATTTTCTCTGAATCTCTCATTCCCTTCCCGCCCACCATTGACCTACTAGTTCTTTTATGCATTCTCCTATTTCCCTGGTAACCAGACATACACAGTGTGTTTTATCGCCTCTTAGCCATATTGCGGAGGAAGGAACTGATTGAACCCACCCCTGAGTACTCTTTGCCTAAGAAAACCCTATAAAATTAATGAGGTTGCCATAAGTCAACAGGGACTTGAAGGTACATACATCAGTGACGTGATTTCCCCCCACCCATTGCAACAGCTACCCAAGAAATAATGGGTCTGTCTAGGAAAATTATACAGTCCAAGCAGCAAATCTGAAGACATAACTTGCTGTTGAAAGTCTGTTGCAGTTGAAGGTCTGCTTTCAGTTTGCACATTATACTGATAAGAAACAATGGTATCTTGCTCTCACTCCCTTCTTCTTCCTCCTCCTCCTCCTCCTCTTAAGCATTCTGACTCACCAAAACTTTACCACCATCATGTCTGCGAACAGTCACACTCATGTGTAATTCTACTAGCTTCTGCAGTGGAACAGTGACTGTTTGTTTAGATTAGAATTATATCAGAACCCCTGTCCCTTAGTAAGCTTCTCCCCGCCCCTGGACAAATCTCAGATATCCAAAAATCCAAGATCTTCTCAAAAATGGAGCTCCATTTGCAGAGAGCTATCTGCATACAGCAGACAAATATTCGTAACTCTTAAAACCAGATTAAAATGCGTATGTCACTGCCTGTTTTTAGTTCTGCTTATAAAAACACACATGGAATGCTATGGTTTTGAGTCAAAAGTGCATATTTTTAGCATGAGTCAGGGATGTTCTGTGGGCCTCTTTTTCTGCAGTGCCCGCTATGGTCTACATTTGGTCCTTGTTCCATTAATGCTGGTTTACCAAGAGCTTTATCGAAATTAATCAGCTTTGCATCACGTAGAACGGTGCCACTCAGACAACCTGGTGTGAGGAACAACCTGGTGTGAGGAACCAGCCATCTCTCAACTATAGTAAAACTCACCAAACCATTTGCTGAATGGTACATCACTTATATAAATCCCTTTGATTGTGATTAGCAATTGAATTTAGGTCTTGGTGCTTTATAAAACAGATCTATTCTTAGTTATTAAGGAAAGCTGTCTAAGTTTCCAACAGAGGAGAGCTTAAATGGGAAAAAAAATCACTTGTTGAAGTCACTTTTTAGGTGATACTGAAAGATGACACAGAATTAACTATTTGCCTTTCTTGGAGTTTTGTAATTATATTTTAAGGTGTGTGTTAGTTTTTTTTTTTTTTTAAATAAGGTATACAATAAATGTTTGATGCTTTAAACTGACACGTGGAAAGACTGTGGTCTTGAAAGGTGGCTACATAATGTATTTAACTATATGCTTGTGTATATGTATACATGTGTGTATATCCATGTGCATATTTATTTGTGCATGTATACTCATGAAAGCATGAGCCAGAATGGTGTAGTGATTTGAGCATTGGACTACACTTCTGGAGACCAGATTTTCATTCCCTGGTTGGCCATGGAAACCCGCTGGGTGGCCTTGGAAGCATCACATGCTTTCAGCTCCAGAAAATCCCATGATAGGTTTAGCTTAGAGTTGCCATAAGTCAGAAACAACTTGAAAGCACACAACAACTTTTTTAAAAAATTATTTATGGACAAGAAAGAAACACATAGGGAAGAAGGGCATGACTGATAGCTGAACCAGTGTTTGGGTTGTTGATAGGAACACTTCCCAAGATGGAGAAAAAAACCCCCTCTGTTTTAATACTGAACTTCTCTTTTCCTCTAGACTATGAATGACTAGTGCCATTTCCCCATAGCTCTGAAACTTTTGTCATCAGTCTGAACTATAATGTTTTCCTTTAATTAATGTGATTTCTTTGCAACAACAATAACCTAAAGCAGGATTAGCCTTGTTTTCACATTGCTTGCCAAGAACACAATGATACATCAGAATACAATCCACTTACTTACCAGAATTTACTCATTCACTGGAAGATTAAATGCATGTCCTAACACCATAGCCCTTTATAGAACATTTATGATTGGGCAACCAAGTAGATACTCCAGTGTTTTCTGGTTTTCTTTTTTATAAATACTTCACCAGATTCAAAAGATAGCTCCAGCAATAGTCACTGGCTAAGGAAATGGCCACTACTCTGGACATGATCCACTTATTTTTGAAGGCACTTGAAAGCAGAGGAGTATATGCCTCTTGTAGCTACTTGGGAGACAGATACTCTGTAGTGGACATTGAGTTCTTATATTTACCAGCCATTCTGCCATGCCTGAAAAAGAGCAGACAAGAGTGGGGGTGCTTTGGTATGGGTCTCTTAATTCTGTACCCAGTGTGCAGTACGTACTGCATTTTACATGCAGAGCATATGTGTGTGCGTGTGCCTTCAAGTCGCCTGTCCATTGATGGTGACCCCACAAATTTCATAGGGTTCTCTTGGCAAGCAATATTCAGATGTAGTTTTGCCAGTTTCTTCCTCTGAAATACAGCTGACAGCACCTGGTATTCATTGGAAAACACATCCAACAAAGTAAGTTATATGAATAAAATCGTGGGAAGGACAGAGTAAGAACACGTTCAATATGAATATATAAATACCCAGTTAACAGACTCTTCTAGAGATGTGCCCACAGTTCTCTTCAGGATTTTTCTGAGTTTTGGCAGTCTCAGTTGCCTTTGTTACGTAGAATCAATGTAACAGAAAACCTCTCCCTGTTGCATTTTAAAAGAAAATTCAAATTTTGTAAACAGCACAGTTCACAATAATGGATCAGTTTTGGTTTAAAAACATCTTAAAGGTCACACATCCCCCTTTCTCTGTTAACTGCTTGGGAAACACTAATCCACAGGTTCCTGGTACAGGTTACACTAGTTTCAGACTGATAGGCTCAGCTCTGTGTATGTTGATTCCCACTGTTCTCTTAGTAACTAGAACTACATATGTTCATAAGTTATTCTCCCTTCAAAATGCAGCAAAATGGGGAAGCCGCTCCACATATTAAAAATGAGGTGCTTCTGTGCTCATATAACATCATTGCTACCAGAGAAGGAAATCTAGAAGTCTGTCAGCATTCAACACCATTCCCCAGTATTTCATTAATAGTTTGAAACATTCACAACAGGAGCAGAAATATAAACATACGTACATTTCTTGGATGCCAAAACAATGACCAACAGCTAATAATTAAACTGAAGAACCTGTTTATTACAGACGCTGTGGAGCTGGCAATTAAAGCAAAACTCAACAGGATACGAGCAAGCACAATCTGCTGCTTGTATTTTTCTAAATGGGAACTATGGGAGTTTTCACAGAAAATCATTACGAACTCAGGGAAAATGTAAGAATTCCTTGGGATATCTCTGCATCACTGAAATTGACACCAGATTATCATCACCACCACCACCACCCAAAACCACAACTCCTTGCACACAGTGCAATGAAAGCCTTGCAGATGTAGCTTAGAACATCATCTCCTAGTGCCTCCTGAAGACAAAAGTAAGATTTTGAAATACTAATCTGAGACTTTCAGAGGCATTCTTTCTTGACAAACATGATTAAGGTTTGGGTTTAATCTTTTTAAAATTATACCACTGTCTTGTTTGAAGGGGTTTTTTTTGAGGATTTTTTTAAGGCATCAGCTAGAAGTTAACCAGTGTGATAAAAATAAGGCTTAAAACTAGTTGCTAGTCTGATACAGATGAGATTGACTTAATTTCTGAATGCTATGTCATCGCTTATGTAAATTGCACTGATCAGATGGACTTACTCTTGTTCAAACTAACAAATGGAGTTAGATCTATAAATCAACAGGTTTGTGACCTGTGCTATTCAGCATCATAGGATGGCTAGAAGTTATGGGGTTTCCCGTCCAAAAACACACATTGACCCATCATATTTTATGCTGAGTTAAAGTCACAGTCCATCTTCATCTTTATCTCTGTGGAAAAGCCATATTAAACAAATGGCATTGTTGCAATTTAGCTGTCGCTCTATATCAGCAGATTCTGTATCCAGATTCAACCAACCACAGCTTGAAGATATTTTCTTTAAAAATCCAAAAAACAAACTTTGATTTTATCATTTTATATAAGGGGCACACCATTTTATTACACCATTGTACATAATGGGAATTGGGTATCTCTTAATTTTAGTATCCACAGGGGTTCTGGAACCAAACCATAGGGGTTATCAAGGGTCTATTGTACAGTCTTTTACAGGTAACACCAGATGTTTAAAGAGAATGTAGAAAGTGGCTTTGCCAGTCCCCTAAGCCTAGTTGAATTCATGGTAAAATCAAGGAGTCATGAATTTGTTTAATTAATAATTAATTTCATATACTGTACTTCCTAACATATAAGAAAAATGCTGCCTGAAAATAGGGTGTGTCTTTTACACTGGCAAATACAGGTAACTCCTGCAGGGCCTAAATGCATAGGAAACTGAGGGTGTGTGTGTGAAAGGAGTGCTTGCGCGAGTGCTCCTTTAGCCTCCCCCTTCGTGTCATTTCACCTGCGTGGGGAAAAGTCCCCGCCGAGGCAAAATGTATAGGAAAGGAAGGGGGTTGAAAGGAGCTCCTTTCTCCCTCCTTCCTGTCATTTTGCCTGGGTGGGGAAGATTCCCTGCCAAGGCAAAATGCATAGGAAAGGCAGGGGGCAAAAGCAGCTCCCTGCTCCTCCTTTCCTGTTATTTTGCCAGGATGCTAGAGCTCCTTTCACCCCCTGCCTTTCCTATGCATTTTGCCTCTGCAGGGACTTCTCCCTACCCAGGCAAAATGCCAGGAAAGGTGGAGAAAGCTTCTTTTGCCCCCCTGCCTTTCCTTTCTGCCTGGGCAGGGACTTCTCCCTACCCAGGCAAAGTGACAGAAAGTGGGGGAGAAAGGAGCTCCTTTCGCCCCCCTCTTCCTATACATTTTGCTTTGGTGGGGTACTAAAAAAAAAAAAATTCCTTAAAAATATGGTCTGAAAATAGGGTGCATCAACAAATACAGTGTGTGTGTGTGTGTGTGTGTATCTGTTTCAAAGATGGACACTTTGTATCTCTGGAGATGTTGTTGGACTACAACTCTGCATAGCTCTAGCCAAAATACTTAGTTGTGAGAGGACCAGCATTCAGAATTACCACTGGATTTGAAACATCTGCAAGAATGCTGCCAAAACTAAATCATTAGAAATACCACATGCATAAGTAAGAGAGATAGGCCCAGATCATTTGTTTATTATAACCCTATGTTGTAGGATTATTCAGCACATCCTGCGGCCTGCTTCACTGACTTAATGTTCTCCTTATCTTACAGTTCGTGAATGTTTTTACTAGATATCACAGGCTTTCCAGCAATGTTTTAGGAAATCTTGGGAGTTCCTTGAAAGCATCATGGGATTCATTAAAGATTACGTCAATTGTTGCAAGGAAACTTACATCTGTACAAGAATAAGAAGTATGTTCTAGATCTGCCTTGGGTCAAATGAGACAACAGCAAAGAAAGCCGTTATTCTTAACACATATACAAATTTAGAACATTATCACATTTAAGAGATTCACCCACTTAAAGTTGTTTGTATTTCATTACTTCGCAAGAACTTCCAGGGAAGTCATTATGCAGCAAGGCTACTTGTACTGTTTGATAAAAGTATTTCCATATGTATAAAGGTGGCTGAAGTATTTGGTCAGAGAACGTTTTATAGTGCTAGAAGAGAACATTTCAGAACATGTAATAAATGTCAAAGGTAAGAATCTTAAAGCTTCTCTCTTAACATTAATTCTCATATTAAAGTATTCAAGGTGCATTTCTCCATGTGGTTCACCACATTCTGCATTAAGCAACTTAAGAGTCAAGCCTAGCATGATTATGTCTTTTCCTTTAGCCACAACTGAGCATGAATATAAAGTTATCTGATATATCCTACCACCAGTATAAACAAAATAATCCAAATCACCTTTCAAGAAAAAAAATACATCTCATCTGCAACACTTGTGTCTCATTAAGGTGTGTTTGCCACAGCAATAATGCAAAAATTTAGTACAACACTTAAAACATAAGTAGAGCCATCACATTTTAAACCTGCCACAAGTAAAAACGGCTAGCCTACTGTTTTTCAGTCTACCTTAAAGAAGATTCCTTCAAATGAGGAGAGAAACATCAAAATACCCAGCAACATGTACTCTACCTTTTTTCCTTGAACACTAGCATGCAACAATGCTTTCAAAATAAACGTTAAAACGTTAAAACAAAGAAAGAAAGAAAGCAGCATGTGTATTTTGAAATGAAGTCCATAATTCAGATTTGATTTGGAAAAATTAAGGCAAATAACATATAATCCACACAAGCAAGAAGAGCTAGAAGACTGATGAGAGAGCAGAGAAAAAATAGCTTCTGCATAAAACAGACAGGCAAACTTACAAAGAGGTGTTTCATTTTAATCTAACCAGAGGATGGAAGGGTTAAAAAACATTTTGATGACTGGTCCATAATGTTCAATTGTATGTATCTACGGGCAGTACAGAACACCAAGGTAGCACCATGTTGAATGAAAATTTTGCATGCAGAGTTCTCTTTTACTAACTAGACCAACCAAAGACATATTTAATTTCCTCTGTGCACTATCTTATTTAAATAATGTTTTCTGAATCTGAAGTTTCTACCTTTAAGTACTGAGATGATATTGCAGTACTTCCTGATCATCCCATGGGACCAAAAGCATATTTGAAATCAAGATTCTAAACAAGAGCATTCTAAGCAGAGCTCAAGGTCACATGAATGCTAAGATTAAGCACAATCCCCACTTAACTTCTCAAAACAACCGGAAACCAAGTTGCTATACTTAAAGTTGATTCAGTTGGCTAACACACTTTCTTTAAAGTAACATTGTAATTTGTTGTCTTTCAAATATACTGCTAAAATGGTATCTCTTTTCCTTTCAGTTCTCAAGAAAGTGTGAAACAGTTGCTCTAGTAGATTGTTTAAAGCAGAATTCCAGAATTTACACTACATACAAATGGGTATGTGTGATAACAGGGAAGATAAAAAAATCTAGAAAGGATGAAATAACAGCAGGTAACATTGTATATATACTGAGTTTTTTTGGTAGGCATTGTATATATACTGAGTTTTTTTGGTAGGCAGAGTTTTTTTGGTAGGCTTTCTACACAATGGCAATCTAGAGATTGCATACCAGTAGAATTGCTTTTGTTTAGGTCTACTGCATTCTGGCAAAACATGCATATACACTAGAACCAACATGTTTACAATCAGATAATCTTTATTTACACCACTGTGGCTTATGTTTTATGTTTTGAATCAGGGCCCCATACTTCACAAATGTTTATCTTAAGCATTTGCTTGCTTTCAATTACTTGACCAATTTCAGCACCTGCAAGAGTACAGCTATTTTGATCTGCTATCACTTTGATTTTACAGTACATAGCTCAATTGTAAACCACTCAAACATATTTATTTCCAATAAAGTTCTGCTGTAAGCTTTCATTCAGACCTTGTCATGGATCTGGTAGCAATGTTCCCCTTTGCTCCTCCTGGAAAAACAGTTTAGACTTCCTACTTTTGGCTGGGGTTTCATAACAATGTCATTAAATGTTAAAGAGTCTTCTCAGTGTCCTCTTATGGGTGGCATTTTATGGATCTGGTTAAGACAGCAACAGAAAAAAAAATGGGAGGGGGAGTATTTCTGTGTCATGTTCTTTCCAGAATCACAAGAGAAACCAAGAACACTCCATTTATGAATTCTAGAGAAAAAAGACGGAGCCAGTATTCACTTTGTCAAGTAGATTAAATTCACATTTGAACCTGCTTGTTCATTCCTCTAAATCAAGTGTGTTTAGTTCTTCTTCTAGTTCTTCCAAGTCCTCACCGGTAAAAAGATTCTCATCAACTGGTACTGCATCAATTACTCCATTTTCTTGGGTGTCTTCTATCTCACTGCCAGCTTCCAAGTCACTTTGCTCTCCATTTTCAAGTCCACCACCTGAAGCTTCACTGAGCTTGTTATCTGAAAGTAACAAACCCATATTTCACTGTGCACTATTTAAATACAGTCTTCCTTCCACATTTGTGGATCTGACCTTCTTGAATTTGATTATTTGCAAGGCATGTGCTTGCCTTCCCTCCCTTTTCTTCCTCCCATTCCCCTCCGTTCCTCACCCCGGGCTTGCAAGGCTTGTGTTTAATTTTTTTTTCCTTTCGGGTAAGCAAAGCCCCTCCCACTGCGCAGACATGACCTCTCTGACATGTGGTTACACATTCTGCTGTGTAATGGCTGCTGAAGGGTCAGGTGCTCTCTTTGTTCCTCCCCCTCCTTTTTCAAGATGGCTACCAGAAGTACCCATAAGCCTGAACTCCATTCTTCTCTGTCTGAGGGGAAAGTACCAGCAAGCCCTTTAGCTGTCTTTTTTCTTCCCCCGCCAATGCCCTAAACGCTAACGCCAGAGGCAAAGGAATGGGAGGGGAATTGCCGGGGGGGGTATTCATAGTTTTTCCACTTTCACAAGGGTTCTGCACCCTAAACCCTCGCAAATGTGAAGGAGTCATTGAACATCTTTACTTTTTTGATACTGAACTCAGAATACAGACCACATGACTCTAAAAAGTAAGGCTGATAAATCTAAAGAATACATCAGAGCACTAACTTGGAAGTAAGTTCCACAGAAATCAGAGCCTTATGCTTCACCCCTAAGGCATATTTACAAAAATATATTCCAGAACTTAGCAGACTTGCTTCCTAGTAAGTGTGCTTATTTATGACCAACCTTATTGACACTATTCAATAGAGAACATTCAGAATCTCTAGACAGTCACTTTTTTTATCAAATAGAAAGTAAATTCACCAAAACCCTTACCATCCTTCTCAGCTGAAGTATAAGTGCTAAATCGTTCCAGACTAGCTACAGTAATGCCAGTTTCATCTACATCTTTTGGAACATACAGGTTCAAATCCACATCATTTACACGCATAAGTTCATCGGCCTGAACGGGAAAAGAGAAAAATTATTTGCCTGTAACTAGCATACCTATTCATGCTTACAGCAAAATCTTTGCATGCTTGCTCACAAGCTATGCCCCATCACAGTCATAGCAGTTTTATCTTTACTTAAGATCACTTTTAAGACACCTAATTAGCCCGCATGAATTATGTATGAGGCAGACAGTTTTCACTAGGTTAGTAAATTATGAAATTTTTGATGGCATTGTATTTGCACTACATTCTTGGAGCAGCTTTACCTCATCTTCGCCTGTTCCTTGAATATAACGAGTGTCATCAGCTTCTTCATCATCTGCATCAACCAACTCTGGCCGAAATTCAAACACTTCACGTCCACTGATCTAACCATGAAGGAAAAGAATATCGCATTAAATAGAAATGTGAAGTTTAAAAGCAGATCAAAACATCTTAACGACTGATGAGGACTGCCCATGTATTGTTACACTGATTCAGTATAACAGACTGCGCTATTTAGAAGCGCAGAGCTTACCACCAGTGCTCTGCCAGCCTTAAAATCTGCCTTTCTTCTTTCCATATCTTGCTCAGCTTTGTTGATCTTTTCTTGTCTTTTCCTTTTCTTCCATGCAAGGAAAGACTCTAGAGTAATTTTAGTAACATTTGGTCCTAAGGCAGCACGCTGTAAGGCAAGAACATTAATCGTGAGCATGCTTTTAGAAGGCCACCTTTTAATGCCAGAAACAAAGAGCTCTTTGTGTTGTTTCTGCTGCAAGAGACTCACTTTCTCCCATGCATTTAGAAAAAGCCCCACAGCCCTTACATCCTGTAGTTATGCAGATGCTTTCAAATTGTGTGTACTTTACCATAAAGGGCTGTAACACTGCACCTGCATATGCATAGGTCCCTTTGAATTTCCCGTGACTGACCCAACACAGCCCAACATCCATTCTTTTCATCCCAGTTTCCTCTGAGTCTACAATCAGCTCGTGAAGAGGAACTAAAGAATTAAAATTCGGCAAATTTTTTAAGAAGGACTAAAGGAAGCTAAAACCATTAAACATTCTCATCTGATCAAACATTTTCAAAATACATGCAAACCAAGTGTTTTAGTACTAGCAATATTCTGTTTCAATTATTGAAACTGTTTATTTTTCTTTTCATTAAACCTGACTGCCCCCTGGAGACAGGAATTCAGGATTTCTCTGCATTGTCTGATGTTGCAAGGGGGAAAAAAAATCTTATCCTTGTATACATTTCCTCTACAGTGTTATCAAGTAGTCCTTTGCAACCTGATGTACTCCTACGAATCTAGTCTAAATAACTGAGATACAAGTTACTATAACTTCCAGCACTGAAACTATGCTGATTTCTCTCACTGCTTTCATACAGACTGCTTTTCTGACCTACTGTTAGCAGTAAGAACAACAATCAATATAAGGATTACAGTGTAGAACAAGGATCACTGTGGTATGTGTATGGATGTGGGACTCTGGAGCCTTATCTCATGTATGCTCCAAGACATATCCTTGACATAGGCCAAGTCATTTACATTACCTCTTTTTCTATTAGATCTTCTAAAGAAATTTCTTCTTCCTTTTCTTCTTTCTTTTTGTCCTTTTTGAGTACAAAGCCAGGAGGGAGGGCATGGCGGTACATACAGTTGTCTCCTCCACCAGGACAGACCCAAAACCATCCATACTTATTGTTTTCAATAGCATCAAGGAAGTATTTGCAAACCTACACAAAAAGGAATATTAAGTTCTGTTCTCCCTTCTTAACTTGTATAACATGACGTGATGCATCTCAATTTCTGGTGACCAAATGCAAATGAAAAAAATCAGAATTTGCCTGCAGACCACAAAAGCAGCTAAATAAGGCATCAGCTCTATCCCTGTTTTGTCTTAAATCTTTTTTTTAAAGCTATACCTATTTATTGGGACAAACCCACCCAAACACCTACCTGAAGTTCAGGGCTGTGGAAGTTTTAGAGGTTACCATGCAATGTTAACTTATTTTCCACCCAGGGTGGCACAATCACTCAATAACAAAGTTATATGACACAGTACACCTAGATGAGGAAATGTAACATGACTGAATGCCTCAGTTACACAAAAGAATCTGAAGGAAAAAAGACAGAAACAAAGCGTCCCTTCAAAGTGCCCCACTTTCAGACAAGCTGTATGAGTTGTTAGCCAAGCTTAGTTTTTTGACCTCCATAGGACAGCACTCCACCTCACTGTTCTGCCTATATGGGAGACTGTTTCTAAACTCCATGGAGTTTTACAGTAGTTTCTGAAATGGTATAGTGATGTATCTGAACAAATGACAAAATTCCAATGCAACACATTGGGTACACATGAGCTCTCTGTTTTATGGTCTGTGTGCTAAGTTTCACCTTCATTTCTAAACAAAACAAAACATTATACTGATCTGTTCTCTGTGAAACCTGTTTTAATCTGTCTACAGAATTACTACCACATTGAATTCTTTCTTTAGGTTTTTCAGATTACAACAAATATGTACCTTTAAAAAAGCTGACCTGCAGATAACATATGGAAAACATATGCATTACACATGTAACTACACAAGACAGAGGTATTTCTGAGCTAGCTTGCATTGTATGTACTGGTATAATTCACTGCACCTCAATATCATCATATACTGTCCATAAGTCGTTCCTGAATTATTTTGTCAAATTAAACATACAGATCACACTGCTGAATCATACAGGTCTTAAAAGAAGTCCACCTGTTACCAGTCTCTATGAGAATT
Organism: Ctenosaura bakeri; assembly: GCA_948474755.1. NCBI lineage: Eukaryota > Metazoa > Chordata > Lepidosauria > Squamata > Iguanidae > Ctenosaura > Ctenosaura bakeri. Next base: position 31,169 of record CAOLHI010000961.1, read on the forward strand.
TCTTTACTGCAGCTTATTTCTAGGCCTATATAAATTCATTTTATATCAAATCATCTGAGAAACTGAGCTTTTTCCTTTCTAAACAAGAGTCTACACACGAAATAGGAAAAATGCACAAACTCTATGTATCCTTTAAAAAATGCCTACAAAGAAGCTAGATTTAATTTTTCTTCCCAGGGCTACAATATCCTAGCCTGAAAATCTGCTTGTAGGTTCTCTGGCTCCCTCTTGCTTCTGCTTGTAGAAGCACACCAATATCTTTATTAGCTTTTGCAATGCAAATCAAGAAAAGAACATACTATTTGTGTTTTGGGTTTTTTCTTTTCGGCTTCACCGTGTTTCTTGTTCACTACTTCTTCCAGCTTCTTTTCATCCCAGTTATCCATTGTGTCTACACAGAAAAATAAAACACTTAACTAAGCAAACAGAAAGAAACCTACAAAGGTTTTCCTTCTTCAACACATTGGCAACCTCTTTTTAATACACAGATACATAAAAATGAAAAAAATATTTGTGTTTATGGGAAAAAAAGTTGGTTTTTAAAAACAGCAATGAAAACTTTGTTCTGAATACATTACTTAAACACAATACTTTCCATAAAATGTGGATATAAGGCATCATCTCCCTCTAAACCTTTCTTTACAAACCACCTTTTCCATGAAGCCTAGCAAAAACGAAGCCTAAATATGCTTAGCCAAGGCTTTCATGCATAGATTTTTAAGGTTAAACAGAGTCTTATTTTTTTGAATCAACCAAGTTGATTCAAATTAAATTTCAGACATTTTGTTAAGTCAGTAAATGTGCCACAGCTTATATTTTCTGCATCAGTATAACAAACCTGGTGCCCTATCACAATGATTTGTTGTGAAGTAAGGATTAGAACTGTAGAGCAATTTTGAACATGAAAAGTTGTCTAAAAACAATGCAAAGTATTAATGTGGCCAATACCTTATAGATGGAAAGACAGGAAAAGAAGGCGGCAACCTATACGAACAAATACAATAAACTGAACAATAAATTTCGATGTTATTTAAAATGGGCTAATTTCTCATATCTGTTCCTAAATTAAGAGGTCTGGAATACCAAACTCTTAATACAATTAACATGTAGTGACTTATTTTAATCTACATACTTGTTTAGCATTATGCTAATAAACTTCAGTGAGTCTTCCCTCTCCTTATCCAGTGTATCTCTGAAGAAAGCTGAAGCCTTCTATTACTTTTCAATTAACTGCAGATTAACATTATATCAGAGTCCAGACAAACTATGGTTTTAATCATGCTTACTGAAAGTCAGATCCAAGCTTTGAACCAGACTTATTAAGTAAATCAGTTAGGTTAACTATAGTCTGTGAGAAGTTGGATATAATGCTCAGTTTCAGTTAACTGAAAAAGGAGGAGAATGCTTTCAGTCTTGCAGCCACACTGGAACATGAGCAGCCCTGCTGGGAGTCCGTAACAGCTACAGGGATGGACTAATTCTATCACTCCAACCTAGTTCCTTGACCCTGGATTTTGTGTTATAGTTCTGTTCTGGAAACGGGTGCCACTGTACACATCTTGCTAATTCATTAAAACATAAAAGTAAACATGAAGGGACCCATGAGAAATTGATGCTTTGTCTTGGCTTCTTTGAAATAACATGTTTAGATTTTAACTAATTTCAACTGTGAGTATGCCACCTCAACTGTTCAAAAATTCTTAGAGAAATACATTAGGTCACAATAAATAATTGTGAAACACCTACACCCACTGAGATGATGTGAGCTTAAATTTGTTACCAGAACAATGAATTCTACTGCTATTGTCAGACATAAGTCAGATGTAATCTACCTTTTTCAAGGTCTTCATCTCTTGCATCAATATAAACACTTCTCTTTTCACACTTTCTCTCCAAAGACAGGTCATGAGAAAATTTGCATTTGTCTCCTTTTGTGCACTGCCCTTGCTTGAAGAAAGCACAAACAACTGACTTTGGGTCAGCACCTGTAACAAACAGAACTTATTTAACATCTTTTCACTTCAGCAGAAACAATGATCTGAGATAAAATAGGTGAGAAAATCCATGTCTGCCAAGAAAGCTTACCTTTACTTATTTTCTGTGCAGCAACCACAGGTTTGAAAAGCTCATTCAGCTCTTGTAATTCTTTCTTCTTGTCATCTTTCTTTAATTTTTTGTCTCCTTCTGCTAGGGCAGCCTGTAAGAACATACGGACACCTTTATTATTAGTAATAAGTAATTACAATACTACACTAGAATATTTACCTCGAAATTTGATCACTGCATTGCAAACTACTGACTTCACAGTAACCTAATTTCCACTGCAAGGCAGAGTAGGTACAGTTCTGTCTCTAGATGTTGTTAGACTGCAACTATTATCACCATTCACTGTTGGCTATAGTGGCCATGGCTGACTGGAACAACATCTAGTGGCCACATTTTGCCTACCCTTGTTTCAAAAGATCAGTAATTCTGGTCAGCCTAACAAAGGCAGTATAGATTTGGAATTTTTCTTTTGGCTCATGTGGCTAACTTTTGCTCTTTGTGTCACTCTGACAACAGGAAATTTATCTGTTCAACAGAACAATCCTAAAACAGAGGATGAGGTTTTTGCACCTCCTTAAGATTAGACTTTATTCTCCAAGGCTACATTCCCTTCACCTACCAGGCAAAGCCATTCAATATAGTTTCTAATGCCTTTTTTTAAAAAATAGTACCTCACCCAAAATTAATTTCAAACTTAAATATAAGAAGTTACCTAGTTTTGCTCTACTGCTGTTTTCCAGTTATCACAGAACAAGTGCTTTGGCTCAGGACAGAAAGAGGTCTGAACAAAAGTTCGAATACTCTTTAAAAATAGGTGAATGAATGATTATATATTTCTCTATCTCAAATGTCTAAGGCACATTTCTAAGTGTAACTTGACAGAGAATGTGGTACAACATAACTAGAACTTGCCCATAACCTCTCTTTTAAGAGCAAAGGCAAAAGCAGTTTAGCTTTTCTCATCTGTGCCCCTGCCCACTATGCAGATCCAGAGTGGCCAAAGTGCCTCCAGGGGTCACATGTAGCCCTACAAGGCTGTTTCTGGGGTCCATATCCCTTTCCTGATTTCTCTGGATTACCCCTTTTCTGCCCCTTCCTGTAGGTGAGCTTCCTTCCCCAGAAGCTTCCAGGACTAATAATTCACCTCTTAAATAGATCTCTGCTGTACCAATATTAAAAAATGCAACACACACACACATATATATAAAAAGAGAGACTTTTGCCCTTCTAGCACATTTTTTGGGTGGTGGTGGAATTTTTAGCAGTTCATGCTGCCCCAGTATCCAAGGAGCAGAAAACAGGCCCTTGGAGCCAGTGAAGTTGTACACTACTGATACAGTGTGATGGACAGTTCTGCAAAACTTTTCTGACCTAATAATAATACTGGCCTAATAATAATACTGTAGCAATATGGATTTGGGAATTACTATAGCCAAGCAAATAATTACCTTATAATCACTTTAAATTGCACTCCCCCAAACATGCTGATAATCACAAATTTATAGCATACTTTTTTCCTCAGAACATTCCAAATATTCAGCTAGGGACTAGACACTAAGCCCCCCTATACACCTATCCCTCAGCCCATTTCCTTTTGTCTTCTGGAAGTTGTATCTAACACCACAATGCATGCTAGACCACCAGGCCTACCAAGAATTTCTGTATACAGTGAGCCCTCCACGTTTGCAGAAGTTAGGGGTGCAAGACAAATATATCGAAATAAAAATAAAAACTGTAAACACTTTTTAAAAACCTGACTACCCTTCTCTAGAAATTTCTAGGTCCTCCAGTATGATTCTACTGTCAGTATCCAGCAGAAGTGGGCCACAGAGACATACTGGAGGACCTAGAGATGCCTAGAGAAGTGTTCTGTCTAGGAACCTCTAGGTCTTCTAGCATGACTCTGTGGTTCACCTCTGGCAGAAGCGGACCAGAGAATCACACTGGAGGATGTCGAGATTCCTAGAGAGAACATACTTTTTCCATGGCAGTAGCAAATAGGGTAAGAATTTTTTTAAATACATAAATTAAATAAATAAAACAACTCACAAATAATCAAATCCACAAGTGATGCACCTGCAAAAGTAGAGGGCTCACTGTGCCTATAAACGATTTAGTGAAGAAGACAATTATAGCATGCAATGCATAACAACCAACTACACCATAAAATGAGCAAAGAGATAAGAGCAAAACTATATAAACACATGCTTACCTGCCTTGGATTCTGCTGACCAAACTTAACTTGGTGGGTCACAGCCTTGATAAACTTTTGCTGTTTTGCTCCTTTCTTGTTCTTTAAGCCAAAGGTTTTATCCTACATTGGAAAGATTTGTAATTTCATAAGTGTCATAAATTTCATAAGTTCATCTAACATAATTGAACAGGCACTCTCTTTAATTTTATTAGACATTTATGCCTAATCAAACACTTAATGTGCAACTGAAAATGTAAACAGATTACTATAAAAATGAGCTATTTTTGAAATAAATGCAACTAAAAAAGATTCACAGATTTTGTCTGCTCTATATTAACTGGTCTCAAATTTCTTGTGAAGCATATATTCTCTCTCAAGTTATAAGACTCAGTTCCAGGCAGATGTATGTAGAAATGCTATCCTAGATACTTATTCCTTCCCATTAAGGATATTGCATTAACTCTGTGGAAATTATTTTTTTTTAAAAAATTCCTAAGGACTAGCCTATTAATGTAAACTGACTCAAAATTAAAAGTTCTGAATCTTCTGAGGAACAATTCTTGTGTAACACCTCAAAAAACCCTTAGAATTAACTGAAAAAATATTGAACTGATAATTATATGAGTAGTTTCTTCCAGACCACTATCCTGAAATCCAACATCAGTTTAGTAAATCCTTCTGAAGACAGCATGCCAATGCATCTTCCACTTCTGACAATACTAGGGAATGGTTTCTTCAACTGTTATAATTTAAAATGGTGTTCGAATGCCAAAGTTACAAGCTCAAAAAAGATATCCTTTTGGCATTTTGTTTTTGGTACAACAGCCACCTGTTGTGATAGTGTTGTTTCACACAAACTCCATAAATTTAGCTTGATTGGGTCCCTGCATCACACTAGTTGGACATCACTAACAGCCAAGTATACCAGGTTTGTCTAGCACACCGGTAGTCATCAACATACACTTCAAAATAACAAAATAATACAAAGGAACTTCTGTGAAAATGGTTAAGCATAAACCCAATGGCAGCAGATATTTAAACCTACTCAAATGTATATTCACTAGGAAATACATACCCAGAGTGCTGAGAAAGACTTTTTTCTAAGCAAATATGACTGTAGCATTAATCCCTCGGCAAATGTACAAAGGTTTGCACCGCTGTAGTATTCTCTCAAAATATTTTGATTCAGAAATAATACTGAATGAGTTCACATGAACCTTGTTCACAGGACTGTGGTCTTAATCATACTATTAAAATTGTACTTCTTTGCAGCACTCCCAACAAAGGCAACACGGAAGCCTTTCTGTGTCTGGAAGCATAGTCTTCTGACCTAGAAACCCCTTCCTCTAACATATGTTTTATTAACATACACAGGAAGTCAGAGATTCAATTACTGGCGTCTCCAAACTGGAAAAGACTCCCCTTTGAAATGTGAGAGATCTGCTGACACTCAGTGCAGATTATGGGAGGACAGCCCTGGAGATGTCTTGGTCTACAGCTCCCAGAAGCCCAAGCCAACACAGCCAATGGTGAGGTTGTGTGCTAACTGTGGTCGAACAACATTCAGAGGGCCAAAAATTCCCCACTTCTGGTGTAGGTAGACAGGCCAATGGTCTCACTTAGCAGACAGGAATTGGTCAGGACTATTTTCTTACCGATTTGTATAGTAGTTTAGAGTTAAGTTCTGTCCCTGAAACAGATGCCTGGGCTGAGCTCTGACATAAATCAAACCTCCTACTTTTAAATGTTTCTTGTCATCACCATCACCATTAATTTACACAGCACCATCAGTTTACACGGTGCTTTACATGAGCAATCTACAATTTTTAATTCGACTCCACCTTGTCATGAGACTTATCACCTACGTAAGACATGAAACATAAGGAAAAGGGGGTGGCAGTGGGGGAGGGGATTAAGTCCAGAAGATGCTGGCTGCTCTTCTGTCCCTCAAGGACCAAAGCAGAGGCAACTGGGATAGAAGGGAAGGACTGTCTTCAGCCGCTGGGCCAAGGCATGATGTTATTCATATGCAGGATCTGAAAAAAAACATTCTGAATGTTCCTGTGTGGCTGGCCACAGCTGTTTTGAACAAGGTCTACGGCTTGCTTTAGAGTTCCAATAAGAACCCTAGTATGGAGCCCTGGTGGCGCAGTGGTTAAATGCCAGTCCTGCAAGCCACACGGTTGTGAGTTCGATCCTGCCCGGCTCCAGGTTGACTCAGCCTTCCATCCTTCCGCAGGTTGGTAAAATGAGTACCCAGCTTGTTGGGGGCAATTAGCTAAAACACATTGTAAACCGCTTAGATAACACTCAGTTGATAAGCGGTATAGAAATAAATGCTATTGCTATACAGGGACATAACAGTAAGGAAATAACAGCTAAGCACACCGAGCCAGTAGTTCTCAACTTTTGGCCTTCCTTGAGTTTCCAACCTCCGCTCCCAGAATCCTCGGTCCAGAGACCGAGATCCACTCCACTAAAAAACTATGCCCAGCACCTCAGGACCTTAAATCTCATCCCGAAGCAAACACGAGCCCAAAGCTCTGTCCTTGGCTGCTCGGGGAGCACGAGGCAGCTGGAAGGGCCCTGACGCCCCTCCTGCGCTCACAGGGACACAAGCGGCCCACCCGCGCCTGGCTCGTACCACTTCGCCCGGGGGGGACTGGCACCTGAGGGGCCAAAACGGACCCCAGAGAGGGCGCCAGCAAAACCCTTCGCCCTAAAAGTGCGGCTTCCCTACCGCCAGGCTACACGGGGGCGGACGTTGGGGCCACGGGAACGCTCTTCCTCCTCCCCCTCCCCCCCGGTCCGGAGTGGTCCCGACCCGACAGACCTGGGCGACACCCTCCCCCCACCCCCGGCCTTCCCTCCCCCAGAATTCCGGCCACGGCCCCCCTCACCTCTATAATCTTCTCCTTCTTCTTCTGCTCCGCCTTTTTATTGCCCCCCGCCCCCGCCGCCGCCGCCGCCGCGGCCTGTTTCTTGGGGGGCATTTCGGAGGGAGGGAGGAAAGGAGGGAGAAGGGCAGAAGGAAAAGGGGAGAAGACGCAGGGGGGGGGAAGGAAGCGAACAGGAGCCGCCGCCGCCGCGCGCCCTCCTCACTCAACGGCCAAGCGGGCAGCCGGGAGGGCGGGGGAAGGGCCGAGCGTCGGCGAGCCACTCGTGAAAGAAAAGGCGAGGGGGCGCCGCACAAGCGCTTCGCGTTTGCGACAGGCCGTCAGTGACGGAAGCAGCCGAGCATCATGGGACGGAGAGAAAGAAAGGGGGTGTGGGGGGAGGAAAGCAAGGCGACGGAATCGGTTGCGCATGCGCAGGCGGCGGCGGCGGCGGCGGCTTTGGTGCCCGTCTCGTCGCTCCCGGCGCGAGCCTCAGGGGGCGTTGCGGGGCTGAGGTGGCGTCCTGAGAATTCCGCGACTACGTCACGGCGCTCCAGACCGTGTGTGACCGCAGAGGGATATCTGGGGCGCCAGGAACGGCGCTATATTACTAGACAGAACAATACTTGTCGTATATATTAAGAGTCACAAGGAGTCACTGTCTTTATTATCAAAAGGATGAATTTGCATTGATCTCTGATATAGGCCATTTCCGCACTGGCCTGTTATAGCGCGATGATTCCACTTTCAACCTCCTCTGGAATCCTGGGGTTTGCAGTTTCGGGAGGGGCCGGCCGGCCCCTCCCGAAACTGCAAACCCCAGGATTCCAGAGGAGGTTGAAAGTGGAATCATCGCGCTATAACAGGCCAGTGCGGAAATGGCCATAGACAGGAATAACCCAATTCATGTTTATTCAGTTCTCACTATCACTTTATTAAAGAGGGCTGACTCTAAAGCAATCTGCACAGGACTCTATTTGCAAAGCCAAAGCACCGTCTCCCTTGCATAATCTGAAGGCCAAGCTACCTACGAGGAATGCAAAATCGACCGTCGTGCTTTCCAAGTGCCCTGATGCAGGGACGCTCCTGACTCGTTCTGTGTTGCTCCGTTTTAATGCTGCTTTTTAAATGACCCAGTTATCTCTCCTTCCCCACCTTCCTGCTTTTTCCTTAGCATATTTCATTTGCTACACGCTGGGTGGGAAGTCCAAAAGTCCTTCGCAGTCAATCAACTCATTAGGGCGGACAAGAGACGAAGGCCATTCCCACACTACCCTGCTATAGCGCTATTATTCCACTTTCAACCTGCTGTGGCATTCTGGGGTTTGTAGTTTCCTGAGGCCAAAGAGCCCTCTGGCTGAGAATTCTAAAGGCCCCTCCCTAAACTGCAAACCCCAAGATTCCCTAGGATGTTGAAAGTGGAATAATAGCACTATAACAGTGTAGGGCGGAAATGGCCAAAGCTTCACTCCCTTTCCAGTAGACTTTCCAGTAGATAAAGCAAACTTATGCAGCCTCTCCTAGCCTGTGTGTTCTCATTCAGTAACAACTCCTGCCATGTGGTCCACACTTTGATGTCACTTGGTCCCCTGTGTGTCCCAGTTTTCATCTGTGAAAGGCTGGCATGGATGCTGATGTACTCCATGTATTAAATAATTGATTCCTCTTTCTCACTTTCTTCTGTTTGCTTGTGTTTAAAGAGAAAAGAAAAAGGAACTGTGATTTCTTCGCAGTTTTGATCTTCCCAAATGCTCCTGAAAGCCAAAGGAGCCATAACATTCAAGGGACTTTTTAAATATTGTTTTGCTACGGAAAGGCAGAAAATTAATGTTATAGAGAAAATCACACCCAGTACACAAATTTTGCATTCCTCATAGGTAGCTTGGACTTCGGATTATACAAGAGAGATGGTGTTTTGGCTTTGCAAATAGAGTCCTGTGCAGATTGCTTTAGAGTTAGCCCTCTTTAATAAAGTGACACTGAGTACCAAATATCAGAGATCAATGCAGATTCATTCTTTTGATAAGACAGTGACTCTTTGTGACTCTTAATATATATGACAAGTATTGTTCTGTGTAGTAATATAGTGCTGCACTTGGAGGGGTAAAGATCAGTAGTTAGGTTGTACGCTCTCAGACACATGGTGGTATTTACACTGAAAACCAAAGTCTAGCAGTGCTTTGATGGAGTCTGCACCTTAGAATTTTCTTGTGAAAAAAGTGTTAGGTTTGGGATGAATTACAGAGGTGGATGAGAGGGAGCAGTGGAACTGTAGCATATAATTTCCTTTCCTGCAGATTTCTACTGCCAATAAAAAACCCCTAAGACATAGTGCTTTGTAAAAATGTCTTTGTTAGAAACAAAAAGTAGAAAAGGATGGGGAAAGTAAATGGGTATGGATGACATGAGTGAATGAATAAGCCTATAATTACACAAATTTGGGAATCCAGCCCACTGTAATGAGGGTGGTATGCTACTTACCAGTCACGTATATTGTTGAACTGTAAAAAAAAAAACTATGCAAATAATATGCCTTGGATTTTTCTGGAAAGTGCTGTGTGTCTCTCTTATCCTCTGCCTCTGACAAACAGTAAGGGCTAAAGGAATGTGGTGCAATATTTTTAAGCTGCACAGTCCCATTTGTGTGATGTTTGTGTGTGCTGTACTCCTCTCACCACCTTACTAGTTTGTTTTGTAGATTTTTCCCTCTCTTCTACAAAAAGTGTAGAAGAGGGCAGAAACAGAAACAGCAGATACTCTAATTTGCTCTCAGAACAAGTCTCCCAATTCTGGGCAAAATGCATATGTTTTTCAGAATTGTGTCAATATCTCTGATCACATGATTCTTTGTTATCTTGGGGATCTTCAAAACAGTTTGTGCCACCACTGAAGATTTCAGATGTGCTTAGAGTTATTCCAGAGGGGGAAGTACTGGGATAGTATCTGTTTGTGTTCATATGAAAGCATGCTTGAAGTGATTAAGCAAGCTAGTTTCTTAAAAAAGAATGTTTCTGGAACTGACATAAGGTAAAGAGAGACAGTTGTCTAGTATACACAGATGATGGGACATTGGATAAACTGCCTCAAGATCTCATTTAATCCATGCTATTGCTTATTATGTATCTCTTTTCACTTGGCTACAGACTGCAGATATTCCTTGTCTCAAGATATTCACCCCTTCAACCATGGACGTGTTATCACGGTTATGATATGTCTGGTGAGAGCACTAGATATCCTTTTGATATCAAATAATTTGGCCTTTACTTGACCTTTCTCTGCCACCCTACTCCACATGTTTGCAGAGGTCCACCGGACAAGCATGTATTGGGCGCGGCCGTTAATGGTTGTACATTCCAAACCTCATTCAGGCAGGCAACCTAAGCCTCTCCGATACTTTAGGGAAAAACCTTCTTTGCTCAGCGCGAATCTACACAAAGATGCACAGCCAAGAGCCGAGCCATTCCTTTATGCTGGGCCATTTACGTACTGGCCATACTATTGTCATCGAGCGCTAAGCCCATCATGCAAAACTTGACCTTTTCCAATTTCTTTGTCCAGCTCCAAATTTCCTTTGTTCTCACTGAGCATGACATGGCCTGTAGGTAAAATCCACCCTATAAAAAGTCCCCATTTTCGGGACTTCCTCGGAACACTTTGGATCACCCTGGACTTCCATCCAGCCTTGCTGCCACTCTGTCCAGTGAAGTTTTCCCCTCAGTTCCCAATAACTGAGTCTGCCTCCCTTTTGGAACCCCCGCTTCTCTCCAGGACTACGAGACCAGGTGTCATATTACCCATTCCCCCAAAGCTCTCCATGTGTGCATGTGGTGTCTTTTATATTGTTGGTCCTCAATAAATGTTATTTTTGTTACTTTAAAACTTGTCTGACTACGCTCTCTGACCTGACGCCGTAGACATAGGGTACAAGATCCTAGCTAAAGTTACCCTGCCTCTCGTTAGCTTAAGAGAGTGCTTGAGCTTAATTTCCCCATCTTGTGTTGTTGTTTGGTTATTTGGGCACCCCTCCCGGGACCCCCAACATGCAGGGTAACAGACGCACCATAGAGGATTTAATTTGTGACATGACACAGAGAAGGAAGTGAGGCCTGTTGCTATTGTTTCATGCCCTTTAATTTGTAAAATGTGGCTCAAAAGATTTTTCTTTTGTAGACTAATTCTTTATCTGTAGATCAGTTTTTAGGCTGGCTGAGGAACATGTTACACAGATGAAACTATCTTTGCTATAGTTCCAAATCATTCTTGGAAAAAAAAATTCTTTCTTTTTTTTTAAACCCAAGTATGATAAGTCAGAAGTAAGAAACTAGGCTAATGGATCTTTGAGGAAACAAGTCAGTAGTAGAGATTTTTATGGTAGAGTCCATACACTGCATAATTCAACAACAGCAATTCTCTACTTCAGTCTATAAATCCAACAAGTATTTCACAAATGGAGGCACGCAGCAACTTGACAACAAATTCAGCGGTTGCATAAGGTGGATGTGAAAGAGCAAGGGCAAGAGGAAAGGGCAAGTAAGCACAAAATAGCTAGCATGGTTGGAGAATTAGTGCCTGGACAGGACATATGGACAGGCAGTAGAGGTAAGTCTAGAAATAATTCACAGCCCCAACAGCATATATGAAACAGTCAAACTTACAAAGGCCTGGATTAGAAACTCTTTTTGCTGTTCACTGCTCAAGTTCCTGCCTTGTAAAAGAAACTAGATTTCTAGAAAGAAGGATTTTTGCCTATTCAGAAGTGACCTAGGTCTGTCTTTCAACATTTTTTGACAAAATATTTTGGTAAAATAAATATTTTTGTGTGAGCAAAGACTCCTAAATTTGGACCAGAAGCAATAGATCATCTGTGATATCCCAAAGGAAGCACAGATATTGCCGAATTCTTGTAGGATGCCTTTTACCCCAACTCTTCACATAAACTTGTTTCCAGCATCCACTTCTGTCCCACTTTTTCCTTACCCCTGAGAAGAAGACATACTTTTCAATATGAAAAATGACTTTTCCTAGCTATCATAACTTAATAACAATGAGAATAATTAGAAGTAGTATACACTTGGCCCTCCACATTCACTGGGGTTAAGGGCACATGACCCCCACAAAAGTGGAAAAACTGTAAATATTAAGAGGTGTGTGTGTGTGTCCATGGGAAGAGGGTCGAGATATGGTGGGGAGAACAAATCTCCAGGGTTGAAACCAGATCAGGGAAAGGAGAGGAAAGGGAGGGTCAGCAAGGTGACCCTATACTTCCTCTCTCTCCCCGATCTCCTTCCTTAGCTGTGTCTGGGGCACTAGGAAAGGATTTGTACTGCTGAGAAAACAGGCTGCAGCCTGTCATTAGCTGGCCAGACAGTGGCTGGTGGTGGTGGAGGATGACAACAGTGACCAGAGTCAGGTTTTTAAATGGTTCTAAGGCTTGATCAGAGCCATCGAGAGGGAAGGTTCTCCTGGAAAAGAATTGCTTGCAGTTTGAGGGCAGGGGCTGGAGAAACTTGGAAATAAATCTTTAAAAAATGAAACTCACAAATGTGGAGGGCTGACTGTACATGCTGACATAATTGGTTTGTTTTAAAGAGGACTCTAGCAGTATAATCATGCATACCTCTTCAAAACAAAATCTCATTGAGTTCAGCGGGCTTCTTCCTAGCTGAGAGGAGGAAATAGTTAACAGACTAAATATAGCAGTGCAGAATCTACCAATACAATAGCACCAAAAAATGTACAATACCCACATTGAAGGAGAAACTCTGTCTGTCTGGAACATTGTCCAAGAAGCTATCATGTCTCAAAATTGAAGTTACCTTAGAAACCTGGCTCAGCTATTGGCATTGTTCCCCTTGAGTGCTAATAGAACATTAGGGGCTTTAGAATGATTTCAGATATAGGCTAAATCTGTCAGAAACTGAATCCACACACACAAATAGTACAGTGCATAAACACTATTTATTTGGAGTAAGGTACATTGTACAAGACGTTAGTGAAAACACTAACGTTCAAAAGGAAATGGAAGAGCTTAAGATTCCCCAGTTTTCCCTCCCCTTTGTCTAGAGACCTTGAAGCCATGAGAGCCAGGCAGCGCTTATCAGCACATTCCTAGCAAGTGTTTACCTAACAGTTTCTAGTACCTAGGCTTCTCTGGTACAAGCAGGCTGTTACTTATGCTAGACTACATATCCCATTGCTTAATATGGAGGGCATCCCGACAAAACCTGCTATTCTAGAGAGATATACAGTGCACCTTCTGCTGGTGTAACTTCTGCATGCACAAATGTGAGGTTGCATGAAGTCTTGTGCCCTATTTTCAGTGGATGCACCAAGGTGCATACCCATGCCAGTGTGGGTGTGCATATGTTGCATTCATTGATGATAATATGGTGGAGCATTCCCTTTTTCTTTTTCTTTTGCTTTATGTGAGGTTCCTGGAATGGAACTCCTGCATATATGGAGGGTACACTGTATAAACAATCCACCTTTCTGGCTCCTAGCAGTAACAAATTGCTGAGTTTTTATAGTTTACTGGGATGAGGAGTTACTTATTCTTCAGTGCACAAGAAGAGAAACCTTGTCACTTCAGAACAATTCTAAGAGGCTTAATCTACATAATACAGTGAACCTTGGACCCTCCACATGTTTTGGCTGTAACTACCATCAACCCAACTCAACATGATTAGATTATTATTAGTGTGGAAGATGTAATGATTGTGGTAGTTGCAACTTAGGTACTTTAGTACTTTTAGTTCACACATTTGGGGTATTTTCAACTAAAAGTACTTTAAGCACTAAAGAGTACTAAAAGAACAAAGGGTCCCTTCTTTTACCTTAAAACAAGGCAAGGAAAGTGCAGCCTATGGACTGAATGTGGCCCCCAGTATTGTGAAAATTTTGGCCCTTGACTTCTGGAACACTTCCTCTCCTGGGCCTAAAATGACACCATGATGAAACCTCCACCACCACCTAGAGCAGTGCTTTCCAAACTTTTCATGTTGGTGACACACTTTTTTAGACATGCATCATTTCGTGACACAGTAATTCAGTTTTACCAGCAAACCAGAGGTTAAACTAACCCCTTATAAGAGATACAGACACATACAATATAGTAATAGCATTTATTTCTATACCGCTTATCAACTGAGTGTTATCTAAGTGGTTTACAATGTGTTTTTAGCTAATTGCCCCCAACAAGCTGGGTACTCATTTTACCGACCTGTGGAAGGATGGAAGGCTGAGTCAACCTTGGAGCCCAGCAGGATCGAACTCACAACCTTGTGGTTGCAGTACTAGCATTTAACCACTGCGCCACCAGGGCTCCATACATAAATTGTAATAACAAAATGTATGGGGACACAACAAATCTCAAGAAAACTTTTCATATTTTTTTTAAAATAAATGATTTATAAATAATAACATACATTTCCAAGATTGTAGGCGACACACTTACACACTTCAGACGACACACTAACTTGTCCTGGCACACCATATGGAAAGCCCTGACCATTGCCCACCCCACCTTAAAATGTTGACAGTGGCCTGGGAGCTGTATGGCTTCTTCCTATGCCAGCAGTGTCATGCTGGAGTCCTGATTTAAGTGGGAAAAGCTGTACTGCAGCTCTTCCGTGTGTAAGAAGACCGAACCTTTCTTTTAGTGTCCTAGTTTACCATACGCAAGGAAGAGGATTTTGTATCCACCTGGTATCTGAATGGTAGACAACTTTATTCTGCATTGCCTAATGTGTAGAGGACATCTCTCCTTTGTTGAAAAGGCCCATTGCTCTAACTGTTGCTGAAATGATTCCTGAAGATCCCAGGAGATGGCAGTCAATACCTGTTCTAACTACCAGCTTTTCTTTCAAATTTAGATAACAATAATTGTGTCCTTACTGGTGAATTTTAATCTCCTCTGTTTCAATAACCCAAGGATGCAGAAATGTTTAAAAACCTGTTTTGAATTTAAATATGAAAGGAATATATCTCTAATATTTCCTGTTCGGCATTAGTGTTTTTTTTTCATCTTTGCTCTGTATTGGCAAGGGGTTTAAGGAAGCTATTTACTTTGGGTGTGTGCGCGTGCGCACCCCCTAATAAAATTTCCATAATCCACATTGTTGTAATATCTTCATTATGTTAAATCAAAGGTCACAAAAATCTACAGGTGTCCCCTGCTTTTTGACAATCCACTCTTTCAACAGCAACTATAACTACTTCTTTCCTCCACTTAGTCCATCCTGCCCCTCTTAACATCTGATCCCATCAGAAATGTTGTCATGGAAAAGGAGACAGATTATTGCTATGAGCTTTGTGTAGGTATATTTCATTCAGAAGCGTTTTTTCTCCCCTTACCCTGTACCACCCTCTCTCTTTGCTCTTCTTTTTCTCCTATCCCATGTGTTGTAACCACGCCTGCCAGTTTCCCACACTCATAGACTTGCCACTGCTCCAGCCATCTTAAAGACAGGGTTCCACATTTCAACAATTTCCGGCTTTCGGCAATATTTTTGTCTCTAACCCCCTAAGTGGGAGATTCCTGTACACACTTTAGTCTTCCACCTCTCCTAATACCCCTTATACCTTGTCTGATACAATCTATAGACCTTAAAAATTTGCACATTTTTGTTGACTTTTAAATTGGCCCGAGAAAACTGACATACTAATTGGATTTTAGAATATTTACTTCTAGTGCTGGAAAACAGCTTTGACACCTTCATCTCTTCATAACCTCTGCATAACCTCAAAGAATTTCAGTGTAGACCCATGATATATATTTAAAATAACTTGGAATCATTATCTTACTTCGTGTGATAAAAGACTTGAGTATAGGCAGATGATGGTTTCACACAGCACTAGCACTTCAAAGTATATGTCAAAAGAAGCAGATATCTCTTTAACTTACTGAAACTGTGTTACCCTCCCTCTTGACACTGTATATGGCGTGCTTCTAGTGATGCTATTCACAGCAGGAATGGGAAGAATATTCACAAATATTTGAAAAATTGACAAAAAATATGCTTCCCAAGAGTCAAACACCTCTGAAGAATCCTGTGAAGCATCCTGGACTGGTGAGAATTTTCCTGTTTTTGGGACTTATTACACACAAACTTGGCATGTGGTTGTTTTGTGCAGAAAACAGTATTCTGCTCAGAAAATGTTTTCTGCACAGAAAATGCTGTTTCCAGCAGAAAAATTGATGATGATGATGATAATGTATTTCTTCTATCCACCTTTCCCCCAGTTTGGAACTCAAAATGGCTTACAACAAATAAAAGAAACACATTGTTAAAAATGCACAAGATACATAATCATTAAACACACACTGTAAAAGTGGGGCTTGATTGCTGCACATGGCCCCATAAGCTACACTTTCTCTATCCTGCTCTTCTTGTTGTTGTGTGCCTTCAGGTCATTCCTGACTTATGGAGACCCTAAGGTGAACCTGTCATGTGGTTTTCTCTCCAGAATTTGTTCAGAGGGGATTGTCTTTGCCCTCTGAGGCTGAGAGAGTGTGACATGGGCATGGTCACCCTGTGGGCTTCCGTGGCCATGTGGGTGTTCAAACCATGATTTTCCCGAGATTTGATCCAACATTTAAACCACTACACCACACTGGCTCTTGGACCCTTGCTTTACATAGGACTCTTCAAGAACCTTGCTAAGCTTTCAAGGTTCTTCATAGCGGTGGCAAGTGACAGGGCAGGGATACTTGTCTAGGGCTTTGTCTAAATCTTAAAGGATCTGACCAAGGTACTGAACTTATTTTAGGGGCTGGACCTAGTTTGGGGACAGGGTTGAGTGACTTCAACATATACTTTAAAGTTTGGACTAAATATTGGTGTGGTTTCACTGCTTCCTGACTGATATGGAAATCATTGACCACGCTACTTCTTGCCTCTCCTTTTAAAAAGTTAATTCGTGGGGGACAAGAAAAGGACTTTTCATTGTGGCATCCAGAGACATGGCAGCCATCTTCACTATCTGAGGCCATGGTGTTAAATCAGTGGGCATTTCTTAGTTAACTTTCCTTTGCCTCTTTCCCCCATCTTCTGTCTTTGCAGTTTTATTGTTTCTGGTATATTGTTTGAATATATTTTATCTTGTTTTGTCGTCTCATTTTATTTTATGATATTGCAAGCCACCTTGAGTGGGCATGTTCCCTAGAAAAGCAAGATATACATTTTGATAGAAATATAAATATTAATGTGTGACTAATAGACCAGAAAGGGGAAGAATATGGTGGAGGAAACATGCCAAGCATCAGTTAAGATCACTGCTGTACTTGAAACAATAAATTAACAACAATAACGACCTTCTCATGTGGAAAAAATATGTATTACAAAGCCTTGGAATTCTTAGCTGTTAAAATATGTATTTTACACATGAAGGATTTTTGCTGGTGATTTATTATTATGTAATGGCGATCTTGGATGGTATCAGGGCTTTGTGTAAATCTGCACAGTGTGTCACATTTAGTTAACTATCCAGCTAATGTATAGCAAGATGACAAAGAGGGACAGATAGGTCACCCATCTTGTTTCATGGCTAGTGACCAAACAAACTGAAATTGGTCTGGGGGGGGGCTCTTTCAGCTCACTTTGATACTTTCAAAGTATCTTTAAAGTGAGTACTACCCCTCCCTCCTCCTCTTCCTCACATTCCTCTTTCACTAGAACTACCAGAGATGGATTCCAGGGTGCTTCCATACTAGAACTGGTGCTTCTTGAGCACTGCTTTTCTTCAATGAGTTGGAAGCAGAACAAAAATGGAGGCTCATATTCTTAATACAGGACAAAAGTTATCCGGCAATGCCAATTGCTCATTTTCAAGATTAGGCGAGGAAGGAAGAAAGCTGCTATCTTGAAGAGCTTCACTCCCCATGTATATTTCTCAACCAGAAGAAATCTGTGAGAAATTAAATCTTGATTCCTGGAAAATACCCAGTCAGCCCTTTGGCCAAGAACTGGATGATGTCAGGGAAAGTGGCAACACCCCTTGATGTCCTCAGCTCCACACCTCACAAATATTTCTCGTCCCTCATATAAGTTGATAGAGACCTGAAACTGATCCTACAGTACAAGTATTATGTAAGTCAAATACCTTATTTAAGGCAATTTGACAATGTCTAATAAACAAGAGTCAACCAGCCTAACTACACAAAGTGCATCATGAGTACGACAATTGGCTGTGGACGCACAATTCCACCTTTTACCATTGTGACTGTCAAGGTCAATGACTGGCACAGTAGCTGTTCCATATTTATGAAGGACAGTGCCGTGGTAAAAGGATGAGGAAATCAATTCAGGACAATTCTGAAATTTAGTCTTGACTGCAGAAGCAGCCCATAGTGTAAATGGCAGTGGGTAAAATGTTGTTACAATGGCATGTAGCTTTGTTACACATGGTCTGAACAACTGCTCAGGGAATTACTGCCATATGACATTACGGCTGATGAAAATTTTGAAGCAGTTGCTACAGTTTTTGCAGTGGATGTATTTACTACTGCTTTGACCGTAGTTATTTTAGTCCATACACAGAGCTAGTGCCATAAGTGCTGCTAGAGGATTATAGAGTACCATGGCCAGTTTATGTGACTGCAGCTGAAGAGACAATGGCAGCCATCTTAGCTTGACTACAAGGTAGATGCGATAAACTCTTGATTCCAGTCCCAAGAATGCCAAGATCATTTGTGGGATGGAAATAACTTTATCAAATCACTCAACTCCTTGGAGGACATAAAAGGTTTCATGCATCATTTTCCTCAACTGGATTTAAATGGGGAGAAATTAAGTGTCTCCTTTCGGCAAACCTGAGTAATGAGTTGTGTTGATCTCCCTCAAATGACTTGGGATGCATCTTAAACAATTTAGTCAACAAAGACCATCTGGCTGAGATTTTCTTATCACTCCTCCCTTTTGAGACTTCACTCTAATTTTCGTGCTGCTTCTCATCACTCCCAGGACTGTGACTATAGCGAAATAAAACGTACTAGTAATTTCATTTAATCAACATAACTTTGCCTGCATGTCATCTTTTTTGCAACTTGCCTGCCTATTTATATAACTCTCAAGAGCTACTGCACACATGGTGCCCCATAGATCAAAACTGAGGCAGGACTGCAATTCAGCAGAAATGTCATATTCCACAAAGCACTGGTTACATATCTGAATCCAAATGTGTGCATATAAATTAATCACGCAGATGCGGTAGACAGTAATCAATTGCTTGAAAAAGAAGCATGAGTCACATGGGACAGCATTTCTTCCACTGGATTAAGTGATCCAGTCCACTGCTGGTACCTTCTGCCTTTGGGCCTCCTCCTACCAGTATACTTGTGATTTCTTAGCACTTGTTTTTTCTTTAGTACTGTGATAAAGAATGTATGGGAATCCAGATATATTATTATAATTATTAATGGCCCCAATGATGAGGGATCGTGGGACTGGGAGTTATACCCAACAAATCTGGAAGGCCGCATATCTCCCATCCCTGCTTTAGCACAATGGTTTTAAACTTTTTTAGAGCCAGGGCCCTTTTACACTGCACAATTACGGCACTATGAATCTGCTTTAGC
Organism: Ctenosaura bakeri; assembly: GCA_948474755.1. Classification (NCBI taxonomy): domain Eukaryota; kingdom Metazoa; phylum Chordata; class Lepidosauria; order Squamata; family Iguanidae; genus Ctenosaura; species Ctenosaura bakeri. Next base: position 50,859 of record CAOLHI010000961.1, read on the forward strand.
TAACATGGCTGCATCCTATGGAATCCTGGGATCTGTAGTTTGGTCAGTGGCACCAGGTGAGCTCCCTGGCTGAGAATGCTAAGTGCCCTTCCCTCAGCTGTCTATCCCAGGATTCCACAGGGTGTTGTCATTGTAATTAAAATGAAACCATACTGCTATAATTGTGTAATGTGATAAGGCCCCTAGCTTCCACCCTTAGCATCACCCTGCAGGATGCAACCCAGTTTAAATTTAAGCATGCAACTCCCTCATTTCTTCCTATCTTTCTCAAGGTATTTCTGTTTGCAGAAATATGAGTTTGGCAACCAGTCCTCCTCCTAAGGCAGGGGTGGGCCACTTGTGGACTACAACTTCCATCAGCCCTAATTAGCTTAAACAAAAGTGATGGATATTGGGAGTTACAATTCAACAATGTTTGAGGTGAGCATGCTTTGCTCTCCAATGTCACAAGGAAACTGTGGGAACTGTAACAATTCTGGTGAGTAAGGACTGCATTGATAAAAGTTGACACACACAAAATCTAACACTCCCAGAGTACAATCATGTTCTTCCATCTCCCGCTACAAGTGTACAGGGATCAACTGTGGAATTGAGGTCTATGAACATTAGATGTTACACCTGTATGCCAATTTTGGACAACCTGTCCTTGCCTAGCTATCCTGGCCTGATGGAAGTGAGACTAGCATGCCTGTTGAGCAAGCAGACAAGTGCCCCATCGGTCTACTACATTCAATAGGGAGATTAGCTGGAAAATATTATCCAAGTTGGCCTGAAGATGTAGGGCATCTGCCAAAGCTCTCAGTCCTGCATTTCCTCTTTCTTTCCTATGTGGCATCTAGTAACAGAAAAGGTGCCAAGAGATCCTGTAAGCAACAGGTAAGAAAGTGGAACAGGGTGAGAAAAACAAAGGTTCAATGATGATTTGTCATACATTTCATCGTACTAGATGTTAGAGGGAAACAGAAGATTGGGGCTGGCCCTATCATTAGACAGGCTGAGATATTGGTGGCTGGTGCTCAGGTGGCAGATACTGGAGGGCATGAAGGAGCAGCAAAGTAAAGGTGGACAGAGATGTGTGTGTCACACAGCCCATCCTGCATCAACAGGCTAGGGTATTACTTCAAGTGTGGTAGAGGATGCAATCCGAGTTCCATTACTGAAGCAAGGTTCATTGCCAGTCCAAGGCCCTTTCTGCAACTCACCTTTTTGTAGAGCTGGGGTGCGGGGATCGCGCGAGCAGTCTCTAGTGAGAGGCTCTCGCGTCCTGGTTCCTTCAGCTCCACAGCTGCTGCCTGCTCGTGCAAGAGCTCTTCCTCTTCCTTCTGCAGTGCAGCCTGGGATTTTCCCAGGCTGCGCTGGGGCAGGAAGCATGAGCGCCATGGCTCCGGAGCTCTGCATGAACGGCAAGTGCGTGCGGGGCCCCAAACTGATGCGCCATCATGCACCATTTTCATTTCGCAGCCGAAAATGAAATAGTGCGTGATCGGCATCTGCCAGGCCCTGGAGTGTCGTGCAATTGTGAGTGTGTCGTGTGGACCGCTCCTTGCAGTCATGTGATGCTCCAGGGGCCCTGTTGCATGGCAAATGCCGTGCAAAAAGGGCCCAATTGTCTTCTATGTGAAGAACGGGTATGTGTATGTACCATCTCCTCCTTTAATTGAGACAAAGCATTTCTTAATCCAGACCTGGAAAAAAAGCTTCCCTTTTGGTTTCAGGCTTATATCTCTTATGGTGTTTAACTTTCTGAATTCAGATTTTTTTTTTTTTTAAGAATGCCAACCCCCAAGAGTGCACCCCTGGAGAAACTTTCCTTCGGGCTATTTACACTTGCTTTGCTGATCATCTTAAGATTTATAAGGAAATAATTTTATTTCTAAATTAACCAGCAGGCATACTGTGTAATGTAATTTAAAATTGATTTCATTTTTCAGCCTAACTGAAAAATATTAAGGGTGTCAGATTGATTCATGGTATCTAATCAAAGGAAGAGGATCCTATTGCAGATTGGTATCATTAACATTTGAATGTTTTCATATGACAATAAATCCTCAGTGCTTGCAAAATTCTTTGATATTCCAATGGTAGCAATAATACTCCAGCGGCTTCATTGTGATCGGTTTAATGTGTTTTCCCTTCTCAAGGCTTGTTTGAAAAGCAAATGATTGCTATTATGAACACTGCCAACATAAAAGAGGGAAAAGTTTTGAAGATATTCCACTGTCTGGATATTTATAAATTACTCAGTGTCTGGGAAATTAATCTAAAAGCGGCAGATATGCTTAGTGAAATAACCTTCAGGTCACTTGCGTGATACAATATTGTTTGTTTGGTATGGCTTAACTCTTTTGTGGCTAGAAGAACTCTCTTGGATTTTTTTTTTAAAAAGAAAGAATATTGTTATGCTGTTTACCACTGCATAGCAGTTTACAATATACAAAACTTCAGTAACTTTTACAACCTTCATATAATCAAGGATAACCGCATATTGTGTGGAATGTTTGTTGTTGAGGGAGAGTGGATGTCTCAGAACTGTTTTTAAGAGTGAGTAGGGTCTCATCATATGTTGTTATTAATTTCATTTTTCAGGAGAAGGTCATATTACTTTTCCCACCCATTATCATTGAAACATCTTTAAATGTGAAGACTCTTCCATGCATGATATATACCTAGAAGTGTCCTTTGTGTGTTCAGTGGTGCTTACTCCCAAGTAAGCATGCATAGGATAGATTGCACTCAGTCCTCTTTATTCCTGGGAGGGCTCACCACCAACAATAATCTTTTATTTATTTGTTTATTTTCTCAGTCACTAAGTATGCTTCTGGCTCATCTGCCTAAGAGTCCAGTTTTGCCAGTACATTTCAGGTAGGGCTTAGTTCACATAGCTTAATTTTGAGGGAAAAGGGAGGACTTGAGCCCTTCCCCATTCCAAAGTGCATATCTGAGGTGACCTTGTTAGCTTATGGTACAAGCAAGAATTAGACTTGAGTTTCTGATTCCTGATTCAAAAGTGTCAGCCAATATGCCAAGTAGGTAGACCCTATGCTACGTAATTGCTCTTGCCCTTTTATATTTTATGTTGCCCTTTGTCAGAAAATAGTTGAATCTACCAATGCTAAGAAGGCAGCTTCTACTGACTTCAGGGCAGCAGGCTATTTGGGGCCAAGGCATGTGACATGGAGTTTTGTCAGCCAACCCTGTTCACTGGCAGCTGTTCCTAGCCTCCACCTTATGTCCTGTAGCTGCTACCTGAGTGGCCATCTCATTCTCTCCAGTAGCTGATTCAGCACATCATGCCCCTCCTCCTTGATTTTCACAGTTATTTGTGATTATCACTGAACTAGCTTTGCACCTTGCAGGAATGTGAAGTTCTACATAGTTCTTCTAAATCCAGCATGTTATTCACCATATTGCACTAACTGTGCGGTTTTTTGGATGTCTAGTTTTAAAAATCATGCTAGAGAAGCCTCAAAAAGGAATATAGATTCTGTTTTGGAGGCATCTAAGGAATAATTTATGTCTTTGGAGTAAAACTTGGACCAGTTACATAATGATAACTAATGAGCTACTCGATCAAAATGTTAGTAATGGCTCCTCTGAGCTATCCCCTCTCTGTCTGTTAATTAAGGTTATTTAGAACTTTTGAAACTGTGGATTAATTTTCAAAGTAGGTTGTCATGGAATGTGTCTAATGAATGCCCGCCATCTTGTTTGATCATGAAATGAAATATATTTTCATGCTGTGTGGAAGTAGACCTATTGAAAACATGAAGCCCGTGATATCTCATTTTAATCTCTTTTAAATAAAGTTTAATAGTTTATAGCAGTCATGTTGTGTCATAAGCATTACATTGCAACTCGCATTTCTCTTCTGACACCTTTTCATATTGCTATTTCTGCCCTACACCGTTCTAGTGCTATTATTCCTCTTTCAACATCCTGTGGAATTCTGGGGTTTGTAGTTTCCTGAGGCCAAAGACCTCTCTGGCTGAGAATTCTAAAGGCCCCTCCCTGAACTGCAAACCCCAGGATTCCATAGGATGTTGAAAGTGGAGCAATAGCACTATTAACAGTGTAGGGCAGAAATGGCCTATGTATCGCAAAGATGCATTGTGCTTAAAAGAATTCTTTCTGTTTAAAAGAGGTACGGCAAGCATGCCCCCTAGATGCAGTTGGACTACAGTTCCCAACAGCCCAAGGCAATATAACCAGTGGTGAGGAATGCTGGGTTGTGTAGTTCAACAACTGGAGAGTCAGTTTAACACAGGGTAAAATTAATCATGAGTAGCAATGGAAGAGGAGAAATGTGCAAAATGTCCCCCTACCAGCAACAAAAATAACAAATGAAATAACCTGTCAGTTTGCTGCCCTTTCATGACACCCATAATCTTCTGCCTGACTCTACCTAATGGTAGGATTGGATCTATTTGTTTTAGGATAGGAAACTTCTTCAGTGTGTATGATTCCCTTTAGGCCATCAGACTCTAGAGAGGACTTTGCACAGAAGAGGGAATTCTTCTACTGACAAGCAACTTACTAGATCCCACAAGGGAGAAAATACATTTACTGTAAATGGGTTGCTTAGTGCTTCAGACCAGTCGTTAATCCAAAACTGCCAGAGAAGCACAGGGACAGCTATAAGCTCTGCATAACAGATTTGCTCACAGGCTATGCATATTATCCTCTCTTTTACATTAATCACAGACTTGTCTGTTTCCTTTGGAATTAAAATGTGAAAATTAACATTGATTATTTTCTTAGGGCACATGCTTAGTGAAGTATTTTTTAAACTAACAACAACCAAGTATCCATCTTTTAAAATGCATTTCAAAATCCACTTGCTCAGACTTACTGCAATATTTATAGACAAAAATTTTAAAAAAGGAAGAGGAGTTTAAACATATTTGATATTATTAATATAGCATGTTTAATACTACCAATATAACAAATGTGGTTAAAGAAGATGTATTGACCCTAATAAAGAATTTATCCGTCTTTCAGCATACTTGTCATTGTGATACACTATTATGATTGGCATCTGAAAATGTCCCACTCACCAGGAGATGGCAGTCCTGATCTGTTCTCATCTTTGGGAATTTCAGCAATCAGAAGTGCTTTGCATCCTATTATCCCTAAATTTTTCTTTCGTTACAAGAAAGGGCTACACTTTTAGGTCTGAAATTTCACATACATAAGTGATTTCAAATGTGGAAGTACATTCATTCCTCAGCAGCTATATTGTTTTAGCTCGGCTTCAATGACTGGAAACAGCTTGTTTGCAAGAGTTGGCGGATTCTCTTTCCATAGAATTTTCCAAGAAGAGCCTTCAGCTTTCAGAGATGCTGTAGCAGGTTTTCTGAACGGGGGTGGGGGTTTGCTTTATTTTGTTTTATCCCACCCTTGACAAAGGACATGACCTTTGTCAAGGGTGGGATAAAACATCTCTTTGGAAGAGAGAGCTCCATGCCTCCCCCCCAATTTGTTTATAGGATTTTTTCTTTTGTGGGGGCACGGTGTGAGCATGTTAAGTGATGGTTGGGCAACCACACAGGGTCCAGGGGCATTTACATGTATTGGACTCATCATACGCTGCACAAGCCCTCTCTGGCAAAATCAGCAGTGCTTAGAAGATCACTTCCAGGTTATGCGAATTTTGAAAAAAACTAAAACAAAAGGTAGGATGGTTGTTTTATAGGGATTCACACTCCCACTGCATTCTAGTGACGCAGCTCTTCTTCCCTTCTTCCCTTGCAGAGGGTTTCCAGGGTCTGCCCAAATGGCCTTGAAGACTATGTATGGTCCACAGCCTGCATAATTCCTGCCCTTAACGAAAGCCATCAGTGCCATCACGTTGAGGTCTCAAGTGGTCTTCCATAAGACCTCACACTGATGATGGATCCTTCGGAGTCACTCTCTTTCCTGATCTTTGGGAATTGACAAACGAACAAACAAGCAAGCAAGCAAACAAAAACTGAGTGAGAGTGAGAAGTGATCAGGAAGACTAGCCAAACAGATGGAATCTTTATCTTATTATAAGCCTCTTCCAAAAAACAGTGGCTTTATTTGGGCAATGAAGATGAGATGACAGCTGCTTCCACCAACCCCGATTGCTCTAAGACTGACAGTAACAAACCTTTTATAAGAATTACTATAGAGCAAAGGAAATTACTTTTCAAAAGTAATTCGTTACAGTAACCATTCCAAGACTCACAAAAAGTGAACATTCTAGTTCCTTGCTATGCAAAAGTAACTAAAATGTCTATAAACCCTATATGGCTTAAGCTCAGACTATCTGAAAAATTGTTATCTCCCCATATGAACCTACCAGAGCTTTAAGATTTGTGGAGGAAGACTTTCTCTTGGTCCCCTTACCATCACAGGCTTGCTTGCTGAGGACATGGGAGATAGCTGCTCCCACCCTCTGGAACTCTCTTCCATGGAAGGCTAAGCTGGACCCTTCCTTGCTTTCCTTTTGTTGGCAGGCAAAAACATTTTTGTTTAAGCAGGCTTTTAATGTGTAAACAAGAGAGTTTCTTATTGGAATGTTTTATTTATTTATTTTGAAAACTTATAAGTTTTGAAACGATTTTATGATCTTTTATCTAGTGATTTTAATTGTTTGCAAATTTTATTCTGAAAGTCTTTTAACTGACTGTTTCTGGAAGCTGCCTTTGGTCCCACTCTGGGAGAAAGGTGCCATTAAAATAAAATGAATTATAAAGGATAAAATACTTCCTTTTTAAAATAAGAAAATACTGCAAACTACTAGCCTCTGTCACACAACATTCCTATATAGTGAGGTCTTTTGTCTACCCTATAATTATGCAAATAATTATGTTGCAATTACACCAAAAACCGAGTACTGTTATCAGTCATAAGTAACTTGTTTATGTCTTGGTTGCTGTAAAAAGGAATGAATTACAAGTAACAAGTTACTTCCAAGCTCTATGTGTTTGCAAAGCAATACACATTCAGTTGTGAAGATCTGATAAAATCCATAGAATTAATATTAGGTGAAGATTCAACTCAGTTTTTTTCTAATTTTCCTCTCAGATTGTCATAATTATATCCTACATTCACATACATCTGGACTGTAATGATTTCTTTTAAAAAAAGATTAACTATTAATAGCTATTCTTGGAAGTGACATTGAAATCTGATTTAACTGATCTCATTTGATCTGTTTTCTTAAAGTGTCATCCGTGGTTTCAGATCTTTAGAATATGTGCTTAATTCCCTAAGAATGAATCTGAGACCTTGCTTTAATTAAATGCTGATCAATATTACTAATTATGTTGTGCATGGGTCCTGTCTTCCGTTCAGTTGTCTCCGGTATTTAGAGATAATAAATGAGAATTGCAGAGGAATGATCAAATGGACAGAAGGAGACATCATTCGTGTGATGTGCTGCATTTTCTCTTCTGTCTTAATTAAACCCAAAATAGGCACATGCAATGCAGAGGGACAGAAATATATTGCAAAAATACAGGCCTCTAGAATAGTCACTGTGTGATGGAAATTACTGTAATTGTTTCGTACCATGTCATGTGTCCAGTCATCTGAGCCCAAGTGAAGATTGCCAGATCTTCACCTGGTGAGGGTGGCTTACCTGTCCCAAAAGTCCTGTGCCACAACAAGACTTATACAGTCACTGTGCTTTCAGCTCCTGTGCTGATTTCACTCATAGTCATCATCTGCTTGCTGTGGCATACAATACTCTAGTTTTGCTTCACCATAAAGGAGTTTGTGGGTGCATAGAATGTGGAGCAATAAGAAGCTAACTTGTGAGCTGGAAATCATGCAGCCCTCCAGATGGTACTGAACTACAGTTCTCAGCATTCATTGGCCATAGCTTCTGGTTGGGAGTTGCAGTCCAACAAAATATAGTGGTAAAGCCAGCCATACCATTAAGTGGAGTGAGACAACTAATCCTCCAGGAGCTAATATTGGGTTTCATGGTTTTTAAAGCTATTCCTGTTATGTTTTTACTTTCAGAATGGAGAGAGAAACTTTAGTTATTCTCTTCTGGATGGCAAAAGACTTTGACCAGCTCTGGATATTATCTATCTAGTCTGGCAGGGCGACGGTGTCTTTTTCTATCTTGGACAGCAAATGCCTTTAGCTGCTCCTGGCCCAGTTCTGCAGTCATGTCTAACGTAATTCATTGTATCCTGGGTGTCAGCAAGAATGAAAAGAAGTCATTTTCCATAGGAGGTAAGATGTGGTAATTCTACTTGTTAGGGTTCTGGCCAGTTATGCTTGGTGATCATCACATTTTCAAAACCACTCTGGAATGACTCACAAATAAATGGAGTGACCACATCTCCAGAAAATTGCACCATCCCATCTTCCTTATGTATACCCTGAAGCCTGGGGATAGAGAGATCCAACATAATTGCTTTCAGTCCAAATAACTTTTGTTCATTATGCCTTGAAACTATAGAATTGCAATCTGTTATGAATTCTATGACAGCCATAGAGTTAAAAAGAATCTAGAGGATGGGTCAAGTGTAACTGCAAAAGAGCAAAGTTTCCTCTAGGAGTTTCAGTCAGCAAGATGTTGCCCTCCCAAGTAAAGAGCAAAATGGTGCCCTATGCAGAACCCAAGTGGATTGGCAACTGAGTACTAAGACTAGTTTCAGACTAGCATTCTGTACAGTACCTCAGGTCTGATATGTTTTCTTTTAAAAATTAATCAGTTACTACTCTAGGGTTCCAAAATGTAGCATCATCACAACATTTTTCAAAGCAGCTCTTTACTTCTTATTTTACATTTTCTAAACGCATCCAGATGTTACAAGCCTCTAGGCTATGGAATAAAACACATCCATGTAATGAGGTCACACAGACCCTCTAATTAGAAAAGTAGTTAAAACTAGTCACATGTATACCACAAAAAGCTTGTAGTTATCCTTTGTTATAGTGCAATTATAGCTTAGTTAAGCATTATTTATTGCAAGTAACTTGTTATTTGTAATATAGTTGCTTCCTAGCTCTACTTTGGAGGGCCCAAGATAGCTCATGCAGCATTCTTGGCTCCAAGAGCTGTATATCAGCCATGGGCTTCAGGAGAACCAACCAAGGCTGCCCCTGCTGCCAACTAGTATTGGCCACTTGAGGTGGACAACTCAGTTGTCTAATGAAAAATCCAGCCTGGATGATCTTATAGAACTAATCAACCAATGTGTGTGTTATTAACCCCACACCCCCAGCTAGGCAAACCTAGATAAAAGCAGAATTCCCATCTAGTGTAATATTTATTTATTTATTTATTTGGTTTATATTCCCATGTTTTCCCAAATGGGACTCAAAGAGGTTTACAGTATAAATTAAAACAAAGCAACTAAAACAATATGTTGTGCAACATTTTAAAAGCATTTAACCCATCAATCTAATTAAAACACTACTTCTAATAAAGTAATTAAAGAAAACATTTTAAATACATGTTATATTAGTTAAGAAAACAGCACACCTAATTTGACGTCCCTCTTCCCCAATCAATTAAAATTGCAAGTGTGTGTAAATAGGAAGGTCTTTGCCAGGCAGTGAAAAGGGAGCAGAGATGGGTCAAGCCTGACCTTTCTTGGGAAGGAATTCTGTAGCTTAGGAGCAGCTACCAAGGAGGCTGTCTCCCATGTCCTCACTGGATGAGCCTGGGAAGGTGGTGGGAGGAAAGGGAATGTTACCTTCCTGTGTAGCATCCAGCACAGATCAGAAGCAATACATCTGACATTTTTCAATTGAGCAGCAGCCAGATTCTTGAAGAAAGATGCACAGATCAGCTGGGTGGAGAGAATGACTTAAGATCTGATTAGATAATAAGTTTTCTGGCAGGGGAAAAAAAAAAGCTAGGTTCAAAGCAGAAACCATAGACTGAACGATCATTGCTTTAATCTGTGTTGCAGAATGAGCATTTGTTCAATCTGGAACGCACAGCTTTGTGCTTTGCTGCAGACTTGATTTGCCAAGAAGATGGCTGCTTTACAGTCTGGGAGGCTGTTACTTTTATATACAGTATAAAATACATTACATCTTTATGTCACAATGCCATACTTGGCTTCTTAGCATTCTCATCTCAGGCTCCAGTGAATGCTAACTGAAGCAAGGGCTGTATTTGCAGGCTTACACAATTTTGTTGGTACTTGTAACAATTTCTTGTACAGGGCTTTGCTTGCAAATGAATAAAAATGCACAGTCACTTAGCATCAAGGGCAAGCGAGGCCCCAGACAAAGTAACCTTGATTGGCTATCTGCCGTTTTAAAAGCATGTCACAGGCCAGTTCCTTAAAAAAACGACAGGAAGGGGGGAAAAAAAGACAGAAAAAGCAGCAGCTTCTCTTAAGCCACTGATTGAAATGCTTTAGGAACCTGACAAAGCACAGACAGGCTCCTGAGGAAGAAGAAAGTCATTATTTGTCTCATCTGACATCTTTTCCTTGGGACAGCTTGCAAAAAGAGTGAAAGGAAGAATGTGCAAACTGCTGAGGTAAAATGAGGGTGGCTTTAAGAAAAAAAAATCCCGAGCCATAAAAAAAAGAGACAGAGTGCTATAATAATTCTTCAAAAAGTCACACTTCTGAAGAATTATTTTGGATCGAAGCAGTCCTTGTGCTTCCCTCTGACTCTTGGGCATTTACATCAATCCTTTCTTCATTACACATTGCCGGTTAGAGAGTCTTTTTCCTAGCTGAGCTGTCTGGCTTGACTGATTTGTTACTTAGAAACAGGAGGCTTAACCCATTGTTGAAATATGGCTCACTGGACAGTCCATAGTTGAAGTTCATTTGTATTTTTAAGAGACAGTTTGAATATTTATTTGTATACTGTATAATAGGAGGAGAAGACACTAAATCTCAGAATTCCTGGGACGTTGTGAGAGGGAGCAGAAGTTTCACAAACCTGTCAAGCCTGTGAACACTTTGCCCATCATTTTCCAGTTAATACAATAGGAGCATAAGATGGTTCTTATGTTAGACTGGATTCAAGGCCTCTTTAGGTCAGAGTTTCTTCCCACCGTCACCAACCAATGGCTACTGGCAGCTGGTGGCCTCCAGGTCTGTGAGGCAATGAATCCACTTTGGTTTCAGTTTGAATTCAAAGAAACTATCAAAGATGCTGAGCCTTATCCACAAAATAGATTCAGCCTGGTGGATAGCTTACCTAAATTCAGATTGAGGGCCCCTATCATGCTATATTGTTACAGTGCTATTATTCCATTTTAACTCATGGTATGGAATCCTGAGATTTGCAGTTAAGGGAACAGCATTTAGAACTGTCAACCAGAGAGCTCTTGGGCCTTACTAAACTACAGACTCCAGAATTCCATAGAATGTTGCCATGGCATTAAAGTGGAATAATAGTGCTATGACAGTGTAGTGTGACAGGGCCTTAAAACATGGAGGGGAACATGGAGCAAGGCAGTGACTCTAATGGCCCTTGTAGACCTAGAGAGAAAGCCTTCTCTGCCAGTGACTTCCTCTCCTCCTGAGAAAAGGACACTGCAGAGATAGTGGTACACGTGGTATGTTTGCAGGGGGTCCCAGCAGCACTGAAGGGGACCCAAAATGTCTGTCTTTCCGAAAAGAGGGCTTTCCTGATGAAGTGGCAGCAGAGACATTCTTGATGAAGTGGGGTGGTTCATTTCTGCTTTTTAACTCTGGCGGTTTAGTGCTGAGATGGACTGACCTTATTTCTCTGCTTCAAAGGAGGAATCACAGAGAAAGTGGGGAAAAGTCAATGGTATCTTTACACAAGGCTTTGTTTCTCAAATTAAAGCCTTTGAGCTTCTTTCATCCTCACGTCTTGCTAACATCTTCCAAAGGGTAGTTCTGAAGCTGCAGTAAGTTCAGGGTAAGGACATTATCAATGAAGGAAGAACCAGAACACCCTTAATTCTCTTTCCAGTAGCTTGAGAAGAAGGCCATTTCCACACTAGAGGCCATTAGCGTAATATACTGTCACAATTGTGGCATTGCCATTGGCGTGATGCCATCAGGTTGGGAACACTGTTTTCAGCACCCTTCCGCCTTCAGAGGATGAGTAGCAATATTGCCACCACTGTTCCTTCTGCATCACAGCATCCATGGCCATTCTTTTTCCTTGTCTTCACTCAGCCCCACCATCTCTGGTTGTTTGGGGCTTTTTCCCCCTTTGGAAGCCATACTAAACACCACAGTCCACTATTACATTTTCACGCTCTTCAGTTTCCTTTCTTTTGCTTCTTAATAGGTCTTGAGTAAATGTGTGAGTGATTGCGTTGCTGCGTGAGACTTTCCTTCAATAAAATCATTTATTGGACATTTTTGTTTGGTTTTTGGCTTGGGCTGACCCCATAAACACTGGGTAAGAAGACCCTACTAGGTTACCCTGCCTCTCGCATTGCTATTGCTTGTGCTCAGGCTAGTTTCCATTCCCCATCACGTGGAGCACATTGAGGTGTCCCCCAAGGGACCCCAGAAATCAGGGTAACAAACTTGTTGATTAGTTTTACATGGAAAATAGGATAACCCAGGGCCCTTTCATACTACACAATTATAGTGTTATGATTCCACTTTAACTGTCATTCCAATGTCCTATGGAATCCTGGGATTTGCAGTTGAGGAAGGGGCCTTTAGAATTCTCAGTCAGACAGTTCCTCTGGTATCTCTGACCAAATGACAGTCCCCAGGACTTCACAGGCTGCATCTATAGCAGTTAAAGTATAATCACAGTGCTATAATTATATCATCTGAAAGGACCCCAGGTATATTCTTCCTCAGCTGGAGAGAGAAAAATAGCTTGTCCAAAAGCTATTGTCTTCGATAGTAATACATTCCCAAGCGGGGTTGCCGGTCACAAGCCAGTAATTGAGAGTATAATTTTAAACTTCCACAATAAAGCAGGAAATGAGACAAGGCAGCCACAGTTTCTGTAAGTTGATTCCCTACTTCTCTGGTCCTGTTGTTCATCCTCTTTGCTCCTCAGTTGTGTAGTCAGCTCAATATATTAAATGAGGAAGGGGCTGGACAAAGTTCTTGGTGGGGGGAGACCAATAGTAAAAGCAGCTGTTACCTCATGTACAAATGAATGATTGAGTGCTATGATAGTGTCATCCCTGCTCTTCATCACAATTCCATCACTGTGTATTTTCAAGAGAATTCATCTGTGCTACCCTTTGAACTGAAACCAGTTGTTGAAGTTGGTGCTCAAATACACGTGGGCAAATTGTCTCAAAATCCCAATTTCAAGCATCTAATTGTCCCTATATAATGTACTGTCTCAGGGTCAGATTCCACAAAAGGATGTTTTCCTGGAAGAGTAAAAGCTAAACTTTCCTATATCTAAACAGTTAAATTGCAGGGATTTCATAATACGTGACAAATACACATATAGTACATTTGTTCTTTCTTCTTCAGTGAATATCAAGATAGTGTATACAGGATATAGTTCATACCCACAAAGAATAGCAGAAGACCTCATTTAGTTTTGCTGCCAGTTCAGGGTGTGAACAATGAAGAGCAAATCATCTTCCATTGTTTATAAAGTACAGTAATTTTCAGTACTAGTCCTCCTAAGGATACATTAAAAATGCTTCACTTGCAACAGTAGAAGTGTATGTGTCTGTAAACGAAATCTGAGAGCTTGCAACTGGGTTCTTATCATGCTAGTATGGAGAAATGCATGGTTCAATTTGCTTCAGTGATCTGTTTAAGCGCTCCCTAGACAAAGAAGTACTATTGTTGAGTGGTTCATTTGACTTGAGAAGTGGTATTTAGCCTTTTATTAGATAGACTTGCACTCTATTAATGAGCAGCCTGGGGTGTTCCTAGGCTCTTTCTGTAGGAGGCTCTCATTGTGGCATGGGGACAGGAGAGGAGTGGGATCATGACAACACTTCTGCAAGATGTTGTCATGGTCCTATCGTTCTCCTGTTGCCAATTGGCGCAAGTGCGAATTAAATCATTGACAGGTTTTCCCTACCAATGACACTCGATTGTGTAATGGTCTCACACTTACCTACCCTGCAGAAGGTCCGGAAGCATGATGGAGGTGTTTCCTGCCCCAGTGTAGCATATGAAAGTGTCCAGCTGCACTGAGGAAAGATGAGGTGTGTCCCTTGCATTTCCTTCTGCAGGGAGCTGGTCTGGTGTGGAGGGGAGCATTCCCAGTGCACTTCTTTCCCGGCAGAGGTGCTGCCAGGATCATGACCAGAGGAAGATGTGGAGAAGGTAAGGTGTGAAAAAGGCTTTACATTCAGCTCTGTCTCTGGAGGGCTATGAGCCTTCTATTCAATGAAACACCTTCCAACAGCTAAAGCTGTCACTGTGACTTCTGCTATCTTAGAGAGGTTGCCCAAGATTTTCCTCATTTTTGTAACATCCTGTCTGTTATACCGTAATATGTTGTCTGCGAGGCTACTCTTGAAGACCGCTTGATATTTTGAATTTGTACAAAATATCACAGCTAGTTTACTGAGAACTACTAGTAGTTTTTTTTCTTCAGTCATGAAACAATTAGATTGGTTTTATGGCCTACTTCAGGGTATATTTCAAAGTGCTAGTTATTTCCAAAGTCCTGAGGTGTTTGGAACTGGGGTACTAAAGTAATGTTGTGTATTCATGAAGTTGTTACATCTTCCTTGCAGGTCTTATGAGGCCTTCTCTAGCTCATCTGTGAATCACCATGATTTTTGAAGCGGGGTAGGTGTGAGTGAAGGAAAGACAGCCTCCATTACAAACTAGGAGGTAGTCACATACACAGGAGTTCTAGCCCCTCCCGTCTGCTGACTCGTGACTCTACCTCCCCTGAAGCATCTCTCCCTGGACATTGCCTTATTTGGAAGGTAGTTTGTGATTGGAGGAAGCCTCATATTTCCTGCCCCTCTGGACATTTTCTTATATGGATGGAAGTTTCTGGACATTACCTAATGTGGGGCGGGTGGTCTGTGATTGGTGGAAAAATGCCGAAGTGGCCGTGTATGCTGTTTACCTGGATTAAAAGGCCTTGCCAAGCCTCTGGCCTTTGTCCCGAACCTCCGGCACCCTGCTGCAGCAGACTTTTATATTTTTGTACTTAATAAATCTGGCCTCTAGCCTTTGAACCAAGGCCCTTTTCGCATTAAGTCTTCTCGCGCGAGCGGGGGAGGGCAGCTCGCGCATGAAGCCTTCTCCGGGAGGCTGCCACTTCCCCCCTCCTTCCTTCCGCAGGCGAAGGAACGAGCGGGGAAGCGGCAGCCTCCCGGAGGCGGCGGCGGCTCGCGTGTCCGCCCATTCCCCCCCGCGCGCGCGAGAAAGGCGCTCATCCCGTCCGCCCCCCTGTGCGCGCGCGTGAGAAAGGCGCTCATCCCATCTGCCCCCCGCGCACGCGCGAAGCAGGACGTGTCGCGCGAGCGCCCCGCCCCGTCCCTTCCTTCCACGGGGCGGAGGGAAGGAAGCGCAACCCGGCCGGCTCCCGGACGCTCTGCATGAAGGGTAAGTGCGCGCGGGTGCCGGGAGCATTGTGCGAGCGCGGGTGATTTTCGCTTGGAAGCGAAAATCAAAAAACCCGCGCTCGCGCCGCTTCAGCCCTGTGAGCCCGGCGGAAGTGGGAGTGCATCGTGCGGAGCGACGCTCCCACTCCCGCGAGGCTCACGGGGCTGTCGCGCGAGAAAAGGCCCATGCGAAAAGGGCCCAAGAAATGTCTGGTCATTTGCCTGTTTGCCTGTTTCTCAGAAAAAGCTGCCCCTCTTAAGGGCGTAGAAGGTGACATAGGAAGTAATTGGAGAAAGTGTCTTCATTGTGGAAGAGAATCTCAAGAGGCATCAATTTTGTGTGGTACCAAAATGGCATCCAAGACTGTTCCTGGACATATCCAGATTCATTTTTAGACCTGTTTTGTGGTGGAGTTTTATTCAGACAGGATATTTCCTCGGGTACATGTTGGCAACCATTGTCTTGCTTCTTCCTATCTCAAAGATGGCATCCTTAGGCAAGAGTTGTCCCTTGTTTGAAAAATTTCTGTTGGAGTTTGTTGTTCTCTCAGTGCTTCCCTCTACTCTTCTAAATCAGAACACATTGCATTAAGTGAAGGCTTTTACCAGAGCTTGGAGGTTATGGCCAGCAGTCAGAGCATAGAAAATTATTTTTTTAATAACATAATTTGCTTTTTTTGCTTGTTAACTGTGTTTGAAAAGTAACCCATTGCCAGTATTTGTTGCAACAGTGAAAGACTGGCTCATTAATGTTATGTATGGCATGGCCTTTCCGTAACACTGTGCTAATTTTTTGGGGAGAAAATACAACCTTTAAGATGGACCATATCAAACTCAGAAATTGATGTCAAAAGGCTCTTAAAATGTTTGTAAAAGTGATTTTTAAAAAATAACTAAAATTCTTACATGTTACATCAAGACAGTAACTTATTATTACTTGTTACATGACATTTGAAATGTTCCTTTGTTACATCCTTGTGCCCCTCTTTCCTCTGGTAATGGGTGACTATATTACTGTAACTTAATCTAAGCACAGAAAGTAAAGTGCTGCCTTTTTTTTAAAGGAACAACTAATACTGTTGTTTTTAAAAAAGTGCTCTAAGCTCCTTTCCCACTGTCCATCTTTATCATTATGTTCCTCTTCAAACATAGATATCCAGTTGTGACCTAATTAAACACTGGTGGAATGGGGACTTATTTTTTTTTTCTGAATAAAGATTGAAGTGACAACCAATATTTTTTAAGTTTTTTTCCCCCTTGATTTAACTAATCACTTTGCTTGCTGTAATGAGGATATTGGATTAGGTCTGGGAGGGAGGAATTGCTAGAACCTTCATTCTCTCCCCTTACAGACTGTCTTGTCTACATATGAAAGCTCTCATTAGCAAGGTTACACCACAGAACAAGTGTTTGCCTCAGTAGGCTTATTGGTGTGATGTCTGTATCTTAGCTTCGTTTTAGCTGACAGGTGCTAAATACAACACTGAACTTGGGATTTTGGCTTCTGTCTTCAACATTTGTAATGGTTGCTACACAAGACTGCAGTATCCTGTTGATTCTACCAAGATTTTGCATGCTTTACTAGACTCACATCTTGTCTTTTCCTTCATGAAGGAAAAGGTAGCATAGATGGTTTGCTCTGTCCTCCATTTTATATTAAAAATAATCTTAATTTGGTTGTCCTAAGTTTACCTGGTGAGCCTCATGATCAGCCCTCTGAGGCAATTTGGCACAAATTCACTCGAGGAGCTTCAAGAGAGTGGTTTGAGTGTTGAACTACAACTCTAGAAACCAGAGATTGATTCCCTGCTTGGCCATGGAAATCCACTGGGTGACCTTGGATGCATCACATACTCTTAGACACAGAAGACTCCATGATAGGCTCACCTTAGGGTCTCCTCAAGTTGGAAATGATTAAAAGGCATACCACCACCACTACAACAAAGAGTTTCAAGGCCTAGTGAACACCATGGACTTGCACCTGGGTTTCTCCAATTCTAGTCCAACACTCTCACTACTACACTGCATTATCCTTTACAAAATACCATCTCCTTGTTTTCTGGCCTCACCGTACCTGCTTTTGTTAGGCTTGAGGGCTCATCGTGCTTCCTAGGATTAGCAGCTGGTGGTCCTTAGGGAGACCACTCAGGCTGGACCTCCTTCTAAAAACCACTTGAAGAAAGTTTTAACTATAAAACACTTATTTAAACATTACACTAATGCTGTTGAGTTGTCAAAAATGCAATCTTGTCATTGAATAGGGGAAAATGGACAATATTCTCCTCCGTATAGGTACATAATAAGGAAAAACAATATGACGCCTTTGACATTACTGTAGGTCTATGGTGAGAAGAGCTTCAGCTGTTGATAGCTCTTTCTTATTTTAAAAATGTCTTTCTATATTTAATATTCTGCCTTTTAGGGTGGACCTCCTTCTGAAGCAGAGATGTCTAAAACGTTGAAATAATATGAAATAGAAAGAAATAATATGAAATAGAAAGATCACGAGGCAAGAGATAAAAGAAGCAATTCAAAAATTGAACACATCTAAAGCGCCGGGGCTGGATGGCATAACTGCAATATATTATAAGAGACTTCAAGAATATATTCTTGATCCATTGGAGAAGCTGTTTAATGATATCAGGGAGAATGGTATTCCAGATTCGTGGAGGGAGGCATACATTACTCTGATCCCGAAAGAAGAAAAAGACTTAAGGCAGCCAGGAAATTACCGGCCCATTTCGCTTCTCAACATCGATTACAAGATTTTCACAACTGTATTAGCAGAAAGGATGAAGTTAATTCTACAAGAAGTAATACATAAAGATCAAAATGGTTTCCTTCCAGAAAGACAAATTAAAAAAAATATTAGAACAGCCCTGAATATAATTGAATACTACGAGAGAAATAACGAGAAGAAATTGGCTTTAATTTTCATTGACGCGGAGAAAGCTTTTGACAACATAAGTTGGGATTTCATGATGAAAGTATTAGAAAAGATGGATTTTGGGGACTTTTTTCTAAATTGGATTAAAGAAATTTACAAAGACCAAAGCGCGGCTTTAATTATCAATGGGGACAAAACTAAAAATTTTAAGATAGAAAAAGGAACGAGACAAGGATGCCCACTCTCTCCGCTGCTATTTATATCAACATTAGAGGTGCTTTTAATTGCAATTAGAAATAACCCAGGCATAAAAGGCTGTAAGATTAAGAAGTGCGAATATAAATTGAGAGCCTATGCCGATGACATGATGATAATTCTGGAAGAACCAAGTAAATGTATAGAAATTTTAATGCGGACCATGGAACAGTACGGTGAAGTTGCGGGATTAAAAATTAATAAAGATAAGACAAAAATTATAACTAAGAATGTAAGAAAGGAGGAGGAAGAAAAGCTAGCACAGAAGACTGGTTTTAAAGTAGAAAGTAGAGTTAAATATCTTGGAATTTGGATCTCCAAGAAAAACAACGAACTCTTTGAAAATAACTATAAAAAAGTGTGGAAGGAAATAAAAAACTCATTGGAAAGTTGGAGATCTTTGAGGCTATCGTTACTGGGTCGTATATCAGCAGTCAAAATGAACATTTTGCCCCGATTAAATTTTTTATTTCAAAATGTACCCATTATAATCAATGTTAAACCCTTCAGAGACTGGCAAAAAGAATTATCTAAGTTTATATGGGACAATAAAAAACCCAGAATTAAGTGGAAGTTACTAACAGAGAAAAAAGAAAAGGGAGGTTTAGGAGTACCTGATTTAAAAATTTATTATTATGCTGCTGGACTTACATGGATTAAGGAATGGATTGTGCTACGAGATGAAGATCTGTTGAATCTAGAAGATGCCGGCAAAAGAATGGGCTGGCACGCATATATGGGGTACGGAAAGCAAAAAATAGATAAAGAATTTGAAAATCATTACTTAAGAAAAGCTCTCCTGGCGATATGGCTACATTTCAAGAAAAGATACTACGTCAAAAAACCCTCTTGGCTCTCTCCGCATGAGGCCTTGTACGGAAGGTGGAAGGAGTCACAAGATAGCTGGATACGATATGAAAACATCTTGAAAGTGGAACAAAATCGAGACTATAAGCTGAAATCAAAAGAAGAGATAGAACAAGATGGATTTAGATGTCATTGGTTTCTGTACAGGCAGCTGAAAGAAAGATTTACAATGCATAAAAACTCAGAAGGTATAGAAATAGACAGGAAGAGAGACGCTTTTGCCAAAATTATATTCGAATCTCCAAAACAAATGATTTCAAAGCTTTACAAATTAATGTTAGAGAGAGAATTAGAAACAGAGCAAATCAAAGAGGTCATGGTGAAATGGTCTCAAAATATTGGATATGAAATTCAACTCGAGCAGTGGGAAAAAAGTTGGTTAAAAACAAATAAATTCACAGTAGCTCAAAAATTGAAGGAAAATTACATCAAAATGTTCTATCGATGGCACCTGGATCCGGTAAAATTGAGTAAGATTTACAAATTGAAAGAAAATAATTGTTGGAAATGTGATAAAGAAAACGGAACCTTTTTTCACCTTTGGTGGACTTGCGATAGGGCTAAGAGCTACTGGAAAGACATTCATAATAAAATGACTAAAATTTTACAAATCAATATACCATTAACATCAGAACTGTTTTTGTTGAATATGACGCATAAAATAGAGAGAGAGGATGAAAGAAAACATTGGAGAGTTATCTTATATATGATAACTGCAGCGAGGCTTATATATGCGCAAAAATGGAAAAGCAAAATTATACCCCAAATGGGAGAATGGCTGGCAAAGGTAATAGAGATGAAAGAAATGGATATGTTATCGGGGATAATTCAGGGTAAAATGCAGAGCCAACACGTAGAAAGATGGCGTAAAGTAGAAGAATATGTTAAATTAGAAAAATTTAAGAAGGAATCTTAAAGGATATGCTAAATAACAATAATAATAGTAGTAAAAGCATCAAAGAATATTAAAGAGAATGGGTAAGGTTGTAATGGACATGGACAATAAGAGATGAAATACAAATGTATTATTGTGAATAAGTACAGTTGTAGTGACGATTAACAGGTCTTATGGAACGAGATAAAATAGGAAAGTGTACGTGATAAACAAACAGGTAATATTGATTGTGGGAAACCCCAGAAAGGGGGAACGTAAGTAGAGAAACATGGTACAGATCGAAAGATAAGAGATAAGGTGATGCTGAGGAAGTAAATTATGCAGGAAAGATTACTTAGAAACTATCATAACCATGGATTATCACTCAAAATGTGAGAATGAATGAAAAGGACTTGAGAGAAATAATATATGTAAGGAAAGAATTTAAGATATATAAGCAATATGCAGAATAAGAATGGAAGATGAAACGAGTGAGGTAAAGTGGTTATGAAAACAATATGCAATGAAACTGTTTTGTTTTGTTTTGTTTTGTCTGTTTGTTTGTTTGTTTGTCCTGTTTTTGTATGTTTTTAATGTTGTTGTAAATTTTAATAAAGAATATAAAAAAAAAAGAAAAAAAAATGCGAGGCATCTAACAATATGAAAAATGTAAAATAGGACAATAAAAAGGAATTTTGAAAATGCAGCACTTTTGGTTTTACCCCACACATTAAATCAACTGTTTTGTTGTAATTTTTATTCTTTTGTTTCTCTTTTTTGGGAATTTTTTATGATTGAAACAATAAAGTTTGACAGAATAACTTTCTTATCTTGCACACTAAGAGGATCTTTCTTATACCCCCAACAGGAAACCCATTCTCTGTTTTTGGATCCCCATCTAATCAAAAGCACACCATTCACTGGAAAGAGGTATTTTGAGGTTTGGGGGAAACCCAGGAGGTTTGGGGAAAATATAAAGAAAGAAAGACAGGAAGAAAAAGAGAAGAGAAGGGTCTAAAGCAAGGTATTATTCTCCCCCCAAAACAGCTCAAAAGGTTGGAATGCACTCTGTGGGCACAGAATGACTGTGGGTCAAAGGAACAAGACGGGCCAGTGGGTTGGAGGAGTGACATATCCTAAAATCCAGGGAAAAGCCAAAAGAGCTGTTAGTTAGAAACCCTACCATGCAGGAATACACAATAAAGCACTCCCAACAAAAACAATCCGGACTCTGAGTTTCAGCATTGCTCTGTGTCCTAATCTCGGGAGCAGCAAAAAAAAGCTTGCCCCATCTTCCAGGGACATCCCTTGAAATTTTTAAACATGGCTGCCATGTCACCTTTTAAATTTTCTTTTCCCCAAAACAAAACATAGCCAGCTCCCAAAGATTACAGGGATTTTTCCAGGCTTTTAAGATATTGCTCACCTTCCTCTACACATTCCAGCTTGTCAGTGCCGTTCTTCAGCTGTGGTACCCAGAACTGGAAAAGACCCAGGAGGTTTTGACTAAGCAGAATAGCAGGGGACTATTACTTTCCTTGACCTAGACACTATATTTGTTTTGGGGCAATTTTTTTAGCTATCACATCATGCTGTTTACTTGTCTGTAGATCACTTTCCTATACTGTGATCAAGCCAATGTACCCATCCTATATCTGTGCATCATTTTTAAAAAAAGCAATATTTATTTATTTATTTCTAAAGGGTTGTTAAATTCATTTTTTTGGGTTTTTGGGGACTTCCGGTGAGGGACATGCCGAACGGGGGGAAATGGGAGCTGGGGTTTCTACCCCCCATTGCGAGGGGGAATTTTCCCCAAAAATTATTTTATTTGGGGAAAATTACCCTTGGGAAAAAAGGGGATCACGGAGGGGCCGTTGGGGATATTAAACCCAGCATGTTTTAGGAAGAGGAGAAGAGGAGAAGAAAGAAACACGACTGGGGCGAGGATCGCAGAGCCGCCATTATCGCAATGGTGTGCCCTTTTGGGGGCCCAAACGGTCCCCAAACATACCCAGAAGTAGAAAAGCAAAAAATCCATTGGGCATTTATAACGTCTTTTACTGTGAGAGAAAAAAGAGCAGGTCTAGATTCTAACTCTAAGGAAAGGGAGCCCCTAGTGAGAAAACGCTGAGATCGGCAAAGAGAGGGGCGAGTGACTGATTTCTTGGATTAAAGTTTTATTATTTTTATCCCCCCTGGAAGTTTAAAATTCAAAAGCTAAATTAAAACATTGGCAGATGTTTCTAAAAGGGATTGGATTTGGGAAAAAAATTTTTAAAGGTAAAAAGAGGAGCTTGCGGGGGGGAAAAAAACGGCCGCCGGCATAATTACAGTTTGGATCATGGCACAGCGTTTTTGGGTTTCCCCGTCCCCGCTGCCATCTGCCTTGGTAAATAAAGAGCAAGAAATAGTCCCAGAAAAAGTAATACTACAGTTTTTTTTTAAAAGTGGGCACAAGTGGATGGAGAAAAACGAGGGACATGGAAAGGAATAAGCTGGGATTTGAGAAACAAGGCTGAAAAGAGAAGAGGGGAGGGGGGCAAAAGAGGGAGAACGTGGACGGACATATGGAGACAGAGGAGGAGAAGGGCATAAAAAAAGACAGAAGGAATTGGAGAAAGTTGGTGAAAGTGGATGAAGTCAAAAGGAGTGAACTGACGGGGAGCTTTGGGAAAGGCAGGGAGCGAAGGAGGGAGGTGAGGAGAGCGATTGGCGTACAAAAGCGGCGTTGAGAGACGTCTGACGGGGAGAACAAGGAGGACGAGCAGCGAAGGAGGCAGGCGAGGAGAGACGAGCGAAGGAGGGAGGAGAGGGAGACGACTACCTACAAAAGCGGTGAAAGGACGTTACGGGGAGCAATGGAAGGAGGACGAGCAGCGAAGGAAGCAGGCGAGGAGAGACAGCGAAGGAGGAGGAGAGGAGAGACGACTACCTACAAAAAAGCGGCAAAGGAGGGACAAAACGAGATAAGAGAGTTTGGGGAAATTGGAGAGGGGAAGACGAGAGGAGATCGACGAAAGATAAGGGCCCGAAAAGATAAGGACAGAAAAGGGGGGGTGAAGGGGAAGAAAGCAGAAAGGAAGGAAGAAGGAGAGACTGGGAAAGTGAAAGTGAAAGTGATGGTAAAAGAAAACGAGTGTGAAAGTGGAAGGTGAATTGCAAAAAGGGATTAATAAAATTGGAGGCAAAATTATAATGTTAGAGGGTGTTGAGAGGCTAAGTGGTTTGATCTTATATAATTAACTAAATTTAAAGGAGTTGGGCTTGAATTGAATTATATATAATAATTAAATACAGTTAATTACAGTATAATTAAATAAATAATAATTTAACATTAAATATAAGGAAACTAAGTGTTGACTTGAATAAATTAGTGGGTGGGAATTGAATTGTGAATTTATACTACATATAGGTATATAATTGTATACATATATATTGATATATTGATTGGGATTGTTACATTGTTACTCTGATCGGAATTGATATATTGAAATATTGAAATACTGAGAGTAAGATAAGATATCTGTGTACCAGAAAAATATTTAAGATGATGTCAGCGGGGAAAAAAAGGCTGGAATAGGAGCACAAAGAAATACAAACTCTATTTCAAAAAAGAGCGTCGACAGAAATTAAACCGCCAAGTTGGGAAATGAAAACAACAACCACGGAAAGCCAAGGAAAAAGTCAAAAAGCAAGCTCAGATGAAAATGGAAAATACAAGTTCACGGTTTTTATGAGGGAAAATGAAAGAAATTAAAAAAATGAAACAAATGAGAAGGGAAAATTAAAATTGGACATTAAAAAAGAATTAGAAGTCTTTAATGGAAAATTAGAAATATTACAAAAAACTAAAAGGGAAGAGAGAAGGGGGAATTAATGGAAAAAAGACGTTAAACTGGAAGACAGAAGAAGGCGGAAGGAAAGACAGAAAAATTTAGAAAGGACAACGTTAGCCATGGACATAAAAAGCAGAAGTAAGTCGATCAAAATAAGAGGACTGAAAGAAATAGATCAAGAGAATTTATCCAGAGATTGAGATACCATTGGCGTTTTTATAGGCGGGGAAACCCATAATTGGACTTAGAGATCGAAAGATTCCGTATTAATTCTTTTGTGGCAAAAAGGAAGAAATTACCTCGGGACATAAAAATATATTTTTTAAAGAGAAAGAGTGAAGGACTTGGTCTTGAATGCAGCTATATAAATAAACTTGTGATAGAAGGGATGGAGGTGAAATATTTAAAGATATACACCCAGCCCTGCTTAAAAGAAGAAGAGAATAAACTTCTTAACACAGACCTTAAGAGAAGCGGGAAAAGAAAACATGGGAGAGAATGGGGGGAGTATCGTTTATGTGGAAACAGAAAAATTGCCCCCTTTTAAAGCAAAAGTTTTATGAGACGATATAAAGAAGAATTAAACAGATTAGGAGAACGGATGCAAGAACAACAAGAAGATAAGGAAAAAGAAAAAAACAAAAAACTAACGACGGGAAAAAGGAAATAAGGAAAGAAAAAATGAAACAGGAAATGGTAAAATGCAGAGAGAGGAAGAGCTAGAGAAAGGACGGGAAAAGAAAGAAGAAGAGGAAGAAGTAGAAGAAGAAAAAGAGGGGGGAAGAAGAAGAAGAACAAAACTCACTAAAAGACTTAGACTTAGAAGCGGGAGAAGAACAAAAGAAGGAACTGAGTGACATCAAGTCAATTTAAGTTAAATTAAGTGAAAAAGAATAAGTTAAAATTTCTTATTTTGGGAATGTTGGGGGTTTAAAATCTCCTTAAAAAAGGAAATGTGTATTCCATCATTTAGAAAAATTAAAATTTAGGGATAGCACTTCAGGAAACCCATATTAGAAGTAGAGAATTGAAATTATTAAAAACCCCAAAAATTGGGACAAAGCTTCCATTTCAAAAAAAAAAGAAAAGGTGTAACGATATATGTGAATAATAAATATGAAGAAAAAATTTATAATGAAAATTTTGGGGCCGTGTGGAGAGTAGGGGTAAAAATTAAAGATTTAAAAGAAGATAGCGGATATGGACCCCAAAAGAATAAAAGTAAATTCTATCAGAAGCTATTAGAAAATCTAATATCTTGGGAATCATAAAATGATTTTTTTGGGTGACTGGAACGGGGTTTTGAACCTTTAAAGATAATCAGGCGTAGATTCGAGTACATTAAAGAAAATCAAGGAAAATTACCAAGAAATTTTTTTATTTACTAGATTAATGTCCCTAAGAAGTGAGTGATGTAAGAAATAGAAATAGAAATGAAGAAAACTTCACATATTATTCAGATCGACATAAATCATGGGGAGAATAAAAAACTTCATATCCTCAATTAAAAAAAAATTTTTAGCATGGAAACATTACCTAGAACTATATCTATCATTGTCCAATACTTTTGACTTTACAATATGGCAAAAATAATTGGAATTGGAAATTAAACGAAAGCTTATTAGAAATAATATAGTAATAAAAGCAAAAAAAAATTGAAAGAATTTATAGAAAATAATATGGGGAAAAAAATCGGGCAAAGTGTGGGAAACTAGAAAGAGTGATGAGGGGTTTTTTTTTTAAGCCAACAAGCTTGGATAGTTAAATGTAAAAAGAAAAAAGAAACAAAATTTAAAAAAAATTAGGAGAAAGAAAGGGAGTTAAAGGACGGCCCAAAGATAGGAAAATTCTAGAAGCTATTCAAATATTAAGGAAACAATTATCCCATTAAATGGAAGAAATGGAGAGGAAAAAGAAATTTTGAAAAAAGAATTTTAAACACGCAAATAAACCAGGAAGATGGCTCTCATATAGATTAAGGAAAGAGAGAGAAAAAAATAGTATTAGTGAATTGAAGAAAGGAAACTATCCATTATCAACAAAATAAAATTAAAAATATATTAGTGAATTACTTTGAAGGATTATTTAAAAAGAAACCAAAACCAAAAACAAAAGAATAAGATGGAGGCCTTTTTGGAACAAGTAGATACTATGAGCTTGTTAGAAAACCGAGAGAAGAATTAGACAAACCGGTTAAACTGGGGGAAGTTACAGAAGCAATAAAGAGCTTAAAAAAAGGTAAAGCACCGGGACCAAAGGATTTATAGCAATGTATTATAAAACCTTTCAAGATTTATTGGCTCCCTTGTTAGTTCAAGTTATAAATTCTATTAATAATAATAAAGAATTACCAAATTCATGGATAGACTCTAATATTGTGTTAATTCCGAAAAAAGGTAAAGTAAAATTTGATAAAAGAAACTATAGACCAATCTCATTGTTAAATATAATTATAAAATTTTTACTTTAATATTACAAATAGATTAAAGAAAATAATGACGGGCTGGGTACATGAAGACCAAAACGGTTTTTGGGGAGCAATTAAAAAATAATATAAGAGTGATCTTTGATACAATAGAATATTATCAAAAGATGAATCAGAAGGAATTAGCATTTTTTTTTTAGACGCAGAAAAAAGGGTTTCACAATGGAATGGAATTTTTTGTTTAAAATTAAAAAGAGGAATTGGTAAAAAATAGAGATTGGATACAGGAATTTATGAAGATCAAAAGCGTGCTTAATAATTAATGGGGAGAAATCAAATTCTTTTAAAATAAATAAGGGTACAAGACAGGGTTGTCCACTTTCACCATTACTTTTTATATATGCTTAGAAATGTTAATGATTAAAATTAGAAATAATAAGGAAATAAGGGGGATGAAGATTAAAGGATATGAATTCAAAACCCAAGCATTTGCAGATGATATGGTATTAATATTAGAAAACCCAAATGAAAGTATTAATCCGCTCATGGAAACATTGAAAGAGTTTGGGCAAATAGCTGGTTGGATTAATAAAATAAGTCCTTAATGATTATAAAAAAATGACCCAACTACAAGAAAAAATTAATGAAGGATACAGGATTTAAAATTGTAAAGAAAGTAAAGTACTTGGGGATTATAGTTACGAAGAACAATTAGAACTATTTGAAAATAATTATAAGAAAATTTAGAAAGAAATTCAAGAGGATTTGAAGAAAAGGGGAAAAAATTTAAAATTTTTCACTATTAGGGAGAATTTCTGCAATAAAAATGATTATTCTTCCAAAGATGGACCTATTTCCCAAAAAATTCAATATTAGTGAATATAAATATTTAAAAAATGGGGAAAAAGATTTTGTAAATTTGTTTGGAGGGAAAGAAACCCAGAATCAAATGGAAATATTTAAAAAAAATCAAAAGAAAAGGGGGATTAAATATGCCAATTTAAAATTATACTATGAGGCTGCCACGTTAGTTTGGATGAAAAATGGATTTTATTAGAAAATTAAAATTATTAAGTTTAGAGGGATTTAATCTACACTATGGCTGGCATGCATATGTCTGGTACGATAAACAAAGGAGCAATAAGGTATTTTTGGATCACATATCAGAAAATTATTTTTAAAAATCTGGCTAAAATTTAGGAAAAAATTATATTTAAAATTTCCCAAATTTGGGCTTCCCCCCATGAAGCATTTTATAGATTTGAGAAAAAAAGAACAAAAGAATGGTTAACATACAAAGAAAAACTAAAAAAACAGGAGAAAATATTAGATTAAAAACTAGAGAAGAATTATTTGCTGATAATTTTACAACACATTGGTTCCTTCACAGTCAATTGGGGGGAAACAAAGAAGATATGAAGGATAGGGGGATAACATTAGAAGAAAATGATTTTGACAAAATAATGAAACCAGGAGTAGAAAGGCCCTTAAGTAAGATTTGTAAATTATTGTTAAGTTAGAATTAGAACAGGAGATAATCAAAACAAATATGATAAAATGGGCCCAGGATATAGGACCCAATTACTTTAAATCAATGGCAGAGAGCTTGGAAATTAAATCATGACTTTTTAGATGTTACAACTTAAAAAGGAAAATTTTTATAAAATATATTATAGGTGGTATTTAACCCCATTCGGATGTCTAAAATGAGTAAAAATAAGCAAACAGCTAAATGTTGGAAATGTCAGGATAAAATTTTTTTCCACATGTGGTGGAAATGTGAAAAAAAAAATATTTTGGTCTCAAATACATAAACAATTAGAAAAACTTAAGGTTAAATTTACAATTCCCCCAAAAATATTTTTGAAATTTTGGATAGATAATAAAAATTAGGGAAAAACATTTAAGGGTCAAGACTGACTACCGGCAAGGGCTATATTTGCGAAACACTGGAAGGCTAAAAATTCCCCAAATAAAGGGAATGGATATGGGAAAATATACGAATTAGCAGAAATGGATAAACTAACTTTCTATTTACAGAATAAATCGGTAGAAATGTTTAATCGAGAATGGGAGATCTTAAAACCAATATGGGAAGAGCACTGGGATAAAAATGCATGATAGGTATGTATGAATAATAGATTGAAGAAAGAAAGAATTATGATGTAAAGGTCCTGAAAGAGAAATAATAAATGTAATAAATGTATAATAAATGTATATATATATGTATTTATACACATATATAGAATTCGGAATATTAAATAAGAGGAATTAAATAGAAGATTGATGATAATATTGAAGATAAGGATTATAGATTTGAATTAGATAAAATGGTAGGAAAGTAAGTATAAGTAAGTATAATGTGACTAATGTGATTATATAGTAAGAGTTGTAATTTAAGGATAAGATATATTTAGAAGAGGAAATAAAAAGAGAGAATGCAGAAAAAGCAGTAATTGAAAAATAAGCAGGAAGGTAAGCTGAGGACAAAAGAAGGAAAGTTGCGCCCAATGGACAGATAAAAAGAAGTCTAGGTGTGCGGGTTATGAAAAATGGGTTAAGTGTAGGGATGGAAATGGAAGTATTAAAAATGGGAGATTTTATTATTATTATTTTTTTTTTCCCTTTTTTTTTGTTTGTTGTTTGTTTACTGTTGTTGTATTTAGGTGTACATGTATTTTGGTTGTATGTTGTATTGTTTTGTATTGTAAGTATGTATGTTTTGTTTTGAAAGTATTGAAAAATAAAATTTATTTTTTAATAAAAAAAAAAATTTATTTTGTTGGTTTTGGCCCAGTTTGAATCTGTCAAGGTCATTCTAAATTTGACCTGTCCCTTTGGGGTATTAGCTTTTTTTTTGTTTTTGTTGTTTTTGTTTTTTGTTGTTGTATGTCTTCAAGTCATTTCCAACTTATGGTGACTTTAAGGTGAACCCATCATGGGGTTTTTGGAGGGATAACAGTGTTTGATGGCCCAAAGGGACCCAAGGGTTTCAGTGGCAGCAGGGAATGACCCCCATCTCCAAGTATAGTCCAATGCTAAACCCCTATGCCATGCTGGCTCTTAGTATTGCTACCACTCCCAATTTGTTACCATCTGTAAATTTTATAAATTTGTCCTTATACCTTTTTTCTAACTCACTGATAAAGATGCTGACTAGCACTGAGTCCAGGACAGAATCCTGTGATCCTGACTCGTCGCTTCTCTCCAGAATGAAGAGGAGTCACATACCACTTTTGGGTTTGGTTGGTTAACATTACAAATCCACTTAAAATTAGCATTGCCTACACTACATTTTACCACCTTTGCAAGAATATAATGCAAAATTTCATGGAGGGGGGCCCATCAAGACCTTACTAAATCATATATACTCATGCAGAGTATTCTCTTCATCCTGACTTATCAGACACACAGACACACAGGATTAGCCTGGCATGACTTGTTTTTTGAGAAACCAAAGTTGACTTTTAGTGATTGACATTCTTTTTAACTAAATCTTTTCTGGTATTGTGTCAGGAACAATTGGTAATTGTTTGGGTCCTCTTTTTCTCCCCCCTTTTTAAATGGGTACAACATCCTGAAAGTGGGTGACCAACTGGGCAGTTTGTGTATTTTGGGGAACAAAGTTAAATCTCCTTTCCTTTACAGGGCACCCTGATGGCTCATTTTTTTTAAAAAGCACTGCATAGTTGCTAATTGGGTATAAGATAATTGGATATAACAAGAATCATTAACACATACCAGCCAACATTTCTCAGGAGAAAATAGGGACATGTGTAGCTGAGCAACATTGAAAAAGATGTCCAGGCGCTAAGAGAGCACAGCTTATGAATGAGGAAGAACACACAAAACTGCAATTTTAAGCAGAGAAACCCTGGAATTTATGCACAGATTTTAGGAAAGCCTGAAAATAGAAATCAGTAAATAAAAAACTCTGTGTATGCATGCCTCCACACAAAATGAATAACAATGAATATAATATCATACATTACTGTAACATCAGTATACCTTTATCAGACCCGCTCAATATTGTAGCTGTCTCTCAGATCTGCTGTATGAGCCCTGTTTCTCATACCTACCCATTCTGCCAAATGCATATTATGAGTGTTCAATCTCTTCTTCCTCATAATACTCATGTGGTCACTTTGAGCCAATCACAGCTTCCCAGCCTAGCCTACTTCATAAGGTGGTTATCTTAGATTAAAAAAGGTGGGGAACAATAACATGGAATACTTTTAGCTCCAGAAGATAAATAGAAAGCAATTCATTAAGATATAGTTAAAAAAAAGAGATTGTCATAAAGAAATACATGCAATGGCCTTTCAGAATGCCTCAGGCTACAATCCTCTGCATTGTACACATTTAGCTAGGACTAAGTCACACTGAAGAAAGCCAGGGTGGTGAAATGATTTAAATGTTGGGCTAGGAGTCTGGGAGGTCAAGGTTCGAATCCTGACCTAGCCACTGTAACCCACTAGGTGACTTTGGGCAAGTTACTTTTTCAGCCTCAGAGCAATGCAATGGCAAATCCTGAATAAATCCTGCCAAGAAAGCCTTGTGATAGGTTAACCTTAGAGTCATCAGAAATCAGAAATTACTTAAAGGCATGGAGCAAGGACAACGTTGCACTGAATTTATTGGAAGTTACTTCTGAACAGCTGTGTATGGTTGCATTCTTAACAAAACTGGAACATTGCTAAAAAATAAGTTGTATGTTACAATTTCTTTCTTGTAGCACTGTGTAGGCCTGGCACACACAGATGCTAAATCAAAAAGAAGGGAGTGGAGAGGAGAAAACCAGTAAAATAAAATATAAGGGTTATGCAAATATCAAAAGACAAGCAAAGATAAATGAAGGGAGAAAAAAATCAAATCAGGAATGCTATTCCACAATATTAATTCTGTTGTAGAGAAATTTTAGGGGAACTTATGTGTCTATGAGAATTGAGAAAACAACTGGTGCACAGTTTGGGGGGTTTTGTAAATCAAGGGAGATCTCCAGGGAAGCTCTTCTTAACTGGCACAACTCTCCCCTTCTCTGCTTTTCACAAAGTGTGTTTATTTCATTTGCTTTGCTAAAGAAGCAGTTTGGAGTCATCCAGCACAAGAAAAAGCTAGAAAAATGAACTAGTTTTGCCTGAGCCTACTGAAAAAGGCAAGGCTCTTCCTTCTTCTCTCCTTTCCTTCCTGTTGCCTTAATTGAATGCAGACTGCTTTTGCTCCTTGAACTCATTTCGCAGTGATTGAAGTAAGCCAGGACAGAAGGGAAAAAAGTGGTAGAAGAAGAGAGAAACAAGCACATTTTAAAAGCAGCTGAGAAAGTGGGATGGAAGAGGATTAGCTGGAGCTGTCCCTGCCTTATTGGGGCAATTGGAGGATATATTAATGTAAGAAGAATGGGTCAGACCAAAGTCCTGTTTAGTTCATCATTCTGTTCACATTGTTGTTAGCCAAGGAAGCCCCGGCAGGACATGAATACAACTGCTCCCTCCCATCTCATGTTTCCTTGGAGGTAGGATACAGAGACATCTGTGGCTCTGATACAAAGAATAGCGTATAGTCATCCTAACTAGTTGCTATTCATGGTCCTAACTTCTACAGTCATATCAAAACCCAGTGATTTCAGTGAGACTACCTTCAAACAAGTGCAATGTTTTCACAGTATTAAAGCTGTCTTTAGCTGTCTACTTGTGATATAAAGCTTCTGATTTAAATGCTACTCTCTAAGTTTAAAGGGATTTTAAACAAATTGATTCTGGTTGGATTACATTAAGTTGCCTACTGGGAAATACACCCGAATGTTATAGCTATTTATAGAAAGGCCAGTCTTTCCCCCCTTGAGTTATTTCCCTGTAAAACAGTTTGATCATAAGTGGAATGGTGCTCCTGTTAAGGCATGTTTGATTTTATATTGTATGTGACTTTTACAAAAATGTGTTTACATAGCAATCTAGAAATCCCATTTTAATGGAAATACCAGAGAGCTTGAAGGGACAGTATCACCAAAAAAACAAAAACAGAAAACAGAGTAGTTGGCAATAAAATCTCTGCATCAACCAAATATCAGATTATTAAACTTAGAAGGAATTGGAAAAATAACTTTTCAGGCATGGACAACATTTTCTCTTTAACTTTTATTTCATCCGTGAACAATATAGTCTTCAGTAGGGATGTAAACTTCAGTAAGTTTAATTTTTGTTGTCTTTCTCACAATCCCACTGATATTCTTAGCCTTTCTTATTTTTGCACTGCGTCTTTTTTTTTTCCTGTATAGAAACTTGAGCACATTTTGGTGCACATTGTTTTCTTAATGCACACATTTTAAATTATTTTCCTCCTTTGACTGAAATATGCTTGCGTACATTTTTTAAATTTACACATTTTTTGTTGTTGTGCAGGTTCCTAAACTATTTTCACAATTTTGTGTGCCTTTCTCTTAATCTGAATGCATCACAAGTTTCAAAACTACACAGATTTATAAGGCAAGATATGGTCCATCCCATTACTTGTCTCTGGAGGTATGGAATGGATATTTCCTTTGGCAAATGTGAACCTTCTCTTTTTTTCCCCATCCCTAAAATGTCATCCTGGTATCTTTTACAAGATATTTGTGAAGTGTTTGCTTTGAGGTCATGTTTGCCTTTTGCACTCTCCCTTCTGAGGTGGCAGACTTTGGCCATTTCCACACTGCACTGTTTTAGTGCTATTATTTCACCTTGAACATCCTGTGGAATCCTGGGGTTTGCGGTTTAGGGAGGGGCATTTGGAATTCTCAGCCAGAGAGCTCTTTGGCCTCAGTAAACTACAAACTCCAGAATTCCACAGGATATTCAAAGTGGAATAGTAGCACCATAATGATGTAGTGCGGAAATGGCCTTTTGGAAGAAGTGGTGCTTTGAGAAGTGGCCTTCTTTGAGGCCCTGTGGTCAGATGGACCGATCTGGTAAGTCAAATTTGGCTGCTAGGCTGGAGGCTGCCACCCCTGCGGAGGATAATGTCTGTTGTGTGTTGAACAGCCAAGACTATAATTCTCCTTATGATTCCATCATTCACAGTTTTTCTTACTCATGTTTTGATGCCTCTTCTCAAGATGCTTCAGAAGCACCTCTACTTGGCCAAGAGTCAGCATTCTGCACCTGTACAATTGTGCTCCCAGTGGGAGAAGTGAGAAAAATCTCTGGCAGCATGGAGATCTTGCTGCTGAAGAGGCAGATGTTTCTCCTCTGGAAGGCAGAAGGAAGCTGGCTTCTGTGGGGATTATCTCATCCCCAGATCTGAGATTAACCATATGGATGCCTAACATCTGCCATTTTTTTAATTAATATACTGGTAGGAATTGTGTACGGCCAGCACTTATGGACTGCTCCTGAAGCCCCAGTGTGTTACAAAACCATATGTTGCCTTCAGCGAGTGTTGCTCTCTGGCAAAATGTGCATAGGATTGCAGTTCAAGATGCAGATGTCTCATGGCCTATTTTCTTCCTATCCCAGCAGGGGCTTGGCAGCATTTTGAAGAAAAATCACTGACTGAAAGAGTGCAAACTGGAGTCCAGGTTGATTCTTTCCCGCTGTGGATATATTACTGCCTACTTTGGAGTAGCAGGTTTTATTCGAGGAGATTTAGAGATGCGGTTGTGCTGTTTGCTTGTTTAAAGTTGCATTTGGAAGAGTTTTTGTCATTAAGGAAAAATAAAGACTTGGCCCAATGTAATGCATGAATCTCTATCCTCTTCATTTATCTCAACCATTCTCCTTAGCATTATCAGGAATGATGGATTTGCTCTACTCCCTGCATGAGCGTGATAGTCTTTTTGTGGTAATCCTAGCATGAAATGACCCTCTAATGAAATCTATTCTGGAAACAATCAGTGCTTCTAACTGCCTAGTGAGGGAGATGCCTCAGAAATTTCTAAACCTTAAGACAGTAAATTTGTTGAGTCCCACCTGTTCAAGTTGAAGGTGGTATGATAAAACCATTGTTGCTTGTGAAGGGCTGTTGTTGTTGTTGTTGTTGTTGTTGTTGTGTACCTTCTATTAATTTCTGACTCTAAAGCAAACCTATCATGGAGTTTTCTTGGAAGAATTTATTCAGACTGTCTTTGCCCTTGCCTTCCTCTGAAGCTGAGAGAGTGTGACTTGCCCAAGGTCACCCAGTGGGTTTCCATGGCTGACATGGCTTTGAACCATAGTCTCCCAGTGTCCTGGTCTAGTGCTCAAACCACTACACCACACTGGTTCTATCTAATATATAAAAGTCAAAGTTTGTTTGTCTGTGTCAGGCAAAGACCTCATACAATTGACTGTGTGAGGAAAAGACTTCATATGTGTGGCTGCCTAAGGAGATTCTATGGAATCCTAGGGTTTACACTTTAGGGAAGGGCCTTTAAAATTCTCAGCCGGAGGAGCTCTTGAGCCTCAGTCAACTGTGTCTGTCTTGAATAGGCCGGTTGCTATGGAAATGAGGCCTAGCAGCACGAAGGAGGGCAGTGTATTCTCTCAGGAACCCAACCTCTCTATGTTAATAACTCTGAATACAGATTGGATTGGGGAATATGGGGAAATGTTACAGGTATTGGACAAGACAGTTTGGGGAATTAGAGACACAGGATCTCAAATCTTTCTAACGAGTATTACCTATGAGAAAATAAAATCCTGGGCAACGCCAGGTATATAGGCTAGTCAGTTATAAAACTGCAGCCAAAGAAGGGGGGAATCCATTCTGAACAAATGGGCCAGGTGATTGGGGGCTTCTGAGAAAGCCTGAGGTGGTGATGGCAAGTTTTCATCTCTGTCCCTCTTTCTTTAGCCCTTCGCTGCCTAGCCTTTCCCTTCTTTCCTCATTTCCATCTCAAGAACACGGGATTCAGACAGGCACGTCCCTGGAGATTCATGTGACTAGCTAGAGATTGTCTAAAAATGTTCCTTCTGGTGTCCATTTTAGCTGACTGAAAGTGTCATGAAGTACAGGAAAATAGCTTTCTGCCACATATTTCCTTATATCTGGAAATCTGGAGAGGATCATCCTTGCCAGAGCTTGCAACAATACAGAGAAGGCATTGGCACTGGCCAGTGGTTGTTATGGTTGGAGAATTTTGAAAGTCAAGCAAAATAGCTTTTCCAGGCTCTGGTTGGAGGACCCACAGGTTGTTGTTTCACTGTGTATATTGGTTAGAATCTCTCAGCTTCCATTAATGAATCCCCAAGTCCAATCTGCTAGGCATAAAAAAACAGAGGAATTTAGGTATGGGTCACCTTGTCTTCAGTCCATGTCAGTTTCAGATGTTTTCAAAACTCTGTTTGATCCTGTTTTTATTTCAACCTTTAAAAATCCCCAGGAAAATTTGTATTGAAATTTATTTATTTGCAAATGCATTTTGCTACAAAAAAAAAATAAAAAAATATTATGCATTTTTTCCTGAAACAAGAGCAGGCAACGTGTGACCCTCCAGATGTTGTTGGACTGCAACTTCCATCAGCCCTAGCCAGCATAGCCAAGTGCAGAGACACTGGAAATTGCTTTGCTGCAATTTCTGGACGATACACACATACCGTCCCTAACCTGAATTATGCCTGATAGTACATACTGAGCTGAAGGCCACATCACAGAATTCAAAGAAGTGCAAAATCCAAAGAACAGATACATTCCGTGAATGAACATTAGCTCTGGAGGTATGAGTTGGATCAGTTCCCTTTGGCCCAGTGAATGAAAACATTCAGAATCCCCACAATAGCCATACTTTTACTTATTTTGAACATGCTTTTAAATACTATCTCTACTGCATTTTTTAAATAAAAAAAAAGCCATAGTGTATATGTAATTGCCAAGACAGCCAGCATGTTGTAGTGGTTAGAGTGCTGGATTAGTACCCTGGAAGACCAGCGTTGGAATCCCTGTTCTGCCATGGAAACCTACAAGGTGAAACTGTGTAAGTCACATATTCTCAGTCTTAGAGAAAGGAAATGGTAAACCTCTTCTGAATAAATCTTGCCACAAAAACCTTAGGCTAAGATGACCATAAGCTGTAGTTGACTCAAAGACGCATAACATTGACAACAATATAATTCCCAACACAGAAGGGCTTTATCATTACCTTTGACAATACCTGTATATTTATCTCCCCCTCCCCATGGTTAGAGTGATGAATCTGGATTTTAGAGATGCAGTTTCAAGCTCCCTTTCAGTCATGAGATTGGGTGGGTTTTTTTTTATTATTATTTATTTGTATCTCGCCTCTCCATATGGATCGAGGCGGCGAACAACTTACAAATAGCATGTATTTCGAAACATTTCTATACATGCCCCCAACAAACTGGGTACTCATTTTACCGACCTGCGAAAGGATGGAAGGCTGAGTCAACCTTGGAGCCGGGCAGGATCGAACTCACAACCTTGTGGCTGCAGTACTGGCATTTAACCACTGCGCCACCAGGATCCATTTCAAGCTGGTTTCAGGCTTGGCTATGAGACTGAGACTGCTTTGGTCACCTTGGCGGATGACCTACTCCAGGAATTAGACAGGGTGAGTATGTTTCTATTGGTTCTGCTGGATCTCTTGGCAGCTTTCAGTACCATCAACCATGGCATCCTTCTGGGTCGCCTTATGGGGGTGGGACTCGGGGGCACTGTTTCACAGTGCCTATGTTCCTTTCTGGAAGGCCAAACCCAGAAATTGGTGCTGAGGGACTCCGGTTTGACCCCTTTATCTTTTGGCCTGGCGGGGGGGGTCCCTCTGATTGTTTAATTTGTGTCTTAGCTTTTATACTTCATGATTTTAACTACTTTATTAAATAAATTACTGTAAGCCTGTTTGAGTCCTTACCAGGAAAAAGC
The DNA here is from genome assembly GCA_948474755.1 of Ctenosaura bakeri. Taxonomy (NCBI): domain Eukaryota; kingdom Metazoa; phylum Chordata; class Lepidosauria; order Squamata; family Iguanidae; genus Ctenosaura; species Ctenosaura bakeri. Next base: position 88,281 of record CAOLHI010000961.1, read on the forward strand.
ACGCTATAAATAACAATGACGACAACAACAATACCTCTCCGTCTCTCCCTCCCCCCCCTTTGCCTCTACTTCACAAGTCGTTAGGAGAGTAACATCAGAAAAGAACCATATATACCATCTCAAAGTGTTTGGAGGACAAATACATAAATTAATTCAGCTTCAACTGAATGCCCAGGAAAGTGTCTGTTGGAACCTTTGAGCTGGGCTGTCATATGTTCCAGGAAGGGCATGGCATTAATGATATGGGGAAGAAATGATGGCAGCAGTTAATATCTGAAGAGGAGGAGAAGAAGGAGGAGGAGGAGAAGGAGAAAAGTATACCCAAACCCTTGTAGCCTGAATCTTTACCTAAAAGAGCATTGCCTCTGAATACCAATGGAGGTAATGAGGAGGAATCATTCTGCTACATGTTGAGAGATTTCAATGATTTGACCTGCTTGATCTTTAGCTTGTAATTAACTGTCAAGGCTGTTGTCAGCTCTAAGAATCTATTCCTACTCCTTGGCCCAAAATAGCTGTGTTTGGTTTTCTTCAAAGCCATCCCTTTAAGGTATGAAATCAATTGCTCCTGCAGCATGTTCTCTCTGCAAATAACGAAGTTGAGGCAGGTTCTGTAATGTCATCCAATTTGCTTGAAAATGTTACCACTTCTCAGAATTTTCTTACTGGTGCCAGAAGCAGACCAAGCTGCAGAAAATACCCGAGTTCACTGGGGAGGTGGTGATGGATCCAAAGAGCTGTAAGTGGAAGGGAACGTAGGTGGAAACAGTGTAACCCCAAATCTCAGATATGGCTTTCAGAGGATACAGGGGAGCCAGGTAGAAGAGGACATTTATTCATGAGCTTCTTCAGACCTTGGAAAAATTACCAGTGGCCATGCTGGTTGAGGGATTATAAACTGTGTTTCTCTGGATCAAAGCTGCTTTTTTTGGGGGGGTATGTTTATAGTTTACCTTTCTTCCAGGCACCTCAAAATGGTATATACGGTGTTCTTCAATTTTTGAGATAAGTTATCCCACAAGTTAGTTTAGGCTGAAAGGTCATCCAGTCTGTCTGAACGCAGATTTGAACATGGGCCTCACCAGACTCAGCTCAACTTACTAATCACTGCAAAAAGTTAAAGGAGTTAGGTAGGCACAAGCTTTTATAAAGCTGTATCTTTATGATGAAGTTCCATTTTTCACATCTCTGTTAATCAAAATTCTCATTCATTTAAATTACAAGATGTATGATAACAGTGTATAGGTACTGTTACCCTGTTTACTGGGGGTCCCGGGAGGGACACCTAAATAACCAAACAACAACACACCTTGGGGAAAATTAGCTTAGAGCACTGCTGGCAAAACGAGAGGCAGGGTAACACAGCAGGATCTTGTAACCCAATATTTACGGGGTCAGGCCAAGTCAAGAAGCAAACCGTGTTGAAAATAATGAATGATCTTTATTAAATACAGGCACACAATGTAAGCAACACACGCACACAGATAACTAAGGAAAATAAAGGTTTGAGTTGGATAGCGGGATTTTTGAGAGGGATAGTTGATTCGGGTGATACGGAACCTGTTCCTGGAGTCTGGAAAGAAGATAGAGAGCGATGCCGGGGTGTGGTGTAGCTCAGCACGTGGGGCTGAGGGGAGGCTCACCAGGCAAAGTGGCAGCAAGACAGTCTGGAACTCGGGAGCAATCTGAGGATGGTCTCGGAATCAGGGTTTTTTTATAGGGAGAAATGTGACTGCAGGCTATGCCATACTTGGGGAAAACAATGCGTTTTAGGAGCGGGACAAAGCTTTGGAAAGGTCAGAATTTAGCATGATTGAGTTAAGTCTGAATTGACCAAGAGTTAGCAAGTATGCAAATGAAGGGTGCTTGGCAGTTGAGTATTCAGCTTGCCAGGTTGCCTGCTCGGGGCAGGGAGTCCTTTGTAAACAGCGTGCATAGGTGTTGCAGAGGTGTTTGCAGAGAGGTCTCCTAAAGCGGTGATCTGATTATTTCTGGCCTGCCTGGGTGGAGAATGGAATGTCCAGCAATTAGTGGCCGCGCCTAGTCTGTGCTTGTTCGGGGGCCTCACAAACACGTGGAGAGGGGTGGTAGAAGAGAGCCAAATTATTGATATCAAAATGATATCTTGGGGCATCTCCAAGGAGGTCTAACCTGCAGTAACAGTACTGTGCTTTGACTGTCGTGGTGCCATTCTGCCAAATCCTGAGGTTTGTAGTTTAGTGAGCAGTTCTTAATATGCTTTACTGTAGAGAACTCAAGTTTCTGCAATTCAGAATAATGCTCTAGAGCTTTCTTGTATAAAAAGGGAAGTACCTGGCCAAACTAAAAATCCCAGGATTCTACAGGAAGGAGCCATGGCAGGTGAAGTAAAGTGCTATAATTATGTAGCATAGATACACTTTAATTTCAGTCTCTGTTTCTACTTGAATATTGTGTGTGTGGTCTTTGCCTGCCTTGAGTCATTTGTAGTAACAATGGTTTTATGACTGCCAAAGTTCGTCTTCTGGAGAGCATCTAGCCCTATGTGGCAAGCTGTCTACCTGCCCAGGTAATAGATGGGCTCCTCCCTCTTGAACTGGAACTTTGAAACTGTTCTCTGTGCAATATAAGTGCTTATTTCTAGTGGACACATCTTGACAATGAAATCCCACAGACCTTGGAAACATTACCTTTGGGTGATCACACTTCCCAGAATCCTTGAGTCAGCATGGTCATTGGCTAGAGTCGCTCAGTGCATTTTGACAGTTGTGTTCCAAACAAAGACCCTTTCCGCATCCTACATTTTCTTGGCACTAGAGTCCGGTGCTTGTGCACCTTCCTAGGCTGCACTGGACAGGAAGCGTGACTGGCCCAGCTCCCGAGGCTCCGGACACAAGGTAAGTGCGCACGGCGCCTGGGAGCAATGCGCGACTGCACACAATTTTCGGCTTCAAGCTGAAAATGAAAAAGTGCACGAGTCAGGCCCTGGAGTGTCACGCAAATGTGAGTGAGTTGTGTGGACCGCTCCTCACATTTGCACGATGCTCAAGGGGCCATTTTGCATGGAAAATGCCGTGCGAAAAGGGCCAAAGTTTCCCCAGTTTGGCATCCCTATATGTGCCTTCTCAGAAGGAAGCCCCAACTGAGTTCTGTGGAACTTTCTCTTGGTTAAAAGTCAGAGGATTGCAGCCTAAGCACAGAGCATAACTAACCACCAGTCTTTGCTTCTCCCTTAGTATGTACAGCATATATGTTGCATTCCAGGATAAGTTGCTATGTGGAACTGGAGGTTTCTATAGTGTTATGGAAAGGCCTTGCTAGTAATGTGCTGAACTAGGAGTTTGAGTTGCAACACTAATGTATTCAAAATGAGCAAAATGAACACTTCAGATGAGGTGTTTACCATTAAAGAAAATGGGGTCCTAACAAAAGGGCAATTGAGCATGGTGTCTATTAGCTCTATTTCATGTTCAGGTTGGTGAAACAACAACAGTATCTGATGTAGCAAATTAAACTTGTAAGAGGACGGTTAATTATGCTTCCTTTTGAGCTTCTGTAATTGCTACATGGAGGCATTTCTTTGCATTACAATTTTCCTTCTGACAATTGCTGCATTGTAATTGCAAGCTGTCATACCTGCATGTGAAGTGGCAGCCGTGTTTAGAGATCATCTTGTTTTAATCTTTTTTGTCTAAAGAAAAACCAGTGTTCTCCTGGTGCAAGAGGCTGAGTTCATGCTTGAAAAAAAATTGTTGCTTTTAAGAAGTGAGCTACAGCACAGCTCTAGACATCTTCAAAGTTAAATCCCATTAAATTCAGTGAGGGGTACATACGTATTGTTGGAAGAGAAGGAAGGTGGCACCATGCTAGGATGAGTGACTATATGCATCTTGGAGTAATAGTGGAAAAGACAGTTAGTTTGGATTCCCATAGCTGTCCACTTTTTGTCTTGTTTGCTCTGTTGTTTTTAGTCAATGCCCTCAGACTTCACTTCACAGACTTGACCTCCCACACACCTCTTCTCTCTTCTCTGTCGTGCAACTACTGGTAACAGATCCTGTTTTTCTTCTCTTCTAAGTATGTTCACTTTAATAAATTTTGTCTGTACAGAAAATGACCTTTTCTTGAAGGTTCCAACCTCCACCTTTGATTTAGGCCAATGGGACTTGTAGCTTCAAGTCTCCCCTGCCCATCTCCATACCACATACATAGATCTATCCAGCTTCTATTTATCTAAATAAAGGTTCAAAACACCAACTGTTTCTGCTTTGTAACACTTTGTCAGTGTATCAAAATTGTATTGAGTCACAATGACAGTATACCAAAATGGCATTTTTCTCTCTCTTTGTCTCACTCTGTCCACACATATGCACGCATATACACACACACCAGCTTTGATACCCTGTTAGGAAAATTGTTCTTTGCAATAAACTTAAAGGTAGAAGAAGCTGGTGTTTTGATCCTACCCTATGCCATTAAATGTTAGACACATTTCCTTAATTCAGCACTGTGCCATGAACCATGCAGTGATTCTGCGAGATCATAATGGAACACCTGGTTAATCATGAAAGGCACAAATACCGAGTCATGTATTTATTTATTCATCTGGGGGAAAAAATGACACGTTTTCTTTTTATAAGAGTAGGGAGATGGCTGTGAGACTCAGAGCTGACATTAGGCTGGCAGAAAGTTTTTAAATTGGCCTGGTTTGGTACAATTGTCTTCTTTACCATGCTTTACTTCATTGGCAAACAGGGTGCTCTCTTGTACGTAAATACCTTGAGTGAGAAATGATTAAGGGTAGGGAGAACATCTCAGAAAAGGTGTCTTCTCTACAAGGAAGTACATTGATTGAAGTAGATGTGTGCAACAGTCTTTGTACCTTTCTCATACATTTTCTCTGCCAACACAACATCCTCTGAATGCAGCTATAAATCTTAATTTAGTTTTGTTTGCTTTTTATATTTATATCCCCATAAGGGCCGCGTTAAGGTTTTCTTAGGCCCTAGGCACTCTACATTCAGCTCCCTGCATCATCTCAACGTACTACTAGGGATGTTTTTGTCAGTCCTAAACTCCTGTTTTCATAGGCCCTAAAAAGTCTGTAGGTCCTAGGGATTGTGCCTAAAGTGCCTAATAGATAAGGAGGCCGTATATCCCACCTCTCTACAAATAAGCTCAAGGTATTGTATATAATTTTCTTCTCCAGTTTGTTTTCACACCAGCTCTGCAAGAGGAAATAACTGGCCCCAGGGTCAAGGCAAGAAGAAATAACTGACCCCAGGTCACCTGAGAAGTTTCATGTCTCAATGTAGAGCTGTACCTCAGTCTCCTAAACTCCATTTCAACTATGTGCTCGATTCCCACCTCTGTTCCCTGGCCATGAGTTCAACTCCAGCTGTGAGAAGGACATTTGAAACATCCACCTCTGTTTTCATGAAATTATAGTTTACCATTTTGTTTAAACAGAAAGAAAACTGTGGTTAGGTTTAACTCTGGTCATAACAAGCCAGAATCAAAAACCACAATTGGATCCTGGCTTGTTTGGTCATCCTATAGTTATAGTATCCTAGTTCATCTTGGATGAAATGACAAGCTCTGGTTGAAAACTGAAACGAATGCTTTCTGTCTTCTTATAGCCACACCAAAAAGGTAGAGGGTTGATGAAGAGTTAGTGAGCTTGAGGCTCAATTGCAAAGCAGTAGGCTAAATTTTGTGTTGTGTCCAAATACTGTACAGCTAATGTGGAGAAAATGAAGAAGCTACATTCTACTGAATCATATCATTGACCACTTTGTACTTTCTCAGTTCCGTTAAATATCAGCTAACCAGAATAGGAATGCTCTGTTGGGTAGCTGATCAGAGAGAAAATTTCAGAACAGTTGCTACTTCCCTGTTAGGTGAAGCTAGGTTTTCTTTTACTTGGGAGAATTTTTTTTCTTAAAAAAATATTGCATTGCCAGACTGAAAGAAAGGGAAGGGAAGAAAGCTTGAGGGAAAATGTACCTCATGTTCATAAAAAACTTTTTTTATTCATGGGGGGAAAATAGACAGACACTGGTTCTGTCAGATTAGATAGCTATTGTGTCCTTTTCTTCTTATAAAAGTCAGTATTGTACCCATAGGATGAAAACAAGTGTTGGAATAACAATTTCTATAAAAGAGAATAGAGACAGGACAAAATATTTAGCCTAAAGGAGACTGTATCTTGTAGAGAGAAATGGCACCTTGAAGATAAGGACTTTACATTTAAATGTATCCTAACAGCCACATCTCTGCCTAACTTGATAAACCCAACATCTGTTGTCTTTTTTCCAAACAAGTTTTGTCCACACTTCTTAAGATATACATTGATCCGATTCATGCATAAAATATGAATGGACTGTATTGATGCATACCATATGCATGGATGACAGCCTCTAGATATGATAACCATTTTTTTTTTGGTCTTACTTCATAGAATGAAATACCGTGGAAGAAAGCAGTGACTGAAACCCATTTTAACAGCAGAAGAATTTAGAGCCTGTAAAAGTAAGTGGTGACTGATAGGACACCTTCTCAAGATCTGCTGAGCCGGATTTCCCAGTTTGCACTCATTTGGATCTCAAGGAGAAGATAAAATGAACAGATATAGGACAGGTAGGCATTGCCATAAAGGATGACAGCAGAGCACACAGATTTGCCTAAGTCTGCATATTGTCCTTTGTATGTAGAGTTTCCAATTTAATCTTAAAACAATAGCAACATTATATATCACCAAAATGGGGAATACTGCTATCAAGCAGCCTGTTGTGGACTGCTCCATCTGCTATCTAGGTACTCCCTGTTGATGGATGAAGGAAAGACCCCTCCTTTCTCTTCTTAAGAATTTTTCATCTTTAAACTAGAAGAGGAACTAGGCAGCTTTTCAGATAAAGTGATGTTTTCTTCATGGGCACCTTAAATAGAAGACCATTTGATAACAGGGTAGTCCTTAAAAATCTTCAATGTGGTGGTGGCTCTAAACTAGAGATGGGCAACTTATGGTCCTACAGACATGGCTGGATTGATTGCAGCTCCCATCATCCCTTTGCCAGCACAGTTATAGTGAGTAACTGTAATCCAGCCACATATGGAAGACCAGAGAAGTGCCCATTCTTGTTCTTAATAAACAAGGAACTGCTCTGGTAGAGGCTCCAAGTACATGGTAAACTGACCAACACCACATACAAGTAACAGAGAGAAGCAGAAGTTAAGTTCATCTTATGGTTGGAACTTTCTGCTCACTGGAGCCTCCAAAAGTTAGGGCAGCCATGTAAGACAATATTAAGCAACAAGTGGGTGTGTTTCAGCTATCCAGTCTGCGGTGTCAGCAGACCGTGGCTAGTATCCTGTTGGTGGCTTCCAGTGTAGTAATCCTGATTATGGCAGCACAGGTACCTTTTAAGATTCACGGGAGGAGGCCATGCTGAAGCTACTTGCACAATGTAAGGACTCAAAGGCAGGTGCAAGCTCTTGCCTGCAGCTCCATCTTTCCTCCTGCCTATGGATTGGTTTGGAGCGTTCCCAGTCACCATGTAGTTGCCTTTGTGCACCCAGGGAAGAAGGAGTAGCCTTTGTCCCCCAGATCAATGGTGGAGATTTACATTTTGCCAGTGGTCCTATTTGACCTTGGCCACTGGGGGCCATCAACAGAGGAAATGGTCAAGGGAGGACCAGAAAAAAAAATCCACTTCTTTTTAGTGACTCTCGTGGAATTATCCTGTAAGCAACGTTGAAGAAAAAATGCTACAAAAAATATCCTATAGTTTGAGATTTATTTTCATTTATTAAAAAAAAAATATCACTAGCATCTGAGAAAGAAATGGTGCAGTGGCTTGAATGTTGGACTAGAACTCTGAAGATCGGGGTTCACATCCCTGCTCAGCCACAGAAAGGCAATGGGTAACCTTGGGAAAGTTACATTCTCTCAGCCTCAGAGGACAGCAAGGGCAAACTTCCTCTGAATGTATCTTGCCCAGAAAACCCCATGATAGGATTGTCATAAGTTGGAAACTATTTGAAGGCTTATTACAGTTCTGTCTATATCTGTAGGATTTTTTTTAAAATAAAGGAATATAAAATTTTTGGTACTGAGTTTTGTTTGAGAAAGTAACTTTCTCCACAAACTGTCTCAAAAGAATAGTGGGCTCTGTCTTTTGGGGCATGGATTGGGGAAAAAGCCAAGGTGAGTTGGCTACTGATGTCCCTTATATTGTTTATTTCTGAGCTAAATAAAATGACAAGAGCTGAATACTTTTCTGATGCCAAATTTCCCTCCCTTCTTGAATGGAAGATCCTTTTATATTTAGGTTGTGAGGCTCAGTATCAAAATTATGCCTGCTATTATGAAACAGTGTCATATTGAATAAAAAGGAAATGCATGAATTCAGTAGAGGGAGCCCTTGGTATTAATCTGGAAAAAGAAGCCAATTCCTTCTGTATGAGAAGAAATGCTGAGATGCATGGAGTTGTTTGGTAATGCAACTCATACCAATCTCCAGCTCTTGGAAATGGCTACTGTAATTATTTTTCTGTAAGGACAGGATTAATAAAGGTAAGTCTGTAACCTCTGTGTATTACCAAAGTTGATAACAGTTCATCCAGCAGATTTGGAGTTAATAATATTTAGATCATGTTAAGGTAAGTCAACAAAAATTCAGATAATAAGGACATCCTTCCTCCAACCTGATTTGCATTTAGAATTTTTTTTAAAAAATGCATGTTCTCTGAATGTCACAGATGACACACACACATTGGCAGTACTGCTGCAGTTTTGTAAATGCAGAGTCAGGGGAAACACAATTTAATAGAAAACACATATTTTTGTAAGTCAGTAGAAATAACTTGTATAGCAGTAGCTACATGTTATGGGGATACATATTCTTTGCAATAAATTCCTACAGTGGAATTTTCTCAGAGATACAACCGTCAGCAATCAGAACTGAAAATTAACCTTGTGTTAGTGACCAGTTAAAAATAAGCATGCTAAATGCAAAATACAGAGATTAGGAAAGGAATGTGCTATGACAAACAGATGTCTTTCACCACCTGCAGACATACCTCTTGTAAATATGTATTGATTAATTTAACATTGAGCTGCTTTATAGTAGGATGTATAGACTCTGTGCAGCATGAGATTTGGCAGGAAAAGATACCTGTTTCACACCTTCCCTTCTATTATTCAGTAACCTGTTTTTTAGACACTTCTAGGATGGATAATTATGGGCTAGAAGGACTGATGGTTTCACTGGGTAGAAGAAAACCTCCTATGTTTGTTCAGGAACACATGTATCTATAGATGTGTGCGTGCGCGCGCGTGCACACAAGTCTCCTATCAGCTTAGGGCAAATCCCATGAATTTCATAGGGTTTTCATAGGCAAAGAATACTCAGAGATGGTTTTGCCAGTTCCTTCCTCTGAGATATAGCCTACGACACCTGGTGTTTGTTGGTGGTATCCCATCCAAGTACTAACGAGAGCTATCTTGCTTAGCTTCCACAAGCAATGAGATGTAATGCCTTTAAGGTATTTATACCCTGTTGTTGCTGTTGTTGTTGTCGTCGCCATAGTGTGCCCTCAAGTCATTTCCAACTTATGGTGACCCTAAGGTGCACCTATTGGGGGATTTCTGAGGGTGAGTGTGTGTGACATGCCCAAGGAGGCCATTTCTGCACCTTACCCGCTCTGTCATTGTCTTGTCACGTTCCTGGCAGTTCCACTGCTGGGATGGGAGTACAACATGAGAACCCCCCTCCACACCCACCTGGCTGCCTGAAGAAGGATAGTGCAAGCAATACACAGCTTCCCTGAGCAGTGCAGCTGGTCACTTCCTATCCTGCACTGGGGAAGGAAGTGCCTAGATCACACTTCCTCCCTTTCTGCACATCCCTGGTGATAGGAGCATTGTGTGATTGGGAGCCATTATTGGATTTTTTCCAGTAATGGAATATCCCACGATCGTGACAAGTGGGGACACATTGGCAGCGGGACTGCAACGATGCCGTGTGAAAGTACAACTCATAGACCTGCAGCAATATGTTCCCATTGTGGGACAGCATTGTTGTGTGGAAATGGCCTGAGTTTCACATTCACAACACCTTGAAGCTGCAGAATTCCTTGAAGAAAGAATATTCAAAGCAGCATATTTCTCTTGCTGAGACAGGGCTGGTGTTTCCAGGCTAGCAAATACAATGTTTAGTGACTACTAGTTATACACATGTGTGTGTACTTCAATAAAGATTAAAAAAAAATCATAGTGATCAACACTGAAAGTTGTAGTCAGTTCAGCCTGATGCTGACTGTAAAAACATTTTAAAGATTTTATTTCAGTGTAAATGGTAAACCAATGTAAGTGGTTTATTGTTAATGGATAGACAGGTTAAAAACAAATAGTTTGCCTGAAACTTCAGCTAATGTGGAATTTGCCATCAGTTTTGCCTTTGCTAATCATTAAAGTACATTACCCTTTCCTTAAAAGAAGTCAAGTGGAATTCTAGAGAAAGGAGAGGAGAATGCTAAGGCCAAAGGTAGCTCTGAAGTCTTCAAATGCTACCAGTCAAAAGATAGATCTTCCCTCCTTAGTGGATATTATGCAAGGGAAAAGAGGGAAGAAATGATGAGAAAATATGTGAGAGTGACAAGTAAGATCTTCACAAAATTCTGTGAATGAGATAATGTATAATAAAAACATCCTCTGGAAGAAGTCCAAAACAGTTGGAATTCTGCATTATGTGATAGTTCTCTGCTGAACTGTTAATGCCTTTCAACATTTTACAAGTTTGATTTTTTCTGCCTCTTCCTGGACTGCAGTGTAACAGAAGCAGTTGTTATAAAGAAAAGTTTGTACAAAAGATGATCACCAATACTCACAAGTTCTTTGTCCAACAAAGTTTTTATTTTTAAAAAAATGTAATGTAGCAAAACCTTCTTCCACAATTGTAAACTTCTGCACAAATCATAGTGAACCATGCAATAAGTTATTAAAAAACAGACATAATAAACTATAAATAGTTCAATATACTACAATATACAAGATAAATACATAATATACTTTTATTGCATTATGTATATATGCAACCCTATGTGGTACAGCTCAATATTAAGCAAGTAATACTTATATTGTATATGTATGTTTAAAGCAATAACAAGCAAATAAACTAAATAATCTAAATGCTTTATTTACTCTGTTATATTGATCTTGGGATGAAATTATATATTGCACAGCAACTGAAAAGCAGAGATAATAGTGTTTTCAGCTACAGTTGAACCCACTTTAAAGAGAACAGGTTATTTCTTTACTACATGGTATATATAAGAATGCACAGTGTGAAAACTCTCAGAATTATTTCTACTAATGCATATGATTCCCTGTTATTAGACTCTATGAGCAAGTGTAGCTGGAGCCTAAATAGGCATTTACTTCTTAAAGTTTGCCATCCTCATTATGCATGGTTGGAAGGGTGCTATTTGTCAGCTAACTGTACGAAGCACCCTCTCATTTTAAGAGGCGCCACATTCTCCTTCTGCAACAAACAGTTCTGCAAAAAATGTGTCTGAGCTGCTATTTAGTGAGAGCCATGGAATATGGATTGGACCAAATCAGTTGCCCTATCATCTGTTGCCAGCCTCAGCCTGCATCCTTCATCTAAATCCCTTGTTTAATCCCCCGAGCAGAGGATGAGGTTGCTTATTCATGAGAGGCTTTCTTTCCTCTCACGTAGCAAGGCTGCTCTCTTGCTGTCTCATGCAACAGTGTGCCTGTGCATATCTTTCATTACAGCTGCCTGCAACCTGTCTGGATTACCCTGTTCCAGCATTTTAGAACTCCATAATTTGTCAGAAGCAGAATTAGAAAATGCCACCACAGTCTGTTATGTGAAGGGCCTCGGAATACATGCTTTTAGAGGAGAAGGAGAAGAGGCAGACAGGTTACCAGAACCTGGGAAAGAGCAGAAGATGAAAAATAAATGGGTTCCTGGAAATTTTGCTTAAATTCCTCTAAAATGTCACCCCCAAAAAGCTACAGTTGCAGCAAAGGCTGCTGGGTCTTGACAGGGCAGCAGCCACTCTGCAGATGAAATGGTGCTCCAGTCTATGGACTTGGTCTCATTCACACTGCACAATTATAGCACTATGACAGCACTTTAACTGCCATGGCTGCATCCTATGAATCCTGGGATTGACAGTTTGGTCAGAGGAACTAGAGGAGCTCCTTAGCTGAGGTTCCCAAAGGCCTGTCCCTCCATTGACAATCCCAGGATTTCATAGGATGGAATTGTGGCAGTTAACTTGGAATTATAGTGGGATACTTGTGTGGGAAAAAAACCCCTTTTTCCAAAACATCAATGTAGCCCCTCATATCTATTCCATAAGGGCTGGGGAATATGTGTTGTTACAGATGCTAATGGACTGCAGTTCCCCTCACGCCTAGCTAAATAGCCTGTGGTTTATAATGATAGGACCTGCAGCCCTTTCCCAAAGATCTGTCTACCATTCTTCAAGGCAGGAATTCTGTGCAAACAGAAGTACCAGAGATAAAGGACTTGCTGGCAGAGAAGGTTTAAAGTGAAACAAATGCCTGGCAGTATTTGCAATAAGGATCCTTTCTGATCCTAGAAATCCAACTTCCAACTTTCCAAGCTTGAATGGAACACATCTTGCATCAGCAGACTGTAGGCAGGGAAATGTGCACAAAAGTATACATATAATTCATAAATGTGTGTGACTAGAAATGCATACCTTTTTTAAAAAATGTGCCCACTGTGCTTCAGTTGCTAAACAAACAAATAATGCATGTTGGAAAACACAAACTAAGTAGGCCAAGCGTGTTGAGTAATGCACACAAAAATACACATGAATTTCTATACAGTTAAAAAAAAAAACAGAAGCAATTTTGCAGTCTGATTAATAAAACAGGACAAGAATACAGGTTGGAAACAGAAAATGAACAGTATGAGATTGGGAGATTTTCATATCCTTGTGAGTGTCAGGAAGGCACTCAAGGAATCACAACATACAACTAATTTTATTTATTTGTGCCCACTATTATGTCTGGATATGGAACCAAAAGGGAAGCTAAGAGAGAGTGAAGAGAGGCTAAGTGGTAGACATTTTTCTTAAACCTATGTACACATTGATCACGCTCGATAGAAGTAGTTTACCTTTACGTAGTATCTCCTACATATATTTGAAACTCTGCAATAAGCAAAGTGTGCCCAAACTTTAAACTGTCAGAGGCAAGGAAGCAGAGATAAAGGGAAAGTGTCTTAGTCACACAGTGAACTAGGATGTTGAGGTGTGAATAACAGACTCTTTTTCCCTCGAGCATTTGTTGCCTGTCAGTTCAGGGAATGCCAGCATTCTGGGGGTGATAAATGGATCTGACGAGCCGTTCAGAATAGGTGTTAAGGTTAGCTTCCAGCATCAGTGCTGAAGAAGGTCATTGCCCTTGCAACACAGGAGGGTGTGAAGTGCTCAGTGTTGTGGGTCATCAGTTGGTTGTAGTGTTGGAACCCAAGGGGAAAGAATACTATCAAAGATGCAAAGTCATTTATTCACATCTGGGATTGCTACATCTCCCTTCCCCCCTTCCCTTGGACAAATTGCACTTAAAAAGAGCTCCACTTCCATATATTTGTGGATGCATTCCCATGTAATCCTTTAGATTCATTGACTTAGCCAGTAGGTGGGGACATTAACAAGGAAATGGTGTGCTTGCAAATTTTGAGTTTTAAAAGACGGATCTGGAGAGGAAAGGAGCAGCTTTTTACTAGTGAGTAGGAATTAGACTCTGGCCATCTCTCTATAGATCGGAGTTGAGGAAAGTATGATCTACATGTCACATGTGAGCTCATCCTTTTTTTAATTCTAAGACAACCCATAGCCTTGAACCCCCCTTTTTTAAAAAAACAGTTCTTTCACCCTAACATAAATGAAAACAACAACAACTCCAAACAACCGAATCTCAGAACCAATGTCAATAATCTTTGAGAATTTGAGGAGAATAGTAGAGGTCCCTGCAAAGTGGAGGAGGTCAAATGGGAAAAAAGAGGACCTAAGTAACTACCAACCATTCTTCTTTATGTTGATACCAGGGAAGGTTCTGGAACAGATCATTAGTCAGTCTCTGTATACTTAGAAAGGAATGCTGTGATTGCTAACAGCCAGAATGAGTTTCTCAAAAACATGTCATGTCATGCCAAGCCAATCTTATTTCCTTTATTTGAAGGTGCAAGGTTAGTAGACGAAAAGAAACTATGGATGTAGCATATCTTAATTTCAGTAAGGCTTTTGACAAGGTCTCCCATGCTGTTCTTTCAGGCAAGCTGGTGAACTGGGCTGTAGACAGTACTAAAGTTAGGTGGATCTGTAATTGGTAGAACATGGAAAAGTTGTTTTGGGGAACACAGCTTCCAGAATCCCCCAACCAGAATGGCCACCTGCAAGCTGTAGTTCTGGTGCAACTTCTCCAAACTGTAAAGATGTTCTTCTGAACAGGACATGAACATGGTGTTGATCAAAAGAGCCTGAGACCAAAATGATGGTCAGCTCTCAGGGAGACCCATTTCATTCCTCAAAAGTATATGCATTTTCCAAGACAATACATGTTTTCACATTCTAGAATAAGGGTGATGAACTTTTTGATCTCCAGATATTAGCCATGTCCTATGAAGATGCTTTGGAATTCAACTTATATCAGCCTTATCCAGCATGGTAGTAGGCCCAAAAACTAATGTTTCCAAAATCTGAAAGGAATCTGCCTGTTATTTAAGCATTAAAAGCAACCCAATAAGGAACTCAAGCACTTGCTGCTTTTAAAGCTACATACTTAGGATTTAGTTTGCATAGCGGTTGTTGTTTTGCTGCTGCTGTTGTTGTTATGATTTGGATGATGGATGATGGATGATGATGATGATGATGATGATGATGATGATGATGATGATGATTTTATTTGGGAACACTGCTTGTATAAAGTGATTTTATTAAATCCCTTTGACTTGTCTACTACAAAATATACTACAGCTTAATTCTGACCCAGTCCCAGGTTTAACAATCATATTAAACTATTAATTAACCACTAAGTGTGACTTATCTTCCCTTTGGTTTCAAGTTGCTTGGCAGATTGGAGAACCTTTTTTGTTGACTGGATATAACCGAACTTACTGTGGGTTAATTGCATGCCTATCTTTTTGAATTAAATGCTAGGAAACACATGGAGAGCACTCCGATCACAGAAAATGCTGGATGGTGGCTTTTCTTTTTTAGGCTAAAAGATTTATATCTGCATTTAGACCTGTATGAACTAGGCCTGTCAACAATAATTAGTCCTTTGAGACAACAGTATAGAGCAGGTTCTTGGAGTGTCGGCATGTAAGAGAAAGGGAACAGTGATTTAACCTTCTCCGAGTGAGAATTCATTTCACAATTTTGTGGCAATGCTAAGTTGCACAGCTAGTTGTGTCTGATGTAAAATCACCACTGCTCTTTTGATACAAACTGTCATATCAAGCTTGGCTCCATCTTAACAGCTTTTCAGTCTGCTGACTTATTTTGACCTTGCTATTGTCTTCTTGAACGGCGTTATCTTCAGAAATCCTGTTGTGAGTACTCCTGGTCTCAGGAAGAAAATCAAAACACTGATTTTGCTTATGAAAGAGTTTGTTATTCAGTTGTTACAGTGCACATTGGTCATATGAAATTGTACATTTGGTCCAGAGAGAGCCAATTAGTCAATCAAACCATTGACATTGATGTATTAATTAATATGCTCTATAGAATTCACATATTCTGTGCAACTCATGAATTTTATGTGTGCTCAGAATTGCATTATAAAAACATGCTTTATCTTCTTGTAAAACAGATGTACCATACATAAAAAAAAATGAACTGAATGATGGAGTATTGTCCTTACAAATATGAAAAGAAATTATTTTTATAGTAAAAATTGTGGGGGTTTTTAATGATTTTTTTTCTTTAAGGCTTAGAGGCTCTCAAAAATTGGGAACAGAACATTCTCACTTGATTAAATACAGGAATATACTGACTAGATTTGTCAGTAGGTTGGCGTAAGCATTTGGCTTTACATCTGTGAACTTATCTAGAAGCAGTGAACTATGGTATTGGCTATCATAAACTGTCATGAACCATGTGATTGATCAGATCTGTTCAGCAGAACTTACTGTATGTGTTATGTCTGTGAGAAGTTTGGATGGTGGTTACCAAAAACAGGGCTTTAGAACTTGCTGAGAAGCCAAGCAAAGATACCATTTTTTCCACTGTGTTTTTGATAGAGTTTTCTTTTGTTCCTGTGATTGTTTCTGTGTAGTTCAAATTTCTAAGTATCTCTGTTTCTTTTAAATATTTTTGAAGCTTTTGGAAAAGCAGAATATACATTGATATAGGCCTCAAGGACAATGAAGCAAAATTGAAATATAATTATTTCACCCTTCTGCCAACATCTGACACTTCTAATCTTATATGGCAAGAAGACAAAGAGCTACTAGGCTACCAAGGGAGGGAGTCCATTTTTAGGGTTTAGGGGTAGAGAACAAATCAACTTAACACAGGGTTGGCTCAAGAAATTTAATTGGCTGAGGTGAAATACAAGACAGTACTCCTTTTCCAGTTCACACAAAGAAGCTGACTGGATTAGCAGCTGAAGCTGATTTGACAATAGCAATAGGTTAAATGTCTTCCACCATGCCTGATTCAACAGATGTGTTCAGAGGGTACATGTGTATGTGGCTCTGACCACCATCAGAGGGAAATGTCTGGTAAGTTCCTGGGGCACTGTGAGGAAGTTACCACCACCACCATCACATATGAGTATTTTAAACAGTTGGACAGGCCAACCTTGTCCTATCATTCTTTCTCCCTGATTGGAAATCATCCATTACTCAACTTGACAACATAGTTTTGAAGGATACAGAATTTTATCCACTCTGTAGAAGAGCAAAGGGTCAGTGGTGGCTGGTAAGATTCATGTCACCATGGCAGCGAACTCATTCTAAATTTAAGTGTGACCTCTAAAGGAGCTGTCCAGAGTGTTGAACCTAGTTTGGAGATTGGTCCTTCAAAGTTTGGAGTAGAACCCGGAATGGATTCTCTGCCCCAATGACACGTGAGACACCACTCTCTATTGCAGAGGGCCTTCAATGGCCTTCATATCCTGAATCCCTTTTGCAACATTACACAATTATAGTGTCATGATTCTATTTCACATGTGATAGTTCCATCCTGTGGAATGCTGAGGTTCATAATTTAGGGAGAAGATTTTACAATTCTCAGCCAGCACGTTCTAGTGCCTCATCAAACTACCAGTCCAGGATTCCATGGGACAGAACTATGACAATTAAAGTGGAATCATAGCTCTAGCTCATAGAGTTAAAAAAACTCTTGGTATATTACTGAATGGCATTCTGTTTTTGTTTTGTTATTAATTATGAGCATGTCATTGCATGGGGAATGAAAATGGCAATGCCTGCATGTGCTTTTGTATCAAGAGAGAAAAGGTCCCGTACCTCTGTCTGTAAGTTCTAAAATGTTAATGACATCTCTTAATTCATACATGCTGTTAATGTGCTTGTTGTCATTGTTTCTTTGACACTCTGAAAGGAACATTTCAAAATCTAATTAAGAGAGGTTTGTCCTATGGTCTTGTCTTCAAGTTCAAAGATAATTGTCATGACTTGAATACTGCTGTTGACGACTGTAGCTTTTTCAAGAAGGGTAAGGGAAGAACAGTTGCACAGTAACATTGTGTTTTGTTGAAAGCAACAAAGTTCCATTGTCTTTGATCAGTGTGGGTCAAAATTAAGGAAAGTTTTCTATTTTGTTGAGGCGATGATACTCAATCAAAGTAGCTATTTTGTACTTTTTAAGGCTCCCTAAAAGACAAAGCCCACCTTTCCTCAGAAATTTCTATATCTGTGAGACTTGCATTGCTTTCAAAGGGATAAAATATACAGAAAAATGATTTGGACAATTTTGAATAATGGAAAATTCTTTTCAAAAAATGTGTGCAAACATACTTTAGCCAATGGGGGAAGAATTACACAAAAGCAGTACATTAGGAAAATTAATATGAAAATACATATAAATTTCCATGTAGGAGTTTCATAACCTGATATGAATGAAGGATGAAACAAGGATGCTGGTGAGATTTAGATGACAAGAAGGTTTTTCACTTCCATAATCAAGGGTCTATGAGAAGGATACACACTGGAGATGTTTCAGACAAGTAAGCCAAAATATGGGCAACTTGTGACAAATAAATGCACTGAGGAAAAACTGTAGACATGTATTCTCTGAAGGATTTTCTAAAATTTTACAAAGAAAAATGTCCCCTTATGATACTGGACAAATGAAAGAATGTGTAGGTGCGAGAGGGTTACAATGCTATCCTATCCTGTTTCTCATCACAATACAAAGGTATTTTCACACATGCTCTCCTCCCATTACAATCAACCACTGCAATTCAGGTAAGAAGCACTGGTGAAGCCCTGTAACACAACAGATTTTTTTCAGGACAGTGTATACTACTGTCTCCTGCCCCTTCTCCATCCTGTTCTTATATTCATACGCCATTTTCTTCAACTGCCCCCAGATTGTGGAATTAACTGCCAGAAGAGATTCACCAGCTGGATATACTTTCTGAATTTAAAACAGGAGTAAAGACCAGTCTTTTCTGGCAGGCTTACCCAGATGATTAGCCAGATAATGGAAACCCACTGGATGACCTTGAGTGTATCCTCACATTCTCAGTCCCAGAAAACCCTATGATAGGTTTGCCTTAATGTTACCATAGGTTGGAAATGCCTTGAAGGTGCACAAGGACAACAAATATGTCTCTTACAGCAGCTTTTGCTGGTGTACCTCAGGATTCTGGTAAAAAAATAGTAATGGTCCTTTAAACCTAAAGTTTGCCCATCCATGTACCAATGACACTGAGTGCAGTTAGAGGCTTGATTACTGAACAGAACAAGTAGAACTTCTCCCTCAAAACATTTTCTGACAACTTAATACTGGCCACCTCCCAAGAAAGTTGCTATAGTGGCCTCCATAGGCTACTTGTATGGAACTGAAAGCAATAAAGTACACAGAGGAGAAACATTCCACATGGAATACAATACAGCAGCACTACAAGATCAACCACAAAGCCAATAAACAGCTTAATCCAGATCTAAAGAAACTGAAATAAGTGCAAGATGCAGTTTGGAAGGGAACAGCAATACTTCTTCCTCAATATTTAACAAGAAATGGACTAGCTAATTCATGCAGATGATCTTCATGAGTTAGTCCTGAAATACAATTCAGTGAGGGTTTTTTTCCCCTCTCCTTGTGCAGCAATTCTTGTTGCTTCAGGATAAATATACATAGGCAGCTTTTGTGTGGCTGTTAGGAGCTGAATGGGGAAAATGTGGTAGAATAAAGGTTTTTACAAGAATTGCTTCATTGGCGAATAGTCCAGCTTACAACGGCAAAGCTTAAGTAATTGCATGGAAAATATGTTTATACACACACAATGAATGATAAGCTTAACCGAAATCATGACACTCACCTGGGCATCAATAGTGTGCCAGTCAACTTGGGATGTACTTGCACCATCTTTCTTCTCTGTGTATACAGGCTAACACAAACTGCATTGCATGACTGTGATGATATTGCTATGAACAATTTTAGCAGAGTAGAAATGAGCCCCCCCCACAATTCTCATTACATGTTGTGACATTCTTGCATCATGAGGGATTTTTGCCATTAGAAAAACAAGTATCTTGTTTTTTCTTGGCTGCTTTTAGACAGAGCATTTGTTAATACATATATCATGGGTGGAGAAAATGCACCCTATGGGACCCCAGTTAAACCCCTGAATACCCCAATGAATCTTCTCAAGGCCCCCAGATTCCACCCAACAGTTAAAAGTACTGGGGGCAATTAGGGAGAGGGCTAAAATAGCTGAAAACTGCCACCAAGTGCAGCAATTGAGCTATATTTCAATATCTTCCCAATCAGCTGAAAACTAGCCAGAAATGAAACTGGAAATGACATGACATCACTTTTGTCTGAGTTAGGAGTGCTAGTGCAGCCCACACAATGGGACCAGGAGTGAAAAATGGCTCTCATCCCCGCATCCCATGGCAATTGCTGACCTTGGGCACATATGTTCATTATCCATCATCACCATCATCATCATCATCATCATCATCATCATCATCATCATCATCATCATCATCTATCTGTATACTTAATTTTTCCACAAATACTTTTATGTTCTAAGAAGTTCACAGTACAGTCCTCCCTCCACATTCAAGGGCTTGACCTTCACAAATTTGATTATTTGTGAGGTACATGCTTGCTCCCCCACCCCACAATTCTCCTTCCATTCCCTTGCATTCCTCACCCCATGCTTAGAAGGCTTGTGTTTAAAATGGACATTTTTTCCCTTTTGGCTAAGCAAAGCCCCACCACCACTGCTGGACATGTGTCCTCTCTGCCACATGGCAGCCCATTCTGCTGTGCAATGGCTGCTGATTGGTCAGGTGCTCTCTTTGATCCTACTCCTCCCATCTGGGAGGAATCTCCTTTCTCAAGATGGTGACTGGAAGTAGCTAAAACATCAGAACTCAGAGCTCCATTCTTCTCTGTTTTCTCTGGGTTGTGGGGAGGAGTTCTTCACAGTGTTTCCACTTTTGCAAGTGTTCGGTATCCCAAACCCTCATGAATGTCGAGGGGCCACTGTATACGGGCCTTAAATGCAGTAGCTGAAATCCAACTGCTGGTGTCAACTAAAGCAGACACACTGAATCAATGGAACTTACATAAATATGGACTTAACCAAGTTCCCGTTGATTCAGTGGGTGTACTTTATTTTGGAACTAGCATTTAGATTTAGACTAATGTTGTTGTTGCTGCTGTTGTGTGCCTTCAAGTTGTTTCCAGCTCACAATCACCCGAAGAGGGAACTATCACAGGGTTTTCTTGGCAATATTTTTTCAGGGCAGTTGTCTTTGCCAGCCTCTGAGGCTGAAAGAGTATGACTTGTCCAAGGTTACCCAGTGGATTTCCATGGCCAAGCAGAGATTTGAACCCTGGTCTCCAGAGTCATAGCCCAATGCTCAAACCACTACGCCATGTTGACTCTTTAGACCAAACTTTAATTATAATACATTTTAGAATAATATTTAAAAGTCAGCTATTACAGTTCATTTGAAACAAATCAAAAGTTTAATTATGCATCCAATACATAAGTAGGTCAATTAACTCTATTCAGTACTAATAATAGCATCAAGCCCAGAGTAAACAATTAATTCAACATACATACTAGGAGACCTTTCTCTGATCAAACTAGCAGTCATAGTAGGAAAGATATGACAGAGCAATAGAATTATTCAGAGCCATAGAATTATTCAGAAAGTCACTTACAGGCATCAGCAACAGATTGTCCCCTCACTATTGTCTCAGCTTCTATGCTGGGTTGGGAATTATGCTCTACTCCAGATATTGTTGGATTGCAGCTCCCAGCATGTTGTACTATTGAGAGTGATGCCTGGGAACTGCAGTCCAACAACATCTGGAGGGCCATATGATTTCTACTCCATTGTAAGCCAATAATTGCAACTCTCCAAGCCCTTTTCCTCTTCATTATTGTCATTGTCTGCTTCCTTCTCATGGAGTTCTTCATCTTCCTGTCAGTAGAGGCAACTGATGACTTCATTACTTCAGGTAGATGGATCTATGCTGAGTTTAACAATGCATTTTATAGGAGCTATCCAAGGTTCTGAACCTCTTTTAGGAATAAGGTTTAGTACCTTGGATATTTCCCATAAAGTGCTTTGTTCAGAATAGAGAAGCTGCTGTAAAAATCAGTCTGAATTCATTGCCCTGAATAAATGGTTCTTCTTCTTCTTCTTTTTCTTTTCTGGGCAGCAGAATACCAAGGGAGGCAAACTGCTTCCCTTCTCCCAGGACAGATGTCCTTGTGGAAGGATATACATTTGCTATAGCAGTAAGGTGCCCAAATGCTGTTTACATTCATCATTAGGGAATGATTGTAGTAATAGCAGCAGATAACATGTTTATTATAATAGTCTATTAAATATTGTAAACAAGTCATATAAAAAGCAAGCATTTATAATTCTGCTTGGGTTGAGACTACCTGAAAGATGAATGTAGCCACTATCCCAGGTCTGTCTGGTGAGGATATGTGAGAGGGTCTTCTCAGTGGCTGCACCTATGTTATAGGACTTTCTCCTGCAGGAAATTCACTTTGCTCTCCTTTCACTGATAGTTTTTTTTTTTTAATGAAGAAACTTTGGTGTTGAATTTGGTTGTATAGAGTGATCTTTTAATGGGGGTTGCTGTACCTTTATTCTCCATGTTATGTTTTAAAATGCTTTTATATTGTTTTAAATGGACAGCTTAATTAATAATTTTTTTATAAGAAAATATTATAATCCTTGTTTTATTTTAGCTGCATTTTGCTACAATTTATGCTGTGAACTACTCTTGATCTCATGTTGGGTGAAATAAATTAGCTACTAAGCTAACTAAGTTACTAGAAAACAATCAGCTAGCTAACCAATCTACCCACTGGGGTGAGTAATATGTGGCTTCCAGATGCTGTTGGAATGCAACTCCCATAATCCCTTCTAATTGGTTACTTGGTTAGGCCTGATAGAAGAAGCAGTCCACCAACATCTAGAAGGCTGCCATATGTTCCTCAAGCCACAAATAGGGTCAGAAAGTCTCCTCACAATTTCTCTGAGGAGTGGCTGGCTACAAAGGGTTAAGAACCAGCAGGACACTCCAGTATCCACCACCAGAGGAATCATGCTTTTCTTTCCTGTGCTACTTTTGTGAAAACCAAACAAACACATGCTGCTTCAGCAGGTTTCCCAGCAAGTTTTTAGGATGTATTGGGGGATGTGTTTGAAGGACAGAATGAGGTTGCCAGTTTGGGTGGATATAGAGAGATCCAGCAGTAGTCCATTTGATCTTGACCCAGAATTGAAGGTAAAATAAGGCAGGGGAAATAGCCAAACCCTGCTCCCAAACAGAAGGTGGCTCTGGGTCTTTTCCAAATTTATCTTTTTTCAGTGTAAAGGAGGGAAGAGGAAGAAAGGAAAAAAGGAGCTTGATGACATCTTTAAGATCAATGGATTTATTTTAGCTTGTGATTTTAGAATCCATCAAAGCTCTTTCTAAAATAAATTTGTTAATTTAGAGGTACCACAAACCTCCTCCTTTCCCCCCTCTTTTTCTCTTCCAGCCCCCCATCTCTCTCTCTCTCTCTCTTTCCCTCCCTCAATCTGTACCAAACTCCATGTATGAAACTCCCATTGTGACTCCTATAACCTCCAGCAAAACATAAAGTCACAAAATTAGCTATGTACACACACACACACACACACACCACGTGTGCACATGCAGGTGCTCATCCTTGGGAACAGACTGAAGTGATTCTCCCTCCCCTTTTGTGGTAGCAAAATGTCAAAATCTTCCAAGTAATTGGAGCAATGTCTTGAGATATTCACCACATTCCATTTTAATAATCTGATACTGATATGATAAACATTCTGAGGTTTAAAACAAAATAAATCATGTTTAACATAAATTTTTTAAAAATGTCATTTTTCAGAAGCCGCAGAAAGGGCCTGCCACATGTGATCCCCTTCTGCAACCCATATCAACTGATGCCACTTCAACATCCCTTTCTGGAAAGGTTTCCTTTATTTTTCATTCCAAACTTGCACATGAAGATGTGCCAGAAGATGTCGCTATTGGTTACCTAATGGGCCTATGGTATTTTTTTTTAAATGCCCATAACCTTCCCATGGGTTCATTGTGTCTCTCCTAATCTCACTAAATTTCCTCTGGAGCTCTGTGAAAGAAAACACTTCAGTGAAACCGTGTCTTTAGGCTGTCAGGCACTGGAAAATTACTACATGCACTGGACTAGATGTCAGTCACACTGCCACCTCTTTTGTGCTTCTGCAAACAGGAAATGCATGAAAATTGACAGTGAAATCTACCCAGATAAAGGGCCTCATGTGGGCCTACCATCGAGCTAATGGCCTGATAGCAAGTCTGTTTTGCATGTGCTGATCATAGCTCATTGGTGGTTACCTTTTTAACAGACATAATTTCAAAGAAACTGAGCCATCGTTGTGAACACCTGGAGTTTTGAAACAATATCTTCTTTAAAAAAATAATAATCAAAGATCAAGAAATGATTTTATTTCACCAACATTGATATTCAAGCTGGCTAGAGGGAGAATTAAAAGACAGGGCAAATGTTCTTCTCGTTCTCTTGTCAGATGTGATTACATTTTACCACCTTGACTTTGTGAGAAAAGAAAAGGTCATTTTGTGAAGTTAAAGTGTAAGCTTATTTAAGCATACTAAAGTTAGGGCTGCTTCAAATCTGATGGAATTCCTCAGTGGAAAGCCCTTCTGTATGAGGAATCAGCATGTAGAATTTGTACCAATTGCCATGTGTGCTGTCAATATATACTCCTTTGTTGGTGTATAGTGGTCTGTATAGCTTTCTCTGTGGCTATGCTGTGAAGGACCAGAGCTATAACACATAAATAATCCATGAACAGTACTTAAGGATGCTCTTCTGTGTTTTATTTTTTTGGAAAGTGTTAAGGAGGGAATGGCAGAAGAGCTGGACAGTGTCTTTTGACAGAAAGAACTATGAGCTGTGTGTTGAGGTGCCCCAAAATGGGTGTATGATGACACAAGTGTAGTAGGATTCAAGTCTACTTGATGCCTTTGGTCCAGGAAAGCTTACGCCATAATAATTCTTTTGGGCCTAAATCCTTTCAGCAGTCCTAGCTAGAACTAACCCACTATGCCAACTGCTAAATGATAAGTCAGTATGAATGTAACTCCAGATGAATAAATTGTCCATTCTTTGTGGGACTACCAATTGGGTTTAAACCATAGATGGCAATATAAAGATCAAATACAGTGGGTCCCCTACTTACACAAGGGTGGGAGTGCAGGAGTCTCATGAAAGTGAAAAACCATGAATATTTTCTTCCTCTCCTGTACAAGCAAGCAAGCAAGGGAATGCAAGCCTGTTTTTCCCTCTCCCCTCCCACCCCCCTGTTATTTACCTGAGCAAGGGGAGGGAATGCATGCGCCTGTGTCTTCCATACCAATGCCCTTCCTTGACTTCCCTCTGACATTTGCTCCAGCGGGGAGGGAAGGCATGTACTCTTCCCTACCTTCCCCCTGTCACTTCCCCTAGTGGGGGAGGAGTGAAGAGACACACACACCTCATGAATAGTCAAACTTGTGAACATCAAACTTGCAAATGTGGAGGGCTGACTGTAGAGTACATAATTTGAAGCAAAAAATGGAGAATCTCCATTCTGTCTGAAAAAACATGACCAGCGGCAGTTGTGGCACTGATCATTTTATATATATTAGATCAATATATATATATATGTTTATGTATATGTATATGTATGTATATATCTCTATCTATCTATCTGTCTGTCTGTCTGTCTGTCTGTCTGTCTGTCTATCTATCTATCTATCTAAAACGATGATCATGCCAAACTGCAAATTGAAGAACATGCTGTAGAATTTAAAGATAATGTATAAAATAGATTTGCACCATTAAGCCTAATTGATTGGGAGCTAGAAGAATCTCTGGATTGAAGTCAGGGACATTGTGAAGGAGGAATACAAAAATACAGTCTGCAGCCAAGAAGGAAAGGCCTAATTGGATGACAGATTAAACTCTTTTCTAGCAGTTAAGGGTAGACAAGAAGTAAAAATAAAAGAAATTGCTCCAGAATCCTGAACTTGTGTGCAGGGACAATGAACTTGTGTGCAGGGACAATGATAACTACTACAGTAGTCAACACAGAGAAATAGAAGACAACAGAAAGGTATAACAAGAGGTCTATTCTACATGATCTGAGAAATCAAAGGAAAATTTAAACCAAGAATGGAGATGCTACATGACCAGCAAGACAACATACTATATAATCAAGAAAAAATGTAAAAAATACCCTGAAGAACTATGTAAAAGAGATGAAAGGGTGACAATTCAAGGAAGAACCATTTGAAGATGAGCCTATGATTCTAGAAAATGAAATGGAAGGTGTGTTCAAGGCACTTGGGAGATATACGTCAGTAGGAACAGATGGCATAGCAATAGAGGTGCTTAAGCTATAGAGACAGAATCCACTCAAAATTAACATCTGCCACCAAATAACAAAGCAATGGCACTGGAAACACTGGAGGTGCTCAATATAGATTCCAGTATGCAAGAAAGGGAACAGTGGAGGTTGTAGTAATGACCTGGACATTGCATTTATCTGCAAAGCAAGCAACGTGATTTTTTTAAAACAAAAGATTGACTATATATGGAGTGAGAAATGCTAGATGTCCAACTGGGTTCAGAAAAGGAAGAGGCACAAGGGATCATATTGCAAACATATACTAGATAATGAAGCACTGCAGAGCATTTCAGAAGAAAATCTGCATGTGTTTTATAGAGTATAGAAAAGCCTTTGATTATATAGTTCATAAAAAACCACAGATTGCTCTGACAGAAATGGGTGTACCACAACATTTTTTATTGTCCTCATACATAATTTATACTCAGAACAAGAGGCTACTATCAAGTCAGGATATAGAGAAACAAAGCAGTTTTCCATTGGCAAGGGGGTCAGGCAAGGCTACATTTTATCACCCTATCTAATTTATATGATACACCTAACATGCACAAAGCTAGAAAATTAGACTTGGAGGAAGGAGATGTAAAAATTGGAGGAAGGAATCTCAAGATATGCAGATGACAACATACTACTCGCAAAAAATAGCCAGGAGTTGGAATGACTATTGAAAAAAGACAAGGAAGAAAGTGCAAAGGCTGAGATACAGTTTTTTTTAAATTTATTTTTATTGGCATGATGCTATATACAAAGTTCAATTTAAAAAAAGAATTTTCACTGTTGTACTTCTTTTCTGGCCATCATTCTTATTTGTTTCATTTCATGCTTATTACTGAAAATAATGTTGCTGTTGAGAGGAGGGGCATGTTAAAAAGCAAACTGCACCAGATGTCAAATATACTAGGTCCAGATGGCACCAGGGGACATGCCTTGCTGCAGCCTTGGTTTGCTACTGCCTGAATTAGTGATTGTTGTTCATTCCTTTCCTCTGAAACCATTTCACTGCCATGGAGCTATAGGTAGGAGGTAGAAAGCTGGGAAGGAGATAGACTGTGTTTGACTAGACCTGTGTCCTCTAATCTAGAAGCAAGAACAAAAAAAAGACCTAGAAATGCCACATCATCCTAGCAACAGCATAGGGAAAAAATGCGGCCATATCTGTAACTAGGAATGGGAATTGTGGGACCCTGCAGGTGTTGTTGAACTGAAAATCCCAGCAGCTTCAACTGTGGTGAGGAATGCTGGGAGTTACAGTGGCATGTGAATGGCTGCACAGTTTCAAACCCTGATGTAGATCAAGGATAGGCAGGCCCTATATGAGCCTGCCTGATCTTTAATATCTCTGAGGGAGAGCTTTCTCTTAGGCCACTTCTGTACTGCACTGTTATAGTGCTATTATTCCACTGTCAACATCCTATGGAATCCTGAGGTTTGCAGTTGGGAGGAGGCTTTAGAATTCCTCAGCCAGAGAGCTCTTTGATCTACAAACTCTAGAATTCCACAGGGTGTTGAAAGTGGGAAACTAGCACTATAACGGTGTAGGGTAGAAATGGCCTTAGTCCCACTACCATCAGAGGCATGTTTGGTGAGGACACAGGAAAGAGCCATTTTTGGTGTCTGCTCCCAAGTTGTGGAACTCCTTACCTTGGGAGGTCCTGTTGGCCTGGTCTCTGCTGTCTTTCCACTGGCTGGTATACATTTTTATTTGGTCAGGCATTTGATATTTAATATGTTGAGGCAAGTGGAGTTTTAATGAGGTGTGTTGGGTTTCTGTTTTATTATGTCTTAAATATGCTTTTAAAACTGCTTTTCACTTGTTTTTAACTTGTGTATTTTTTTAAAAAAATAAATGTTTGGTTTAAGTTTGGTTTTACTTCTGTATCAATACTTCCTTAGTCACACTGCATTTTTAAATAGTTATAAGTCACCTAAAACCTCATCTTGGGAGAAAGGTGAGATGTAAAATAAAGTAATAACTAAAAATAAATAAATAGGGAACATCTGACCTTTCAAGTGTGGTTCGATTGCAGGTCTTCTTGGACCTCACCATTAGCTATGTTAGCCAAGCCATGATAGGAGTTGCCATCCATCAACATCTGGAGGGCCTTAGGTTCTTCACCCCTAATACAGACCTATCTTTTCTCTCTGACCTTCTATTTCATGCTTGAAGAGGCTAAATTTTAAATAGTAAGCCAGGCCATGCTGCAGATTTCATGTGTTCTCATCATTCGATGGGCATTTAGTTAGTGAGAAAAGCAATGTTTATATTTGTCTATGCATGGGGGGAATGCTGATATTGTTGATGTATTCTTGCAACTTGGAAGGTCATTACCAACCACCTGGGTCATCTCTTTCAATCCTCTTCTTTTCTTAAAGTGACAGATTCAGAGTGGAGGCAAACAATCGATGCGAGAGAGGGCAGAGCGTTTTGCTTTAACATGGTTTAGTGAAGCTGTGGCTTCAAGAATAGTCACTGACCCCTAAGCTAGCAGGGAATGTATTTTATGACCCATGAGATCATTGATCTTGGAAATGTGTTGAGGGCAGAATGCATCCTAACACAATAAGCACTTGAAACACTGGAATGAAGATATTATACACTATTGGTTAGACTCTTTCAGAGACTAGAATCTCTCCCCTTAGTTTTGAAAACCAGATACAAGCAGCTGAACATGTACATATCAAGCTGAAAGGCAACATACGGTCAGATCAACATTGGGTTAAAACTCATGGGGCTCAGAAAAAAGGGCTTTAAAAGAAAATCTGTAGTAGCAGAAATGATTCTTTGCTTTTTCAACAGTAATTGCAAGTGACATATTTCTTCTTCTGGGTGGAATCTTCTTATAGATTCCCAGAAGTGGCAACTGTACAGTGAGTTGAATCCAGATTATTCAGGCTTAGAGTAGACCCACTAAAATCAATGGGACCAAAGGCTAAAGGGTTATCAATTTTAATGAGTCTATGATAAAGCTGACTAGTAATCTGCTGCTTGTCTGTACCTCCTTTGCAGCCTGTCTCTTGGGTTTCTGGGTCCTCCTTTTTGTTAAATAAATAAATAAGAAAGAAATTTCCTTGGCATGCAATATATATCATTCCACTAATACAGGCATCAGTGACTGCAGTGAGAGAGAACTTACTTTGTTCTCATGTTCCCTTGGACAACCATACTTGAGCCATATCTACTGATTTCATAGTCATTTCATACCTCCTTATCACTAGGATTTTACCAGCTGTTTCAAAACTGGAAATTGAAGATCTAGATTGGAAAAGAGAGAAGGTAACATCTGTAAATGCCCTGATGGTCTCATGGTTCCTATTGTTTCATAGCTGGAGAATTCTGGGAATTGTAAAAGGGGAAAAAAGGTCCCCCCCCAAGCTCTGGTGCAGAGTCTAAGTAAGAGGGAAGCATCTGCCTAACCCTAAAAACTAATGTGGGAACCCATTTCCTGCTTGCGCTACATGAGGTCTTCCATCTTACCCAGAAGAACTCAGGGCTTAGGGCAACCCCTATCATTAGGTAGACAACAGCCTTAAGTGGACAATGCTGCTGGGGGAGGAAAGACACTAGTGGCAGGTCTCAGCTCTTTTTCCAAGGTTCTCTGGTTGTTCACCTTTGTTAGAGAAAACAAAAGCAGAGAAAATAAGAAATGTTCAGTCAATCCAATATGAAAGAGACAGAGGGCTCTACCAGATGGTGCAACTATGTTGGGGCACTGTGATATTTGTTGCTGCAGTTCTGTTCTTTTGTTCTTAAGTATCCATACAACATTCTTGTCAGTCCAGGATCTCCTTGTCAGGGTTTCATGATGTTCAAGAAACATGTTTTTCAACTATTTTTGAATATTTTCAAATATTCTTCCCACCCTTGGAATCAATACTGCTTCATTTGACCTAGTGTAGTTTCCACTGAGCTTTGCTTATCTTGTCCTGTTTGTTCTCTGACACAATTCCTCACCATGTGTATATGTACACATCCACACACAGATGCGCACACATCTATATCCATATGGCCTGAATGGAACTCTTGGTTCCATTTAGGGCAGACCCACTGAATCAATGCGATTAGCGTACATGTTGACTCACCATTCAACAATTAATTTAATGGATCTACTTAGTGTGTTGTTCCTCATCTCACTATTTTTAAGTGTGCTTAACCTACTTTTAAAACAGAATTGTTTAATTATTTTAGCAAACTTTTGTATTAATAGTTTTTAGCTGTAGTTAGCTTTTTAATTTGTTGCTAGCCACTTTGAATCCTGTGGTAGGAGGAAGGTAGGATATACATAAAATAAAATACAGATCTTACTCTATGGGCACATTCAGATTGATTGAAAAGTTCCAGAGTTTGTTCCTACTCTTTCCTATTTTATATAGGCTTTAAATTAATCTGACCTGGGAAGCTAGTATATAAAGTCTGTGATCACAGCAGGAGCTGATAGAAAATAATCTGGGATAAACAAATGTGTGCAGGGATCTCCAAAATAAAATAGCAAAGAACAGGAACAAACTGAGATTTTTTTTGTCATTTTCATCAGTTTGGAAGAGCTCTGTCTCTACCATTTCTCAGCATTGGGCAGTTCTTCAAACAGGATGGATGTCCTTGTGGAGAGAGGAAGCATCTTAGCTGTAAAAAGCTGTAAAAGGAGAAGATCATCATTTGGTTGCCTGCCTCCTTCCCTGAGCTGTAGTGGTTGTTGGCCACCACTCTGTTTTGTGTTCTCCTCCTCTTATTGGATACTAGGATTAAAGCCAAGTGCACAAGAGTTTCCCTGCACATGAAAATGCACATCTTCCAACTGTCCTGATTTGGCAGTGACAACAATCTTTTTTTCCCCCACTTTGTCAGCTGCTTTTAAAATTTCCCAGTTTGACACTGCTCTCCCCTTTCCCTTTGTTCTAAGGTTAGTTCACTTGCTGCAAACTGAGTTTAAAGTGCAAAAATAGTTTGCATTCAGGTAACTCAGTGGGAGGAAAAGAAGGAAGGGGCAGAATCTTGCATTTCTAAGTTGTTGTGCTCCTTCAAGTTGTTTCTGACTTATGACAACCCTAAGGCAAACCTGTCAGGGTTTTTTCCAGAGCTGAGTGTATGTGATGTGCCCAAGGTCACCTAGTGGGTTTCCATGTCTAAGTGGGGAATTGAACCCTGTGTCCAGGGCTGTAGTCCAGTACTCAAACCATGGCACCATGCTGCTGTTTGCACTTCTAAGCAGACTTGGGCAAAAGCAAATGGCTGAATCTTTTCCTAGCTTGTGTGTTACTCTTCAGTAATAACATTTGCCATCTTGCCCACCCTCTGATGTCTCTTGGCTATACATGTCCTGGGTTTCATCTGTCAAATGCTGGAGGGAATGCAAACTTTTCCCCTTCTCCAGTTTTAGAGCCATGATTTCTCTCCTTGCTGCAACTCTTCCCTTGATACTGCTCCTAAATGTGCTCAGAAGAGGTTTCTACACCTCTGTTGCAGGTTTTGAGGCCACACTGGCATGGAGGAGGAGGCAATTCCAATCAGATGGGGAATTGTACCCATCCTAATTCTGCTGATGGATACAGCATCTTAAACAAAGACATCATTGGTTCTAGGCCAATATTTTAAAGAAATAAACTTAGATTAGCCAGAGAAATAGGATCATTGGAAGAAGAGGAGGGGAAAGATCTAAGCACAGTAGCAGAAAATTACAAATGGACACTGTTTGTGCTTGGTTGTCATAGGATATTTTTCTCCCCATTCTGGGTGACAGCAAGGGAGATATGAAGGACACGGTAAAATGAAATCAAAGCGAAAGTGGGGATTGTTGCTATTGACTGGATGCAAACTGGCATCTTCATTTATTTCAGTGGCAGTAACCCAATGCTTTCAGTTTCTCTGTGAAAAGGGCTGGGAGGAAGTTAAAAACAAGAATAGCTAAGCTGTCTATTACATTTCCATCATTTACCGTGGCATCTTTCCATTTCCTGTTCTAAATGCAATGTAGCTTTCTTTTTGTCCTGCTATGTTGCCAAACATGCTTGCTGAAGAAACCGGCAGTGTGGCTGAAGAGACAGAGGCCATTTCTGTACCACACTGTTATAGTGCTATTATTTCCCTTGCAACATCCTATGGAATCCTGGGGTTTGCAGTTTAGGGAGGGGGTCTTTAGAATTCTCAGTCAGAGAGCTCTTTGGCCTCAGCAAACTACAAACCCCAGAATTCCATAGGATGTTGAAAGTGGAATAATAGCCCTATAACAGTGTAGGGCAGATATGGCCAGAATCTGCATGCTCAGTTGAAGGCAAAGCTACCAATCCAGGTCACCAATAATACCATTAGAAGATGGTATACTCTGGTTCTCATCTCTTTCTGTGTCAGGGACTAGGAAGTACAGTGCAGGGGATACACAAAGCTATCCACAGTTAGGCAATAGAGATACACAAACATGCCCACAATTCCTTATATTGGCTCAGCCATCTCCTATATTATTATCATTAAACCAAGAATAGCCCTGGCATAGGAACAGTGAGAGTACAGCTTGTGAAAGTAATTCTTTGTATTACATCTCCCAGAAACCCTGAGGCAGTAGTTGCAATTACAAAAATAGTTTTTCTGAAAGCAACTCTTCCCTAGTCATTGGCCATGCTGACTGAGGATTTTGAGAGCTGTAGTCCAAAGCTGAAATTCCCAATGGTATCTTTTCTTCAGGGTTGACTGGATTTCTGGAAGTTGTAATCTAAAAGAAACTTTTCCAAATATATCTATATCTGTATCTATATCTATATGTACGTCTATATGTATGTCTATATATAATTTTGGCTAAGGGTCTGGGAAATGTAGTCCTCACCATGCTGGCTGGGGAAATTTTAGGGGGCGGTAATGCAAAAAAGTAACATTTTCAAGCAACCGTAAGCATCTGAATGCAGTGGACTAAAAGTATCCTATCCAAGTTAACTCCTGAGATGTGAACATCTTCCTGTAAACTTCCAATTAAATTAGCATGGGAGATGGGGACCTAGTTTTTGAATTGGCTTCCTAGATTATCTCTTCACAAGCTTGCTCTCTACTAAATCACTATGATATGTGGTACTGATTTTAACAGGACATTACCCAATTTTGGTCCTGCGATTCTACTTTTACTGCAGTGGCTGCATCCTACGAAACTCTAGGAGGTTAGGGAGGGGTACTTAGAATTTTCCTGGTAGAAAGTTCTGGTGCCTCACTAAACTACATATCCCAGGATTCCATAGGATATAGTCATGGCAGTTAAAATCAAATCACAGTGCTGTTATTATGCTGCGTGAAAGGTCCTAAGTCAGAGGGTAGGGATAGTTGCCATTTTGTTCCTATCTTGACGATCTTAAGAGAGGCAGAAGACTTTGGAACAAACATTCCAAGATATTTTTCTGCCTGAGGTGAGGGACAAAATGGTACCTCTAGCCCTATTCCGCATACAGAAGTTGCCTGGACAGACAGTTCTCTTAATTCAACATTAGGGTCTGTATCACATTATGCTGTTCTAGCAGTGTTATTTCACTTTAACTGCCCTGGCTGCATCCTTTGGAATGGCGGGATTTGTAGCTTGGTGAGACACTAGGGCTTTCTGGCTGAGAGTTCTAAATGCCTCTCCCTAAACTGCAAATCCCATGATCCCATGTGATATTGCCATGGCAGTTAAAGTAGAATAACAGCAATATAACAGTTGTAGTGTGATAAGGCCCGAGCAATAGGATAATACCTTCCACTGTCACATGCAAATTTTGTGCAAAATAAATCCTGAACTGCCAATAATCTTTGAAAACAGGGCAGTTTCAGAAGTCTTTCCCACAGCAGGAAGAATAGTGCTAAAATTATTCATTGCTTCTTTCAAGAATGAAATTAATGAGGAATTGAACTCCTCCTAGCCTAGGAGTGTTGGAAACTGCTTAGCACTTAGCACTACTCTTGGCCTGTCCTAAGTTTGTTCAGCATTGTGAATGTGTTCTTGACATGAAGGAGATTTGGATCTAGGATAACATGACTCCTCCCTTGCCCTACTCTTTTCTCACCCCCTTTTTTGTTCTGCCAGCACATCCTAGCCAGCAGAGCAATTATGAGAGCAGATTGCTCTGCTGACAGATCTCTGAGATGAGCTAGCATAAGAGAGTTTTTTTTTTCCAGAAGAAAGATCTTTCAGACAGAAAAAGAAACCTGTGCCCAATCTTACCCTCTACCACAGATACACATTTTAAGTTGGGACTGCACTGAGAAGTTGTTTGCTTTGTTATAAGTTTTAATGCACGGCAACCCAATTTATCATTTTAGTTATGATGGTTGGTTCTACAGTTAGGTAACACCTGGAAGTTTTTGTATCTTGAAAAATGAGATATATGTGATTGTGTGTGTGTGTGTGTGTGTGTGTATACACATACATCCCCAACTGAAACTAAGCAATACACAATTCTGTTGGTAGGAGGAAACCAAA
Source organism: Ctenosaura bakeri (assembly GCA_948474755.1). Lineage (NCBI taxonomy): Eukaryota > Metazoa > Chordata > Lepidosauria > Squamata > Iguanidae > Ctenosaura > Ctenosaura bakeri. The sequence goes on from CAOLHI010000961.1 coordinate 122,908, forward strand.
AAGGACAAACTTCCAGTCAAAGCTAGATACAGGGATATTTGTATGTCCCCTTGTAGAAAAGAGAAGGCATTTGTAAGAGATCCTTTTTTGTAGTAAAACTGGAAATAGCTTACTATTGCCTGGAGTGCGGATGTTAATTTTTAACCTTCCTAGCCCTGAACCAGAAGAAAGGCCTCCAAATTACATGCCCTAAAGAGGAAAAATTACTGTAGGATAGGCCTGAGCATCGAGGCGAATGAAAGCCACTCACAGGGCAGCTGAGAGAAGGCCAATTAGAGCTGGTAGAAAGAGGTCTGCAGGCTTCCTAATGAGACTTCCAACCAGCCTTGAACACTACTGCTGCCAATTGGGCTAACTATTTATAATGAGAGGGGATTGTCTTCAGGTCAAAAAATGGAATGGATCTGGAGAAGGTGAGCAGGAATTGAATGAGAGACTATGGCTGGAATGGATTGGAAACATCCAGCTGTGGTGACAGCTTGACATCTATTGTTACCATCCTTCCTCAGTGTAACTGCAGAGGATGCTGTTGGCTACTAGTGCAGCAGGCTTATTAGCCAGACTGTAGAAAAAGTGGTACAATGTTGCCACTGTTTACATAGGCCATTTCCTCACAGGGTTTTTTAAACAGGGCAGAGTATCCTCCAGGGAGGACGTCTGCACCTGGGACTGGACTGAGTAGGACCTACTGAATGTACATCTGCAGTCCAGCCCGCTCCCGAACAGCCCCAAGTGGTCATCCAGCGTGCTTTTGAAAGACTGCTAAAAACAGGTCTTTCAAAAGCATGGAGTGCACCACTGTGAGCCTGCTCCCATATGCAGATTTGCAGGCTCGCATTGGTGCGAGCCTGCGATCTGCCGGGGATGGGCTTTAGGCTGGCAAGCTTCAGCGGTTGGTCAAGACCCTCAACCAACTGGAAGCTGCCATTTTCATCCCTGGAGCAGTGTGGAGCAGTGGCCACGCACTGCTCCAGAGAAGCATGGACCAGACCTGGGAGCCCAAAAGTCCGGTGAGTAGCGTCATGGGGCGATTCCCTTGCCCCATGCAGAAATGGCCATAGTTAACAGAGCAGGCAATGAGACCATACGGCACTTCAATGGCTGCCTGGTAAATGCCACTGTTGTGCATGGAATAGTGACAGAAGCTTGGCTTGGCTATTTACTGTCTTAAGGAGGTGGCAAAAAATGTATTTTGTACTCTTACAATGGATAACTACTGTCAAAAGGGGTGGTGGAGAGAAGTCGGGGAAGTAGCATTGTTTTATTTGTTGTACTGTAGGTAGGTAAATCCTGACTTGGTTTTTCCTCATGTGGTCAATGGGAGAAAGCTAGACATTTTCTCCTCACGGTGACTTGGCAAGATTTTTCTTGTTGCTGACGTTGGTATCAGAGTGATTTGTGTTCCTGTTCAAAGATGTGCAAGACTGAAAAATGTAGCAACAGTGGCTTTGTTGCCTGGATTAGTAAAAGACTTCTTGGATGGGTTGGTTTTTTATGTCTTGCCTGTCGTTTTGTGCTTCAGGTGTATATGTGTGTGTGTGTGCATGCTTAGCTTTACAAAGGGAAGAAAGCACTGATTTTGCAGAGACCACATTATGTGCAAAGTGTGGAAAATAAGGCCCTTTCTGCACCTTACCTTCTTCTGGTGCTGGGGTGCAGGGCTCACGTGAGCAGCCTCTGGCAAGAGGCTCTCGCATCTGGGGTCCTTCAGCTATACACGAGCTGCCTGCTCACGCGAAAGCCTCACCTCTTCCTTCTGCAGTGCAGCCTGGGACCTTCCCAGGCTGCGCTGGGGCAGGAAGCACGATCGCCGTGGCTCTGGAGGCTCTGCACGCCAGGTAAGTGCGCACGGGGGCTGGGAGCATTGCGCGATCGTGCACCATTTTCGGCTTCTAGCCAAAAATGAAAAGGTGTGTGATCGGCGCCTGCCCTACCCTGGAGTGTTGCACGATTGTAAGTGTGTCATGCGGATCACTCTTCACAATCACGCGATGCTCCAGGCACCCTTTTGCATGGAAAATGCCGTGTGAAAAGGACCTCTGACAGGATTTCCTTCCCCCAAACCCCACTTGGTTATATGGCAATATTTAAGTAACACATCCTTCTCTCCTATGTCATTGCTTTCCTGTTGTGTATGCTTGTGGTAATTTTTACACCATTTGGAGGTGTGGTTTTGGTTCAATCTTGTTTGCAGATTGAGATCCAGCTGTCATAAGGAAGTTAAGTGTACTTGAAATGGTGGCTTACTTCCCTATGAAAGCTGAAACTCCTTCTTCATGAGAGACTGAACCCAAATCCCTGCTTTTGCTTGACTGAGAACCTACATGGAAAACCCTTTGTGGGGATAACAACAAGCCAAGTCTTGCTTTCCCTTCTCTCAGACTGGAATGGCAACTCCCCCTGCCCCACAGTCTGCCAAAACTCCTTGGCACTTTTTTCACAGGTCTGGCTTTCCCTAAAAACACCACCTTTGTGTAATTAGGGTAAAGCCTTTCATTTATTAATTAAATCCCATTTAAGAATTTATGGTAATGTGGCTCTGGTTGATTATAACCACTGAGAATCACTTAGTTGAGGCCAACTTTAAAAGAAAATGTAATATAATCTTTAGTAAAACAGCAAACTGAATAATGTATTGGTTTAGTATGTATGTCTAAGTTCAAATAGATCTTCAGAGTGCCTTTAAACAGTTTCTTGTCTCTTTACAACAGCATAAAGGCACAGCTCTCTCTTTCTCTCTCTCTCTGACACACACACACACACACACTCTCATAACCCTCTGGTTTCCCTCTTTGTCGAAGGCTATGTTCCCAAATCTAGGTCACTCTCTCTGACCAGATTTAACAGTTGGTTGATTTCTCTTCTTTCCCCTCTCTAGGCTTTCCCCGAGAAAACACACCTCTGATTCACCCTCCTTGATTGAATGAGAATTCTTCTGGCTGGAGGATTCACCCTTTGCCCTTGATCCCTGAAAGTCTGGCTCTTTTGGAAATCTCTCTCAACCAAACCAATATGCCTGCTATAAATACATTTCCACTTAGGTCTCCAACCCCTCCTTCTCAGTAAAAGGGGATCAGTTTTCCTCTGGAGTGGCTACTCTGGTTACCTAGCAACCTGTTGCTGGGTGGCTTTTTACCACTCAAGACACCACTCCCCCTATACTCTGTCACACCTTTCAATAGCAATTCAATGCTCTGAGTCAGAAATGGCCACTGAACCTGTTGGTTGTACGTGTGCTGGGGAAAGTGAGAGACAGTAATGTATTTCACAAGCAGACTAATTAGTTTTCACAAGCAGAAAGTGAGCAACAACTAATATCACAGTAGCACCTCACCTACATATGGTCTAGCAGAGTAATAAGACATCTTTGGTAAAGACTAAAGAAACAAGTTCATTTCCGAATATTAATATCTCATGATGAGAGGCTGTGTAACATGTATTCTTCAAACATGGTGGGAGAGAGAGAACTGCAGATTACAAAACAAACAAATTCAGACTAACTGCAGAATAACTGATGCAGGAAAAGAGAGTGTATGGCTAAGACCAACAAACAGGAAATGGTAAGAATATATGCTATGCCTAGACTGTTGGAAAGACATGGAAACCAGCAACTGAGTATAGGCATGGTAAAGTTGCTACTTCTAACAAGGTGGACCTCTATAGCACCTCCTTTGAGCTGCTGTAAGTGTGGAAAGAAGCTGCTGTTTTATTTCTGAATGGGAAGAGGTCCTACAGTCAGTTTAGTGAGAGTGGCCAGGAACCCATGCCGGGCTATGATGGGCCAATACTGATTAAGAATCTGACTGAGGAAACTGGGGCCAGTGTCAACATGTGAACTGACAGCAAACCATTCTATCATTCCGTATATAATTCAATATAGGTTTGGTCCAAGGGCTCAGGCTTCATCAAACACTACAAAGGAGAGGCAGGGAATACTGATCTACTATGGCTGTCAAGTTGGCTTCACAAGGGAAGAGCCAAGGCACTCACTCACACAGAGCACAAATGATAGAAGCCTCTCCATGTCCCCGTGGACAGCATTGAGTGGCAATTTGAACTAGAAATACTAGACGTTTCCCCTTCCCCACCAGCATGGCCACTGGCTGTGGCAGCTGTAGGATTCTGGGGTTGTAATAAAAAAAAGTAACTTTCCCAGACTTAGATTGCCATGGATGAACCTTGGCCCTTTTCACACAGCATTTTCCATGAGAAAGGGCCCCTGGAGCATCGCATGATTGTGAGGAGCGATCCACATGACGCACTCACAATTGCGCAACGCTCCAGGGTAGGGCAGGCGCCAATCGTGCACATTTTCATTTTCAGCTTTCAGATGAAAATGGTGTGTGATCATGCATTGCTGCTGGGCCCTGCACACACTTACCTGGCGTGCGGAGCCTCCGGAGCTGCGTTGGTCAAGCTTCCTGCCCCAGCACAGCCTGGGAAGGTCCCAGGCTGCACTGCAGAAGGAAGAGGCGGGGCTCTCACGCAAGTAGGCAGCTCATGTGGAGCCGAAGGATCCCGGACGTGATAGCTTCTCACCAGAGGCTGCTCGCGCGATCCCCGCACCCCAGCACTGGAAGACAGCAAGGTGCAGAAAGGACCCTTGCTCAAAGCAGAACTCCATACAAGCCCCCAGTGTATAGTTGGCTTGTATGTTCCTCACAGCCAGAGATTGGTGGAGAAGCTTTGCTGAGCAGGATGAAGGATCAGGGCCCCATACTTATGGAGGAAAAGCAAGAGAATGCAAGATGCAAGAGCCAATCATGGGCTAAGCCCAACTACCACTTCCCCTTTCATGGTCAACTTTCAATATATTTGAATTGAATGCTTCTGAATTTTAATTGATTTGAGAAGAGCCATGAACTTTTTTAGAACAGAGGTATACAGTAAGGAAATCTGATATGAAAGACAGCTCCCATCATCCTTGCCCATTGGCTCTGTAAATTGGGCTTGTGGGAGCTGTAGCTGAAAAAGGATGGAGAGTACCAGGTGGGCTACTCTGTTATATTTTTTTTTATTTAATACCCACTTTTCTTCCAATATGGGAGCCCAAGCAGTTTATAGTGTAAAATCAAAACAGAAAACAGTTAAACAATATAATGGTGCTAAAAAGTATATGGCGCAAAAGTTTTTAAGCCATTAGATAGATAGTCACATTAAAAAATCGTAAAACTTCAGAAACACAAGGTAAAGTTACTGTACACTCCAGTAGAAGGGCCTTCTCCTACACTCGATTAAAGACCAAATTCCTGTTTAAATAAAAAGATCTTTGCCTGCCAGGGCAAAGAGACCCAAGAGGGAGCCTACCTAGCTTCCTATGGAATCAGCAGATTTCATAGTGTGGGAGCAGCCACAAAGAAGGTTCTCTCCCCTGTCCTCACCGACCGTATCTGAGTGTGGTAGAAGAGAGACAAAACCATCTTCAAACAGTTTAAGGCCTTCTCCCATACAATCCACCTTGTAGACTCAGGTCTTCTGGGGACCATTTACTTAAACCAGCCAGGATTAGACTGGCGATGGTAACTCAGGGACCCCTAGTCTGTGGAATGACCTGCTGGAAGAGATTTGACAGCAAAAATAGGCTGTCTCTTCTGGCAGTCCTTCCCACTCTATTTTGAATTATGATGTATTTTATTAATGATGTATTTTAATTGTGATATATTTGTATTTTAAATGGTTTTATGTGTTTTTAGTGTATTTTAACTTACAAAGCATTATTAATTCTATTTTAATTTATGTTGTATCCTGCCTTAGAGAGAGAGGGGTTAGAAATAAAAATTACTACTACTATTACTACTACTACTACTACTATTAGGCATGCTCCTCTATGGAGATATGGGCTATTTCTGCACCAAACCTCATTGTCATGATGATCCATGGCAATCCTGGCATTGCCAGTCCCAGGATTGGAGCGGTTTTACACTGCACCCTCCTGCGCACATCCTTCTGTGGCAGAGGAATAGCAGCATTAACACCATTGTGCCTTCCACATTACAGTGTCCATAGTGATATCTTCCCCCTGCACTTTCCCTACCCTGTGATGCCTGATTGGTTGCCTTTTTTTCTAATTGGGCAGCATTGGATGTGTCCGTGTGTCCGTGCATCAGGGCTCCCAGATTAGCGATGGGAGCTGGCATGATTGGGGAACCACATGACATCAGGTAACAGCTGATTGTGCTAACAGGGATCAATACTGGATTTTTCATGGTATTGACATAGCTTGTGCTATAGGCAGGTTAAGGGCAGTTAGCAGTGAGAGAGTGACAGGTTGCCCATGGCATTGTGTGATAGCACAACTCCTAGGACTGTGATTGTCCATTCCTGTGGTGGGTTGACACTGCTGTGCAGAAATAGCCATGATCTTTGAGATTATCCAGCCCCAAGCTGTATGTTGCAGAACCACTTCCTAGTTCACTCGGGCTGTTGAGCCTCTGTTATGCTGCTGCATGACTCTTCAAATGATTCAAAGATCTACTAAATAAATTGGATACTTCCTGTGATTTGTTTACATTGTAATTACCAGATCGAAAGGAGCAGACATGGAAGCTCTGGTGTGTTCACAGGGCATAGGGAGCTCCTTGCAGATCAGAACTTTTTGAACAGAAACTTAAAGGCCTCTGACACTTCTAAGGAGCACTTGAACCCCAGGAATCTAATCATAACACATAATGGACTTTCATAACAGATTTTATTTGCTAAAGCAAATATACTGGAAGTGGAGTTCCACAGATCTTTATTTTTTTGTGTACTGTGATAAAAAAACCACACCGAAAATGAACATTAAGACAAATAATTTTAAGGAAGAATAATGGTGCCCCTGGTGTGAGAACTTTTCAGTAGCCTTTTAAATGTGTGTTTGTGGGTCCCTCCCCCTTAGTTGTAGCACTTCCAAAAATAGTTTTAAAAGCCTTTGCTAGCTTCCAGAAAGCACATTTTCTGTGCTATTTGGTTCAAACTTCCCTATTAGCACTTTAACAAACTTTGATAACCAGCTTTCATTTCTCTTTGCATAAAGGAAAACAAGCTTCCATTCAGCTTGATTGTTCTTGTGCATTGTTATTCAGCTGTCAGTGCGCAATGAGTTTTACAAAGTTGAAGAAGATATATTCCTGCACCAACGAGCTTACAATTAATGTTGCTACATTCTGCATGACCAAAACAAAGAGGGTGCAGACATGCATACAATATTCACTTGTATCCATAGTGGTAGATATTTCAAAATTGTTGTTCATAATGTTGTATGGGTGTTAACTGCTAAAGGACAAGTTCCTCCCTACTCTTCCTTCCCATAGTTCTTAACCTTTAAACTGGAGAGCTCATCCTATGACATTCCTTCAAAGAGAGGGTCTCTTTCTCTTAGTAGGAACATTAGACATATGAATTACCATACTTGCTTTCCAAAGTCCAGTACAATGGAGACAGCAGAGGAATGGAAGCAGTGATAAAGATGACAGGAGTGGTGTTATTTCAGTTGTATGTATGTTGGCTTAGTCCCTACTATAGGGTTGTTTGGGTATTTTACATGCTATAGGTACTCTACAATTTCTATTTGTTTGCTTGCCCTCACATGCATACTAGTCTTGCTTTGTGTATACAGTATACATAAGTAGCTATTGGTCTGGGTTTTTAAAATATCGAGTCATGTGGAATCTTAAAGGCTAGCACATTTTATTTTGCATATAATTTTGCGAACTCTGTCCCACTCCATGGGAAGCAAAGATTATTATCTTTAGTTTTATAACATAATATTAAGATCTCTCTGGGTTTAATATATATCATTATCTCCTATAACCTATCTTGGGGATATCTGACAAATACCTGCAGTCATTTTCTGCTGTGCAGATTACTTTTAGTGTAGTGAAGGGTACCCCCACTCTTCAAGACTTATCTCTCATTAGATAGTGACAGCAGTACCAGTAACAGCCAGCAATAGGAATGCAAAGGGAGGGATGGTCTTCAGTCTTAAAACCTCAAGACAGGGGTGTACCTATGCCCCACATCTTTAATTTTCCTTCAGTCCCCAAATGATACCCCCCCACACTCTGTCCTGAATTGACAGGGACCATCCTGATTAATCACCTCATTTGTCACCTCATTTTTTCATCTGCTTTTAAAAAGTTCCAGTTTCTCTCTCTTCTGTCCACTTTACTCCTTGTCCTCTGCTTACTTCAATTGCTTCAAACTGAGGCCCTTTCCACAGGATGATGCTCTCGCTGTAGCCCACGTGACCCTCCCTGGATTGGGTGGCTGTGTAGGGTTCAGAGTGCGAGATGCTGGGAGCCAAGGACCAAGCCAGTTCTGATCTTTGAGGATGCGGTTTATTAAGCAAAAAAGCAAAAAGCAAAATGAAAAGCACACAAGCATACATACACTCTGACTCTGTCGGAAAGGCAAAGCAGGCAACGGAGCAACGTTCCCTTTGTTCCAACAGATTATATAGACTTTATATACACGAGTAGCAAAACAGCCTGTCAACCCATCAACCCACCGTGCCGAAACAGCCAGGAGGGGGAGCTATCCCACCTCGGATGCCAATTACTGAGGCATCCATGGACCAGGTGCATGATAGGCTCACCGCCAAGTCTCATTACCTGCCTAAGATGGCAATAGATGGTCTCTGATCATGCTTCGCTCTTCCTTCACCATACTGGACGGCGCAGGGAGTGAAGCACCCATTGTTAACGTTCCTTCGCTATTCTCACAGGACTGCAGCATACAGGGCAGCCTGACCTAGCAACTCAACAGTATGAGCTAATCCCCTAAATACATTTGTTAGTGTGAAAGCAGGCTGAACCAAAATGTGCAAGTGTGTGACACAGGGCCTACCCAGAGAGACTCAGGCCCAACACTCGCACATTGTCTCATTGCAATCCCAGCAGTGCCTCTGCCAGGATGGAAGCATGTCCCCAGCACTCATCTCCACACCCAATCAGCTGCCTGCAGAAAGGAGCATGAGGGACACGCCCCTTCCTTCTGTACTGCAGCCAGCCTTCTTCCCATGCTGCATTGGGGAATGAAACATGTGATTGCACTTCCTGTCCTTCTGCATGACCAGCTGTGACAGGAGGCTCATGGAACTGGAGGACATTAATGGAGTTTTTCCATCAATGATGTAGCTTGCGATTGTGCCGGCTGGTGGGGCAAGAAGGGTGAGACTGCGATGGCATCATGCAGAAGCATTGTAACAGTCTTGCTCCTCCTTTGCTTCCCCATGCCACAAGGATGCCGTCCTGTAGTACAGGCCTGAGGTCAAAGTGCAAAAGGAATTTGCACTCAATTAACAGCGGGAGGGAAGATCAGTGGGAGATGAGTGGAGGCACAGGCGAAAGCAAACTGCTGTAATCTCTCTTAGCTTGTCTGTTCTGCCTCATTGATAACTTCTGTCATCTCCTCTGCACTCTGATGTTGCATAGTCACACATGTCCCAGTATTCATCTGTGAAATATTGGAGAATATGCCCAGATTTTGAGAGTTGCAGTACGTTGAAATTTCAGTTGAGCACTCAGACGTATGGTTTAGACATCCAAAGAAAAGGGTTACCAAGAGAACATACACAGAGCAACTAAAAGAAGATGTGAATGATGTCAACATTTTGCCCCAGGCTTCTCTATGGTCTGTCTGCAAAGACTCCCCAAAATGCCTCCATCCCAAAGGATTAGAAAAACCAAACCAACCCAAACCAGAAAAAAACTGGAAGTCTACTTCTATCTTGTTTCATTTAACTGTGAACCAGAGCGGGAAGCCTGTTTAAAAGGTGGCTTGCTGCTACTGGAAGCTTTCAGAAGATCCCTATTTTGGAGATCAGAAAAAAAAGGAAACACAATGGAGAGTATGGAGGGGCTAGAGGTCATAGAACAATCTTGGGGGCTTGCACACCACTTCAGGGCCACACTTTGGTCATCCCTGGTGGGAAGACACTACATCTGTTTGCTTCAAACAATTGCATTTCCTCCAAATACCTCCCCTTCTTCCACAGCTTCCATCACATTAAAAAACAAAGATTAAAATAGGTCAATTTTGTCTTTGCTTATACCTCAGATTAACAGCTAGGAAGATGAAAGCCTTGACAGTGCAAGAGAGAACGAACAGCGTAACAGAATGGTGAGTGTACCTCTCTTACTACTCCCCCCAAATGTCAGACTGAACTAAGGCTTTCACCAGTTTTCAACCATGCTTCCCAGTATTTGTTCTCTTGGAAGGCTGAGGTGGATACTTCAGGTTTGACATTTTTCACCTGGCATTTTAAAGTAGCAGTACTGTCTGTGTTTGGATTCCTATGGTGTTTCTGCTAGCTAGTGTCTCTTTAATGAAGTAGGTTACCCTATGCTTTTGTGTGGAGTTCAGACTCTCCCCACCACTTGCATAAAGGTATCTGTAATTCAGGCAAATGTGAAATAATGAATCTTTGCTAATTCCTGCAACATCTTCCTGAACCCAGAGGTAAGTTAAGGAATAGGGAACCAGATTATGAAAAGGAATAAAACCAAAGGTACAGGATTTTTCTCTCTCAGAATGAATGAATTGTATTATTCTATCTCTTCTCCAATGACTTTGTACTTTATTTTCCTCTCACTTTACCCTGGTAAACTGCCATTCAAGGTCTTTCAGAGTGTGAAAGAGAAACAGACTCAAAGTCACCTGATGAGTTTTGTGGCTTACTGGGGACTGCAACCTGACCCTCCCCAGGTTCTTTCTGACACTCTAACCACTATACCAGGCTGTTTGCCAGGTCAATGATGCCATGATATTATTGGGGAGAGATCTTTAGTGCCTCTCCCCCACCCTCAGCAATATTTTACAAGTGCCATCTTGTAAAACTGAGCAAGATTTGTAAATAAACACACCTCAACTGGTGAGAAATGTAGAAATGTAAGAAAATTTGACTGGACAACAATTCTACCTATTCTTGTCTGAGGGACGCCTGGCCATTGCTGTCCTTGTTCTTATTGAGGTAAATTGCAAAAAATTAAAAATAAGAAGGTCATGTTGACCCCAACACTTGATAGTCAATACTTTGTTTGTTGTGACTGACTGTTTTAGTATTGGTCTAAATTTTAGGCTGTGTCTGGATTGCCTTCGTATTTAATCATCATCATTGTCATTATCATCCTGGCTACTTGATTTCTGTTTCCTACTCAGTTTTTCTACTGTTTTGAAACACTGTGGCCATTTTTGCACTACACTGTTATACTGCTATTATTCCACTTTCAACATCCCATGGAATTCTGGAACTTGCAATTTAGGGAGGAGCCTTTAGAATGTTCATCCAGAGAGCTCTTTGGCTCAGTAAACTACAAACCCCAGAATTCCACTGGATGTTGAAAGTAGAATAATAGCACTATAACAGTGTAGTTCAGAAAGACCCTATGTCTCCCCTTCCCCATGAATGGTTTCATGTTTTTGTTTGCTTTTATAGATTATGGCAGTTACCTGAAAGGCCAAAGCCTAGAGTACTATCATGGTTTCCCCAGAGTTTCAGAATTATATTGGATATCTTGGAGATTTTTGGTGAACATCTTAAATTGCAGTTGGATTATATGAATCAGACTGTTAGTCCATCTAAGATAGTTGACATAGACTGGCAGCAGTCTTCTAGAGTTTCAGATGTGGGTCTTTTGCAACCATGGAATCATAGAGTTGGAAGAGTCCATGAGGGCCATTGAGTCCAACCCTCTGCCATGCAGGAAAACACCGTCAAACAACTCCCGAGAGATGACCATCCAGCCTCTGTATAAAAACCTCCAGAGAAGGAGACTCCACCACAATCTGAGTCAGCTCAATCCACAGTCAAACTGCTCTTACTATAAGGAAGTTCTTCTGTTAGGCTTGAAATTTGGGGCTCTGTAATTTGCTATAGAACTGATGTATTAATTGGCATTTTAGACACTCAGAACTCATCAAACAGTCTTGGTTTCAGAATTGCTTGTTCTGTTCTGCTGCTGTTTACAATCAGTATGTACAAGTGAAGGACTCTTGAGAATGACCTAGGAGGTAACAGGGTCGTTTAGACTCAGGAACTTAAAGGTCAGATATAATGTAACACATGTACAAGCTACAACTTTGCTGACACTGATGCCTGAACCTTTTCTTCCTGTAAGCGTTCTTTAATATAAACATAAAAATGGTATAAAAAGGAAACCCTGAAATAATAAATCATCCTATTTGGGATCCTTTGATCAAAGTACTTGTGTGTGAGAGCCTCTCTCTCTTTCTCTTTTCTACTTTCTTGTTCCTACCTGTTTGGGGGTTCATATCAGCTCTGTGTCCATCTGGGGTATGGTAAGGTGCGGTCTGCTTATCCCCCCTAACACTTCTTAAAGTTTAGATGAAATCTCTTTTCCTGAACTATGTCTGGAAGTATAAGGGATTGAATCTGGAAACATCTGCATTCAGAGCTCATGCTCCAGTGATGACTTATGTCTCAAACTAAATGAGGGGAGAATTAGAAATGTGGTTCAGGAAGTGTGCTTTCACCATCATGACTATTTTAAACCTCTAGTAGTCATGAGACATCTTGTGAAGTTTACACTGAATATAAATTTTATAAATAAATAAAACAGTAACATGTTTAGGCTGATTCTATGGTTAGACATTACTCAGAAAGGGATAGTTTGTTTATCACTCATCACATAAAATATACTGAGCAAACTATATGACCTTGTGGACCTATATGACCTTGTGGAAATATAAATGCTCCACCTCCATTTTATGTCATTCACCTGGTATAAACAATTGCATAAGAGCATGTAGCAGGTAGCCACGACAGTCACTTTGGGTGTGGTACAATAAAGAAAGGCACATCCAGCTGGGTTGGCATGGTAGATCAGCCAAAGTTCACATCTACTATAAAATCATTGAATCATGAATGCAGAACAAATGTACTGAACAAATGTAACAAACTGAACACTGTAGTTGGCACCACCAGAATTAAACATGGGTTCATTTTACTATTCTGAACTAAGGTCTTACTGACAAGGGTTGTCAAGAAGAGTTGTCAAGAAGAGAGAGTGTGACCCAGCTAGACAGGGAAGGTGGCAACAGGGGTAAGAAAGAAGAAGCAACCCTTCCTGTTTGTTTGCATTTGACTTATAAGAGTTAATTAGCAAATGCAAAAGGGAAAACTAAGCCCCAGTCACCACTTATTGAAGTTTATTTCTCACAAGTCAGTTGAGAAGCCACACATAGAATGTGACACAATCCAGCAGAAAATCATTCCCTGATCAAGATCCTTGATCGAGAACCTGGATTAGATCCAAATGATGCTGTTTTTGCTTGTGTTCTCTGTCTTTTTTTCCCTTTAAAACTCATAGCATTGTTGTTGCTGCTGCTGCTGCAGTTCCTGATGTTACTGATAATGTTGTCATATAGTAAGGTCAGTAGTTAGTACTGGACTTAGTTGTATCTGGATGGAGTCAGGAGTTGTCCATTGTTCTGGTCTAGTTTAAGAGAGAGAATGAAGTTCTTCTCTAGCTTCCTGATGGATATCTTCTTAAGTATTCCATCCTGTTGTTGTTCACGATACAGGAAAAGAAGTACTCCAAGACCAGAAAGTTTAACTGAAAAGTTTTGTCTTTCATTGATGTCAACATGTCTTATAAATCACACAGAATCTAGCATTTCTATAATATTTCTAGTGAGGCAAGTATTCTCTTTCAAATTGGACTGAGACTGAGGGTCACAACAGATATTAAAGGGAGTGTGTATTCCCTACAAGTAACTTGTTTCCTTTCCCACTATGGGATTTCTTCAGAGATTTATTACTCTGTAATCAGACCTGCATAGTCAACTTAGGTTTACCTTCCCATGACCAACCTCAAAACAAAACACGATTAGGGCAAGAAACATAGGTGAGGAAAATTACGCAGCATAACAAACATGTCTTTTATGAGTTAGAGTAATACCTCTGCAAAGCATGATAAATGTACACCTACTTTGATCCTAGGGTGCTAAAAGATTTGAATCTTTAGTCTTTGTAAAGCAAAATTAACACAATGGCTGTCATTCTGTTAGCAAGATACACATGGTACACAGGTAGGACAAATTATTCACAATAGCACAACAGACGCATTCTGCTGATAGCAGCAGAAGCAGAGTTGTGCATACAACAAAGTTGTGTGTTGTGGTTACACACTGCATATTCTGCATTGTGGTTGCACATGGTGCATTGTAATTATGCATTCTGCATTGCTGATTTCACATTGCTTATTGCTTGATGATACCCAGTCATTGCTATGTGCTGTGCAATGTTACTGTTCAGCATGGGAATGTACTGCTCATGCAACTCCACGTGCAGATATTTTACACTACATGGAGAGAGTGATGAATTGCAGCCAGAAACTGGATGGCTTGTGTGCTGGTTGTATATCCTCTGCCATATTAGGAGTCTTTTTGGCTGAAGGGCAGTATATAAAAATATATAGAGATATTGCTAAGTAGATAATTAGTATTATAGGGCTAAGTATAACATTGGTCCTACTGGTACTTAGAATCTTTTTAACAAAACAAGTGGGTCTTGTTAGTCACAACTAACTTAAATTTCATAGGTTTTTCAGTCTACTGAAGGAGTTCACTGTGGTTCCTTTCATTCTAGTTTATATACTGAATTTTTTAGACACCCATATGGGGAGAAGATGTGCATATTTCTTCAGTGCTAGGGAAAGGAAGCTGAAAATGAGCACAGATGGAAAACCACCACCCGTCAGTGCTGAGTGCGAAAGGCCTGCCCAGCCTGGCACCTCTTTGTGATCAGAACTGAACAGCCAGGGCGATCTCCGAATCAAGCCAGGGCCGGGACAAATGGGTCTGCTTCAGTTCTCCCTTTCTGAGAACACAGTCCCTTCCTTACTCTTGTCCGCCCTTGGCTTCTTCCTTTCAGGACTCTCCCCCTTTACTGTCTTCCCTAAATTTGCCCTTCTCTCAGATGTAAGGATCAGCAGTGATTCATATTTTCCAAGACTGTGGTACTGTTGACACTAAGGTCAAGATGATATTATTGATAGTGTGTATATTCCAAGATACAGAATGAGACTCTGGGAGACTGTTATATGGAACACAGAACTTCAAACATTTGTTGTAACACTGTTGCTTAAATTTGATTTGTATCTCAATGTTTACAAACAGCACACCATTCTTCTCTCTTTCTCTTTCAATTCATTCACTATCTTTCGCGCACCCAATTTCTCAGTTCTCTCCTCCACAGAGCTCTTCAAACCTCCAACCTCTCCCAAACACACCACAAATCACACTACTCTTCAAACACACCCCAGACAGTTAAAATCTGTTATTTTCCTCTTTCCACCAGCCCCTCCCCTGGGCTATCCAAGGTTCCATTTCACCAGCCAATCAGCTTAAACACTCTCAGTTGCCAAGGAGGCTCCGTTGTCAAGACCCCCTCCCATCAGGTTCAGCACAGAAGTCTACTTTTGCTTCTGGTTTCTGTGCAGCTAGTTGATATGGTATTCAAATTCAGGTGGCCACTAACTCTAAGAAGAAGAAATGCTTCACAAAGGAAGGCACAGATAGTCTTGCAGGTAGTCTTGAATATGTACATATTTAAATTTAGAAAAAAATTAATGCAAATAAATATACAATATATCTCACCACAATGGGGGACTGTGAGTAGGTGACCTGTGTGCATGCTCAGTGTGATCTGTAGGTGGCAAGTGTTGAGGAAGGAAAGGCTGGTTGATCTAGTTTGAACAGGAACTTGGATGCAGATGTTCTGCAGGCCCAATATGCAGAAAGAACATGTTGCACCAGCTGTATCAAGAATAGGAATCATGTGGCCTTCCAGATATTGAATGGAACTCCCAGCAGCCCTCATGGCCAATAGTGAGGAATGCTGGGGTTTCAGTCCAACAACAGCTGGAGAGCCACATGATTCTCATCCTGATCTGTACAAACACAACACACACTGTCGATGATGAATTTCTGCCCTTTTGAACTTTGCAAGGCCAATTTAATCTATCTGCAGCAGCCAAATTGTAATATTTACAGCTGCAATACTTCATGCAATCTAGGATTCAGCAGCTCTTAGAGGCTGATTGAATATCTAAGCCAGCAATTTATATGTACAATTCTTTGTTATCCCACTACCCCACCCCCCCACCCCAAAAAAGACATGGAAGGTGTATAACAAGAAGACAACAGGGAACTGGAATGCCCAGTTTTGAATAAATAATGATCTTCTGTTTTAAAACCTGTAACAAGTATAGATATAGATCTCTGACTACCTCTGATTTAGCAGAAAATATTGTTTTGAATATATTAGTCACAACAATGTATCTTTAATAATGGCTTCTCTTAATCACCTACAATAATTGCTCAAGGTATAATATTGCAAATGCTTCCCTAACCCATATGTTTGGGAAATGCCTTATAGCTGCCAAATTATGGGGGGAGTAATTACACAAATAAACTTGGTACTAGAATGTTTGCTGATATATAGTGATGTACAGTTGGCCCTCCACATTCACTAGGTTTAGGGGCACAGGACCCTTGCATTGCAAATGTCTGTGGGAAGGGGGCCAAGGAATGGTGGGGAGAATGGGCATCCAGGGTCCAAAACAGGTTAGACAAAAGAGAAGGAAGGAAGGTTTCACAAGATGGCCCAAATTTCCTCTCATTCGCCCAACTCATCCCCTTGTTGTGGGGTGGCATTGGGAGAGGGTTTGTGGTTCTGTAAAACTGAACTGTGAGCCATCCTTAGGTGTCTAGGCAGCAGCTGGTGGAGGAGGAGGAGGAACAAAGTGTTTTTTTAAAGGGCTGTGTGGCCTGATTGGAGCCATTGAGAAGGAAGGTTCCACTGGAAAATAAGTTCCTGAGGGCAGGTGTGGAAGAAGCTTGCAGATAATGAAGTTGTGAAAGTCAAACCAGTGTATGTGAAAGGCTTTCTGTATTCCTTTAAACTATTTTCCCATATCCTGGAACTTAACACAGCAGAACTGGGTCTTTAATGACTTCTTGGCTGCTAAAAGACTGATACTCCAGCACTGAATGATAATACTTCTCCGCCTATGATCCAACGGATAAAATTTAACAAAGCTAGTAATATTAAAAAGAGTGTTATATTGATGCTACTTAGAAATGGGCTCATATTCAGATATTTGATTCTCTTTTATTGAAATTTATGAGTAGTGACCAGAATTCTGTGTCACTTATTTAGCTACGTAACTACTAGTGTCTCCTAGCCCAACCCCCTAATCCTTGCTTACCAGACAGCAGCCACTGCAAGTGACAGGGATCTGTTCTCCTGTTGATTGGGAAGCAGCCGTCAGACATTTCCATTCCCTCATGTGAAGAATCTCCAGTGCAACAGCAGGAAGTACTGTCCCTGTTGCAATTCTCCCTTGCACCAGACATGGCTTGTGGAAAGTGAGGGAACATCAGTCAGTTGCATTCAGTGATATTCATGTAAGTCCCATGACACATCTAAGCAAGATGAGGCTAAACCACATTCTTTAAATGGGGTCAGAAAAGAAGCTTCTCACATCCTAGCAGGTAGAGGTGTTGCCCGTGATGGGACTCCTGACTGAGAGATCATTCAGCACCAAACTCATAACAAGATCCTTCGGGGGTTCAGTTGTTTTCAAAATCCACATCAATGCATAACTTGAAAAATAAGTAAGAAACTTCCATGCAAGTCTTTGTGTGATCTAAATTCAAGGCACATCTTTGACTTCCAATGCAGTATTGATTTAATATAATATTCTTGAGAGTACAAATTTGCTGCAACTATTTTAAGATGTATGCTGTCCCACAGTCATGAGCTGGCTCCATCAGTAAAAAAAATCAATCAATCAATCAATCAATCAATCAATCAATCAATCATTGAATCAATAGATTAATCAATCAATCAATCAATCAATCAGGGAAACAGTATGCAAATACAGCATGCTTTGGAGAATGTTCTTATAGAATGGTTGTAAGGTTTTCTCCTCCTTCATCTTCTTCCTGTCTCCTTCCTTTATTTCCTGGTGGATTAATTAATCACGGTCCACTTAAATTTGCTAGAACAAGGTCATCTGATATAGGTGAATTGCCCTTTTGATTTATGAATTGTAAAGTTCTCAGCTCCTTAGCTAGAGAAATAACTAGTTTGCTCTGCAAAATAATCTCGTCCAAAGGTCAGAAACACCATGGCTGCAGCATGTAAAATGACTGTATGAATGGCCCTGAAGCATGAGGTCTGAAAATGTGGTTAAAGTGGCAACTCAGGATTTCAGCATTCCAGACAAATGCTGTTGTGTGACAAGTTGAGGTGCCACTGGGGTCAGATCTTCTGGCAGCAATCCAGGAACTTACAGCCCAGAGGGCTCCTAGATGCAGTCTCCACAACAACATTTTTCTTTTCTTTAAAACAATCCAACCTATAGAAGAGTTTCAGTGAATCGTAGAACCATAATCATAAGGGCATCTTCATTGCCAAGACAGCACTGTGGTTCCATGTGGGACCAATGGAATACAGGGGAAGCTAAGATGCTGGGTATCACTGTAGGTTTGCTTTCCCCGAACTCTACTGTTAGGATGCAGAAGCAAATGTGGAAGAATCAGCAGCAGAAGTGATGGCTGTGGCACTACCTGAGGTGGAGTGCGAGAAGAGATGAGAGACAGTATGCAGCAGGGAGCTGGAATGAGGAAAGGCAGAGAGAACACCATGAACTGAAGAAAGAAAAGGGGACGGGGAGAAATTGGGGAGTTGGAATATTAAAGTAAGCGTGTGTGTGTGTGTGTGTATAAATCTTTGAAGGAATCTTAACAAGGGCCTTTTTAACCTGCACATTTTTGTACTTCCAAGATGACTTTTTCCCACCTGGTACATTGCTTTTTGCAATCCTTTTTAAGTGTGGAAGGTTCTAAGCGGAACAACACTTGCTAGTCTCAAGAAGGGTAGACCCAATGAGTCATTGGGAACTTAATAAGCTAATACTTACATAAGTCCCATATTCTATTAGGGTCTAATAATTGGATTTAGCTCTTTGTTGCAGTTCTGCAACTTAAGTTCCTTATGTAGTGGTGCAGGGCTGGACATATAGGGCTAATAATGCACCTTGGGCTGCCAAACTCCTTCTTAAATAGAAGTAGGAGCAGGCTAGTTTTACTAGTTTAGCTCTACATGCAAATATTTGCAACTCTTTAGGGATGAAAAGGAAGTGGTATATTAAATATTGGGAGCAAGATCTGATAATCCAGTCGTGTTCCTATGAAGAGGGAGAATACGAAGGAATTACTCATCAAATAAGAATTCTGAATCCTGTGAAATTTTCCTTCACTCTCGAAATTGCTAGCACTCCAATAACTTAAAGCTTCAGTTGAACATTTAGAAATACACTTTAGGCACCCAAAGAAGACAGGCAGACACTGTTACCAAGGGAATACAAACACAATTGCGGGGTCTTTCTGCCCTACACTGTTATAGTGCTATTATCCCATTTTCAACACCCTGTGGAATTCTGGGGTTTGTAGTTTATTGAGACCAAAGAGCTCTCTGACTGAGAATTCTAAAGGCCCCTCCCTAAACTGCAAACCCCAGGATTCCACAGGAGGTTGAAAGTGGAATAATAGCACTATAACAATGTAGGGCGGAAAGGCCCACAGTTCTAGGTGTGACACATTTTTAATGTCTCACATTCTTCAATGCTAGAAATGTGAGAACTGAAGGAAAATTTAATTGAAGTGGGACAGAATTCATTGGAAGGAGGGTGTGTGTCCCCTTTTGGCACACCTCTGTGCAAATCCTCACACACTTGCACACTACACACATGAATTTTCCCTGTTTCTTGTAGATAAGGCCTGAGGTCCTAGAATGGCAAATTTTTCCAAGGAGGGAAAGTTTGTGAACAGTAGGTATTCTCTTGGACCATTTTTCCTTCTTGCAGAAGTTCCTTACGGTTTGCTTCCTCCTTGGAAACTGCTCTTTAAATTCCAACAAAATTAAGACAAAGGGGGAAAATAAATTTATGCAACCCACTGGGTTTTGCATTAACTGATATATGCACTATTTAAAATACACGCAGTGTTTTTGTAACCAATTATTGAAAAGTCTGTTATCATCAGCAGACCCAAAAGGCCAGAAATAAAACCAATTGTGTGGGCAATTGTGTAGGCCAGTTGTGTAGGCTAAGCAATGTGACATGTGTAATAGCCTTTCAATAATGTCATGATGAAACGACTCTGGTAATTTTCCGAACATTGAAAATAATGAGGGAGGAGGCAGATGCTGAGGATGATTAAAGCCCAAGCGATGTAGAAGAAATATTCTTTTAAGACCTTTGCCACCTCTGAAGCAATGATTATCTATCAAAGCACATTACAGTAATAAAACAGATGTGAAAAGCAAATTAAGGGAGTTCATATGGGTAGCGTTTAATGATCAGGGGCTGGGCTTGGTTAAATGAAGAGATTCTGGCTTTACAAAGTTTAATCATCTATACTTCTGAAGGAAGTGATCTTACTTACAGCACTGTGTCAGTTGTCATGGGTTTTGTTTTTCAAAGTGTGAATAATGTTGAGTGAGTCAACTCTGGAAGGCAGAGAAATGAATATATCTGCCCAAAGAGGAGAAAAGCAGAAATTATTTAACTCTAACAGTGGCTTCAGACATTATTCTGTCAGGAGGGAACTGAATATGTATATTCTCTACACTTCCTGTTTCTTTGCAAGAATAGAAAGCAGGAAGAATTGCCTCTACTCTCTCCCCCATTTGGAAGATAAATTGGTTGTGTCTTCTCACTGAGAGATGGCCCTTCTAAGGGGAGTGAGGAGAGAAAGACACATATGTTGTGTTTCAGTCATGGGGTGTAACCTCACTGAACAACTGTAACCATTTGCTTCCACTTTAACTTTGACATAGCTATGTCCCATGGTATTCTGGGCCACTGCAGTTTGTTGAGGTCCTTACAATTCTCTGCTAGAGACCACTTAGCTGCTCTACAACACTAAAGCTCTCTGGCAGAGAATCATGAGGACCTTACTGGCCAAACTAAACATGCCAAAATTTCATAGGGTGAAGTCATGACAGTGGACATGGTATCATAGTGCTATAATTTAGTAGTGTGAACAAGAAGCCTGGAGAATTTCCACATCCTGTTTGTCTGTAGGAAGTTAACCCCTAAAAACAATTCTGAAAAGGGACTTAGATCCTATAAAATTCTGCAGAATTCTAAACAGAACTACCACTTGACTCTTGTAGTGGGATGGGGTAGGGGAAGTATACTTACAATATTATGGTTGTCTATAATTCTATTTGAAATATTGCGTGTAAAGAAATACTTCCATGTCCTGTCTTTTCCACTATCTTAACATATTACAGAAAAACTAAAATCACTAGGAATGTGATCTCTCCCCTCCCAAAGATGCTCCAGAAATCTGTAAAGGAGAAACAATGCAAGATGGTGCACATGATTTTCCTTCTTTTGCAGGACTTTGTGTACTCTATATAATTCTGAAGAATTAAAAATTCAGAAAAATCCCTCAGTCCTATAAATTAGTCAAAATCTAGGTGAAGTATTCATATTTCCATTCTGGTTTTCCTAGTTTGTCTTCTTCATTCTGATCATTACCCTGGTGCAGACAATATACATAATAGGGCTGTGCTTTAGATTTGGACAGATACTGAATCCTAAATTTAATTAGGCTGATTCAGCCAAATTCAGGAGATATTTGAATTGTAGGAAGATGTCCCTAAAGTTGAATGAATCTGAATCCGAATTTGAATTCTCAGTAGTAATTTGAATTTGAAGAGACATGGTAAAATCCATATAAAAACAACAATAGTTTAGGGAAAGGAGGTAATCAGAGGGAAATGTGTAGGCTTGTGACTGACATCTCTGTCTTCTGATCACACTAAATGCATGGCTTTCCAACTGTGGTGAAGTAATACACTGCAAGACTGATTTAGGATTTAGTACTTTTTGCAAGAAGCTAGAAGCACCAATGCTGAAGCTGTTTGGGTTGAGTCTGTGGGATTTGGGATAGTGTAGCATTGGATGCTGGAGTGGAAAATGTTAGATCTCCTAGTCTTTCTGTCTTTGCCAGAAAGACTACATTTCATTTCTATCGTCCACTACAATCTTTTTGCACTTTCTGTGACTTTGGTGCCAACTGTGTAGGAAACAACAAAAACATTAAGTTTTTTCGTCCCATTCATTATAACTCTCTATACCTATTTTTCTGAAGTTCCATTTGTTTTTTTGTGAAAGATATATATAATACACAATTTTCATACAGATTGCCTAAAAACATAGTGTGGAGTAAGAAGAAGCAAGTCACTAATTTGTCAGGTTTTGACCCCCTACTCTTTTACTCAAACTCTGTGTTTATCGTTCTTAAATTTTCCAGGTTTCTTAACTGTAACCACCTCTAAGCAGAATTTGAAAAGTCCCTTTTAAGAAGAATGTTTATAATTCTCAGAGCATCATCCTACTGCAGTTAGGTCTGGATTCAGCATGTAATTATACTCATTCTTCTTGAAAGGAACTTTCCAAACTTTATTCTGATTCTCATTTTCAGAAAAATGGTCTCAGAAAACAAACAAACAAAAACATAGGGGCATAAGTATATCCTTTTAATTTAAAGAATACATTTTGATTTTGGACTCCTACTTCTCAATCCCTCTGTGTTTGAAACTTGGTAAGTTTTAGCCCCGTGGGAGGGAACAACTGTCCTTGAAATTTTCACTAAATTCTTCTAAGAAATAAAAAGTTATCACCTGTTCACCACCCCCTCCTCTCTAATCTACTGGAGAGAAAATCTTTCCAGAAAGTCCAAGCTTCTCTCCCCCTCTCATTTTTTTTAACTGAGAGGAAAGACACACTGAGCTGTGATAAAACAAATTTGTTTATTTTAGACATTCATTCCACTTTTCCCACACAAGACTCTCCAACATAGGAATGCCAGGAAAAAGGAAAATACTTCCCCTACAGACAGCACACTTTATGTAGATTTTCTCACACCTTTGGACCCAGAAAACCAAACTGCCCATGTCAGAGTCTTTGGAGCATGTTCTCAAAACATTCTGGATAGCTTATAGAGAAGGTACAGACACTGTACTAAAGTGTTTGTCATGTTCTAAAAGTAAGGCTAAGGCTAAATTCCATTCCTGTATTTTTGTTAGTAGCAGAACACAAAGGAAAAGGCTTCTCTGCAAAATTTGCATCAAGGACAGCATCTCTGTCAGGCCTTTGCCATGGTTGCAATTAGCAATAGAGAAGCCATGATTTTTAAATCTCTTCTTCTCCTCTTTTACCGGTCTGTTTCTCTTTCTCCAAGTTATCTCCAAATATAAGAAAGTCCTGTAGCATACAACCTCTGCATCTACACTTCTGAAAGCTGATGGGCATACTCCTTTCTTAGTTGAAAATTATCCTAGTTTCTGCCAAACAAACCGACAAACAAATTATAGCCATACATTCATATCCAGAGATGGTCAGTGGAGTTTCAAAGCTGAATTTGTGGGTGGCTGAATTAGTCTGAACCAAACTAGGCTGCTTTTTGAATTTCAGAATTGGGGTCAAAAGGGAATATTGCGGTGGGTTCACAGCCTTAGTACATGACTAGATTTTATTAATGCTCTTTATAGCTGTTAATTATTTAGGCACATGTAGACTGTAGAATAGTGACCCCATGGCCTTCTAGACTCCCACTCTCTGAGCATCATATTACCTTCTCAAGAGGCTAAAATTCACTCTTGCCACTGTTCTTCCGTCAGCAGGCAAATGCACTTTTTATTTCCCCAGGCTTTCTAGAACTTAATGTTTTAAGGACAGGGCTTTAATTGGGCATTATTGTTGTTGGTGGTGATGTTGTACCTCAAATCTTCTTTGACTTACGGTAACCCTAAACTGGCCTCTGGTGATTTTAGCAAGATTTGTTCAAAGGAGATTTGCCATTGCTTTCTTTTGAGACTGAGAAAGGGTGACTTATGCAAGGTCACTCAGTTGGTTTTGATGCTGAGTAGAGATTTGAACCTTGCTCTTCCAGAGTCATAGTCCAATACTCAAAATAACTTAAAATAATGCTCAACACTCAAAATAGCTTAAAAATAATAAAAAAGCTTAAAAATAAAAAAACTTTAAAAAAACTTAAAATAGCTTTTTTATTTTTAAGTGTTTGTTTTAAAATGCTTTTTAATGTAATTGATAGAGTTTTTTTTAATAATAACCTTCTCCTTGTTTTCAGATGTATTGTATTTGTTTTAATTCGTAAGCTGGACTTGACTGTCATTTGGGAGAAAGGTGCAACATACACAAAGAATTCATCATCGACATCAACATCAGCAGCATCACTGTTTAACAGCACTAGGCAAACTGTAGGTGTCCCCTCTCCACTTATTTAATGAACATCACATTTGGTTATTTGTATTGGTGGCAATATCTACTGGGTGGAAGTGGAATGAGATGATAGAGAGAAAAATCGTGCACTAAAATAAAGCAGCATTACTGTAATCTCCTTAAAGATGCACAAAAGGATCTTTTTGCGTCTTTGAGACCAATTGAAAGAAAGGAGTTTGTAGGATAAGCTTTTGTAGACTGGGTCTAAGCAGACAAACTTCTGCTACCAATTTCTTTATATCGGTTGGTCTCAAATATGTACAAGATTCCTTCATGTACTGACCCGAAATAACATAGTTTTGTCTTTGAATATTCCTTAGTGATATATATACACCTATTCAACTTGTACATTCCAAAGCACAGTACTTTTGTGATTTTTTTGAAGGGCAATTCTTGGACCTATGTCAGTAACATTACATTTGATATGAGATGCTTTAAAAAATCACAATACACTCAGAGTGTACCTTCACCGCATAGCTCTAGAGCTTTTTGATATAATTTTGACTGACATAATCCCATTGTACAGAATCTTGGGATTTATAGTTTGATGAAGTACATTGTATTCTCTGCTATAGAGTGCTATAGAGAGCTCTAGTTTAACAGTTTGGGGAGATCACTAGAACTCAGTATATCTTAGAAGTTTTGCATGTAAGCATTTTGAAAATCTTGCTGAAAGGCTCTCCCTCTTATACTTGAAGCCTTCCTCTTGAAAAATAAGAAGGTTCCCTTGATGGTACTTGAAACTCCATTTACTTTTTAAAATACTATAATAAATTATGCTTTAAGGGATTTTAGAGATTTGATTTTGTTTTATATTTGTACATGTTTTGTATCATTGGAACAGGGTGCATAAGACAAATGCTGGTTTGGTATTATATTTGTTTGAGTATCCAAGGCTATACAGCTTCATGATATATTGGTTAAAATCAGTATTTATCTAGCATTCTAGCACAAGGGAAGTGAAGCTTTAAATTAGGAATGGGCCAAGTACAGCCATCCAGATGTCATTGGATTGCAGCTCCCAAAATTCATCATCATTGGCAATGCTAGCTAGGACTGATGGCAGTTGTGGTTAAAAAAATGGCATTCTGTAACTAGTTGTTTTTGTTGTTGCCATCAAGTCATTTCTGATTTATAGTGATCTTAAGGTGAACCTATCACAGGGTTTTCTGGGGCTGTAAGTGTGTGATGCACCCAAGGTCACCCAGTGAGTTTCCAAGGCTGCAGTGGTGGAGCTTGGAGCATGTGGAGGGGGGACTACAGCAGGAGGGGCGTGGCCACTGTGCATGACGGCGTGGCCAGGGCACGCAGGGGCATGGCTATGGGTTGGGATACCCCAAAAACATTGCAGCCTGGGGTCAACCTCCCCTCCACCTCTCCCACCCCCATCCTTACAGGACTGCAGGGCTCTTGAGTTGTAGTCTCAGACAACTGTACCATGCTGGCTCTTTGTTCTGTACTTTATCTGCCCCTCATTCAAACTTTCCCCATGCTGTAGTTCTGATCTTAATGCCACAGAACTATGGCCTCCATTATTGATTGCCTGAAATGATGCAACATTTACAGCATAAGGGAACAGGAATGATATCAATTGGCCAGTGCCTCTGTTCCCAGTGAAGACAGATAAGTTGCTCTTTCAATGGCCAGGACAGTAATGTTAGAGCAAAAGAACATGAGCCGAAATAGGTTTCATTTGTTTCAAGTTTTCATTCATTTTAAAATGTATGTACCTCCTTGATTTTGCATTCTTTATTTGCATGTTTGGCCTTTTTTAAAAAATGTCACTAACAAAACCTTTGAAAAATAGAACAAGCTTGCATAAAACTCTAAAAATATTTCATACATAGGAGGCAAAATGATGGGCTTCTTATATTCTTACCAGGCAGCACACTCCCACTCCATGATATGGTTTAATTGACAAAATATTAATTGACATGAAATAGAAATTATATCCTGCTATGGCTGGAAAGCCTGCTGGCAAGGAGGAATGGGCTGCACAAGTGTATTGTGAAATTAGATCAGATCAGGACCTCAGGGCATGGCTAGGTCATAGTCAGGGACGCTCTGGTAATAATGGACTTGATGGTGACTTGAGTCCCTTGGTGACTTGACCTTTAGAAACAATAGTGTCCAAAACTGCTTCCACAGAACAATTGATTGTCTTTGACCCTCTCCCTCTCTTTTGGTGAGTCCACCAAAACTCACCTTTTGTGCCCTCACTTGTCCCACCATTAAGGAGCTGTCACAATTTCCATCAGTCCTTTGTCACCTAATGCTAAGGCCATTAGCCCATTGTCTACTCTGCCAGAGAGTCATTAAGACCTTTCCCCTTAGGGTAGAAAAAGAGTATTTAAACTCTGGCTCTGAGCCAACCATAGTACTTTGGCATACTGGTTGCCACTCTGCTGCTCTGATTCCCATTTTGTACTACCTTTGGACCCTTTATCTGAGCCACATCACTTTGTCTCTTCACTTATGGATAGATAAATATCACCCACGTCACCTTAAACTCTTGCTATCCAAACTTTTCCACGCTTTTCTTTCAGCTACCCTTGTGTGATTGCAAGACTGCTTGGTTCTTGCATGCATGTGATTGTTAATTCCCCCAATAAAACAAACAAATTTACTTTTGAATCTCTGGCTGGTTTTTCCCTGCATTAGTACTGGTATTCAGAGCTGTAAAAAATTATGTTAGGTTACCCCTCTCTCACAGGCCTCCCCTTTGAGCTAATATTCTCCACTATTTTCATGGAGGCACTGGCATGATAGGTGGACCCTGAGTCACCTATGTTCCCTGTGCATGAGAATATTTATTATTTACATTGATGTACAACCTTTTGTCCTTAAGGCAGCACACTTTCCTCTCCTCCTTCCCATTGTATCGGCACAACAATCCTGTGAAGTATATCAGAGAATGAGTGACTGGCCCAAGGTCACCAGTGAATTCCATGTTACAGTGGGAACTTGAATGTGGATCCCCAACATTGGCTCTCTTCCATGCATCGTTCTTTTGACTTATATTTCAGAGCAGGTAGGAATGTTAGTGGCTCTGTAAGAGCAAGATTAAAAGGAGGAAATAATTTTCTGCTTCTCCCCAGGGATGACCAACAACAGTAAGTGTTCATGTTTCACAACCCGCTTTATATATTATTCTTATTTCCAGCATCTTGGAAGTAACTTAAAGGATGACATGTACTGAACTTTGGAGATGTAATCTTTCAGTCTTTCTCCATTAAAGGATGAGCTTATCCCCAAGGATTCTTCATTTACAATGTTCATGGAAGCAGATTTTCTATTGCTCTTGAATTATACAACATTCTCAGGGACTTTTTTTTTTGTCTAAAAACTGTATTTTGCAATTTGAATTCCAGCATTATCTTGACTGACCAGAGCAACGGATTTATCCTGGCAGTCTTTATTTGTAGAGAGCTTATGTTTAATTTTCAAAGTTAGTGGTGGGGGAAACCTTGTTTCATGAGAAGAGATTCAGAGTGAAATAACTATTTAAAAACCCACTTGGCAGTAGAGTTCTTCCCTGGTAAGATTGCTGAAGAAACTAGTCAAGCAAGAATGTTTTTTAATTTAAGTTCTGCTTCTAATATTAAAATGCTTTCATGTGCGTCAGGGAAATTCATGTTCCTCTTTGCCTGAAGAAGATAGCAAGCTACTTGATGTATTTCCCTCCACTCTGTTTGATATAGGAGATTGTAACATGAGAGAGTATGTATCAGGCTTTGCACCATTAATATTGTGCCAGTGATGAAGAGAAAACTTCTACTAAAGGACTGCTTCCATAAGTTATTTATTGTTGATACAGTATAATCCATAGAGCTTCAATGTAAAGTTCTTGGAGATGCTGAGCAAACTATGGAGAGAGAGAGTATGTACACTTTTAACTATAACAATACAAATCTTCATGAATGGGAAACATGTGGCCTTCCAGATGGTATCGGACTAAAGTTCACCATGTCCGTGACCATTGGCCATTCTGGCTTGGACTGATGGAAGCCAAGGCAATCAGCAATATCTGGAAAGCCACAGGTTCCTCACCACAACAGATGACCATTTTACATATTTATTTCATGTTCTGAACCTGTGATGTATGGTAAGCATGCATTAATCAAACATTGGCTCAATTCTTGGACTATCCTTATTGTATTTTTTTTCATTGGTTTCTTTCTCACTAATTGCTTTTGCCCATACTGGCCAGTGTTCAAGACAAGCTGTGGAGAAGATCTCTTCTACCTCCTGCAGCAGCCTCCTAATCTGAAAAAGTTCAAGCTGGATCTGTCTCCACCGGCAGGTTTTTGGTACCAGAAAGGACTTCAGGGTGGAAGGAAGAAAGGAAGGCTATTAAACAAACGAATGAACAAACAAACAAACACACACACAATAATACTATTATTCTGGATTCAGACCACTCACAAATACTTTTGCTGCTGAATTATTGTGATAGTCTTTTTGAATGTGTGTGAGTTGGAGAATAGTTAAATTTTGAATACCAACCACGTGCACATTTTGAACAACACAGCTCAGTTCAGGGCTTTTGAGATTCAGAGCTGGCTTACACATGTCCACTGATCTTAATTCATTTTGGTGGGTGGCTGGGTGGGTGAGTAGGGGAGAGCAAAGGGGCAGGTTACATCAGTTGTTCTTGGATGGTTTTAACATTCACATCCAACAACTATTTGTACAATGAAGAGTTTTAGTGTGGTGTTGATGTAAAGACTTGCTACTATGCTACTATTTTTTTTCCTTTGTAAAGCACTTGAAAATTATTTTACTTCAAGTAGAGTGATCCTGCTTTGTGCTTCAGTGAAGACAATTGGAAATAAACAAAAATCAGAATGCTGTTGCTGCTTCCTAGAAGTAAAAGCCTGTTTTATACAATATCACTGAGAGACAGCAAGTATCTATTTTGGTACTAGAACAAACTATTCCCATTGTTAACAAGGCTCAATAAGTTTGGGAGGCTCATGTGATGCACCTTTGAGTCAGGCCTGGACAATTATGAGCTATTTACCCCATACTGACAATTCGGGAGCCAGGGCTGCAACACATTTTTGGGTGTTGGATTTCCTACGGGGATGTGTTTATTTTCTGTAGGTTGTGCACAGGCTGCTGTGAAGACACCAAATGGCTGTATTGGGTTGAGGATTAATGAGGTTGAATTAGCGCAGTCATTTACTGTGCATTTTTATTGAAGTTCAAGCTGTTCCAACTTTTGCAGTTAATAGAAACATCCCAGAATGCTGCCAGTTAAGTGGAAGTTACCCATCAGGGATCTAGGGGCCATTACTGACATCAGACAACTTTACTTGGTGATAAACTTCCTCATCAAGCAAAGAAAATATTCCTTCTCTGTTGCATCTGGGAGGATGGTGAGATGACTTTAGGCTGCTGCTTCTGAGGGAATTCATTTACACAAGAGGAAGATGTTCATTTTCTAAAGATAGAATCCCTCTAACAATGCATGAGCGAAAAATTTCTAGACTCAGTGGCTATACTGTGCAGGTGGAGATTGAAGTGACCTAGTTTTTAAATTTCTCTAATGATGTAAAAGCCAGTTTGGACTATAAGAACAGTATGAAGATTGAAGTCACATGACAGGATTCGTACAGCTGGCCTTTTGCAGAGTGAGGTGCTTGCCTCATTCAACAGATGTTGAGTGGTGGTAGCAAAGGGTTGGAGAAAAGAGCCTGCTGCCTTCATGGGCAGTGGACAACATTGTCATGTAGCCTCAACTGCCACTCCTGCTGAATTTTATACGTGGTATGGAAAGGAGTCCCATCTTGTCATTTGTCCCTGTCTGGCAACAAAATCTCACAGGCCAGACCTATACTTTGGAGGAAAGACTTCAAAGGAATTGCAGTATCTGTTAGAGCCAAAACCTATGATCAATTTTCCAGGCATAAATACCCAACTCAGTAGACTGAATGTTGTTTCAGCCAATGGAACCACCAATTGAACTCCCCTGTTCTCAGAAAAACTGCTTCTATAGACTGAAATTTTCTCTTGGAACAGGTTTTCCGTCAAGGACAGGAAGAAACCTCCATAGCACTGCTGGCTGAGTGCTAGTGTTATGCCATCCTACTCCACCTGGAGGAGGCCTCCTCACACAAGGGTGGAAAAGTGGAGTACTAAGATAATAGACTCTAGTTAGAGCCAGAGGAGACTGCCAGCCCTGTTCTGAAACTGTAGGAAGCAGCACCTGAACCATTCCATGTAGCTCCTGAAGATCAAGAGTCAGATGCTCAGCCATTTCATTCCTCTGAAAACCATAGACTATAAGACCAGGTGAAAAAAAAAGAAACGTAGGAAAAGTCTTGACCAGCCTTAACAGGAACACAGTGAGTCAAGCGGCCAGCTCTGTTGAGTTACAACTAGCTATATGGCCAGGGCATTTGTTGCAAACAGCCACTCTAAAATCTCTGTATGGCTTTGTTAATGTTCCTTGTTGTAGCTTGTTTGCAATAATATCATGGAAGACCTTGTCAAAGGCCTTACTGAAGTCAAGATATGCTATATCCACAGCATTTCCTTCATCTACCAGGCTAGTAATTCTATCAAAAATGAGATAAGATTAGTCTGACATGACTTGTTTTGAGAAACCCGTGTTGACCTTTTTAGTGATCACAACATTTCTTTCTAAGTGCTTACAGACTGTCTGTTTAATGATCTGCTCTAGAATCTTTCCTAATATTGATATCAGACCGGCTAGGTGGTAAGTGTTTAAGTCCTACACCCTCTTTTTTAGTCCACACTTGCTGGCTAATGGTTTGAATTACTCTTTGGTGATTTTCCCCCTTTTCCATTTCTTGTACATGTCTGTTTTAAATCTTAGCTCCATTGCAAGTTCTTTACACATCCATGCCAGATTCTTTAGACTCCTCCCATTTTTCCTCTTCTTTGGAACTGTTTGAAATTGTGCCTTCAATATCTCAACTTTTAAGAAACTCCCATCCATCATGAACTCCCTTCTCTTTTAGTATTCCTGACCATGGGGTCACTTCCGGTATTTTCCTAAGTTTACTGAAATCAGCTTTCTTAAAGTCTAGAATGTGTGTCCGACTACACTTGACTTCCCCTTTCTGCTGTATAATAAACTCTGGGGAACACGGTCACTTCCACCTAAGGTTCCTGCGACCTCCACCCCATTAACCATCATTGTTGGTTAGGATCACCTCTAAAATGGCTGCTCACCGTGTTCCCTCTTTCACCTTCTTGACTATGAAATTGTCTGCAAGGCAAGTGAGAAATTTGTTGGACCTGATACTCTTCCAACAAATATCAGGATAATTGAAATCTCCCATTACTACTATATTTCTCCTTTTGGAATGTTTTGTCATCTGTTCCAGGAAAGTATCACCCAAGTCCTCAGTCTGGCTTGGAGGTCTGTAGTAGACCACCTCATTGGAATAATCACACTTGGGCCACTTCTGCACTACACTGTTATAGTGCTATATTTCCACTTTCAACATCCTATGGAATTCTGGGGTTTACTGAGGCCAAAGAACTCTTTGGCTGAGAATTCTAAATGCCCCTCCCTAAATTGCAAACCCTAGGATTCCATAGGATGTTGGAATGGAAGAGCACTATAACAGTGTAGTGTGGAAATGACCCTGATGATAAATTTGGTGCAGGAAAGGGCTACCCACCTTCTCCATCTTCTACAAAACAATAGCTCTAGATAAATAAAAGCACTGCAGTAGCAGAGCAGCTGCCTATGTATTGACGCATGCCTACCTCTTCAGAGGAACTCCACTTCTCAAAAGAAATGGACAGGTATGATTACATCAACAATTGAAAAATATGAGCCTATGTCTTCCAGTAGAATTAAATATATGAGATAACTATCAAAGAAGTCAACTTTCTTACTGCATCAATTTGTATTCATGTATCTGGTTTAGGGCAGTTTCCGTATTCTTACCTTAGCGTGACTGGACTGTGTCAAAATTCCCCTGCTGACACATACTTAGCACAGTTGAATAATGGAGAGCACATTAAAGTTCCTCTTCAGTGAGAACATTGAACATTTTCATCTGCACCAATTTGCATTACCTTTGCCAGTAATAGGGCAATTCTCCTTTAACCCAGAATACACAAACTTTAGATTATCTAATGTATCATCCAGACATTTTAATACAGATCTTGATTCTCCATGCTGCACAATATTGGCTAAAGTTTCCATCAACCTCCTCCTGGAACAAGTTAATGCCAATCATTAAACACACTCGGTTTTCAATTTCCCCCTCCCCCAGTAAACTCCTGCATCTCCATTTGATATCCTGTAATGGCCAAAAAAGTATTAATTCATAAACATAAAGCTCCCTGAAACTCGATTTCTCCTCCTGCCATAAGGGACTGGGCTTATTACCAACATTCATTTTGCTTTGTTCCAAATTGATTGCTCCCAAGCTAATGTATCATCCACCCTTTAACAAAATATGTTAAGGGTGGGCAGGCATAGAAAGTAGCATGCAGGAGTGAAGCACAGTAATGGTTGATGCAAAAACCATAATATTATGCACACCTTTTCCACTGATACTTACTGCCAGCGTTAAGCAGGGACAACAGTGGCAATCCTCCAACAGTTCTGATTTGGCAGGAACCATTCTGATTAATCCTCTGTCATCCCATTTTTCAGCTACTTAAAAAAAAATCTATTTCTCTTTCCTCCTCCCAGTTCCCCCTGGTGTACTCCACTGACTTCAACTGATTTTTTTCCATGGGTGTAGGTGCAGGGGACTCCAAGGTCCCCTGTGAGACTAATACCACAGTTGCCCACACATGCCTTAAGTGAATAAGAAACAATTGCCTTCCTTCTGCCAAATCCACTTGGTTACATCTCTGGTTCTCCTCTACATCCCCAAAATTTGTTCAAGGCTTGGCAGCCCTAGAGAAGAGGCTTTTGAGGTGTGCTTTACATTGGGCTACCTTTGTACCAAGTCTGGAAATTTCAGCTAGTTCAGACATGACAGCCAGATTGGTTATTGGTGCATCAGGAGTGATTATATTAATATCACTCCACTGGCTGCTAATTAGTTTCCAGGCAAAGTACAGAGTGTTGGTTGTTACCTTTAAAGTCCTGCATGGTTTGAGTCCAGGTTACCTATGGGATCACCTCCTCCTGTATAATTCACCCACCCACACATGCAGGACCTTTGGGGGAAATTAGCTTCAGTCAGCCGGGACTAGGCTGGCAATTGTCTCTCAGAAGACTTTTTATTCAACTGTCCCCCAATTGTGGACCTGCTGGAAGAAATTTGACAGCTGGATACACTGCCTGAGTTTAAAGCAGCACTAAAGACCAATCTCTTATGGCACACACACATTTTTAAGTTATGAATTGACTGTTTTTAATATGTATGTTTTTAAAAACTGATTTTATCCTCTTATATATTGTTAAATGTTTTTAACTGTATTATAACTGATGTTATATATCCATCAGTTGCTATATTTTAACCTGTTGTTCCCTGCATCAATATATATAATCCATATAGGATTATTATCCATATAATCCATATTATATTATTTAATAATAATAATAATAATAATAATAATAATAAGTAGTAGTTGTTGTAAATTTTCTCATACCTTCATGATGCATACATTGAAATATATTTCTTCCACAAACTCATAATGGCAATTTCGATTGATGCTTCTATAAAATACTTCATGGTAGCATATGTAACATGTCAATGTCACAGCACTCTTTCTCATGCATCAAACCAATTTAAGATGCATTCTCACAGAGGTTGTTTGAACACTCTCTGTCATGTTTATTTACTCACCCCCTGGGACCAGCCATGACATATTGCCACCTGAGGCAGAGCAGGAAGTCCTTCCCCTTATTGTAGTTAAGGTTATATTTTAAATTTCATCCAAATTAGGGATTCCCTTCTCTTCATGTGATGGTATTTTTGTAAATTCTCCAAAAACAAAATTCTTCCTCTTTTTCATGATCCAAATTCAATGTTCTCATCACATTAAGGACCATGTTGCATGCCTGCCATTGGAAAAAAACTGGATGGATGATCCTCTAAGTTTTAGTTTCTCCCATGTTCACTGTTTTCAAAAACAAATCTCAAGATCTTTTCATCCTATGGAGAATATTTGTGATTGTTGGTAAGTTCATACCAAAAATTAACTGAAACAAAATTCTCAGCTATCCCAAGCTCAAAACCTTTTGCCTTCACTCACTTTGAATATATGTTTCATTGCATGTGTTTTGGATTTTTCCCCAGTAAAAGAGAGAATGCTCTAAGTGAGCTGCAATTTGTTCAGATCATATTTTTGAATGTCTGAATGTTCAGAGGAAGCAACCAAGGAGGAGATTTTTGCTTCTATATGGTCTACTCTCTCTTCAAGAGTCAGACCTAGGCCTTTGTTACTGCAGTTGCTAGCCCGGATTTGTGGGATATTAGATATCACTTTGATATCAATAATTTGGCCTTCTTTACCTGTTCCTCTCCACGTGCTGCAAGGCCCCAGACAAGCTCACAGACAGGCACGGCCGCTAATCACTGTAATATTCCACACAAATACAGGCAGGCCAGAAATAGCCGTCCCCCCACTTCAGGAGACCTCAAGTAAAGTACCCTATTATGTATGCACGCTACTTACAGAGAACTCCCTGCCCCGAGCAGGCAGCTTGATTAGAAGAATCCTCATCTGTCGAGCACTCTGTGTTTGCATACCGGCTACTCTATTGACAATTCAGACTTAACCCAATCATGCTGAATTCTGACCTTTTGGTGGCTTTGTCTCCAGCTCGAAACTCATTGTTTTCCCCAAGTACGGACTAGCCTATGGCCACGTTTTCCCCTATAAGAACCCCTGACTTTGAGAGCTTCCTCAGATTGCTCCTGACTTCCATCCTGCCTTGCTGCCTCTTTGCTTGGCGAGCCTTCCCCTCAGTCCCACGTACTGAGAACTCCATATCTACGAACTTCTGCTGCAGACTTTCCAGGCTTCAGGACAGGTGTAGTATCACCCATACCAAAAACCACCTCTAAAAATCCCTCTATCCAACTCCAACCTTTATTTCTATAGTTATCTGTGTGAGTGTGTTGCATACACTTGTTTGATTGTATTTTAATAAAAACAACAGTTATATTTTAGTTCTGTTTACTCCTTGACTCGGCCTGACCACATTGGGTAAAAGATCTCGCTCCGTTGCCCTGCCTCTCGTATTGCTAGCTTGTGCTCTCTGACTAATTTCCCCAACTTGTATAATTTGGAGCGCACTTAGACGTCCCTCACAGGACCCCCAGAAATCAGGGTAAGACCCTTTCCACAGGATGTTTTTGTTCCACACTGGGGGCAGGACCATCCAGGTCTCATCCTTTTCCTGTCACCAGGTGGTGCAATTGTACAGCAAATTGTTGATGAGTTTCCCCCGGCAATGACTAGCAACCTTGCGGCCCTCCCACTGCCCGCCCACACTTACCTGTTGTGTGGAGGTCCTGGAAGAGGCAGCACCATTGCGCTTCCTCCATTTGTGGAGGCAGCCAGTGCAGAGGTGAGCATTCTTGTTGCGCCCCCTCCCAGCAGAGACAATGTTGGAATCTACATAGGATGTCGCCAGAATAAGTTAAGCTGCAGAAGTGGCCCCAGAAAGCCTTGGTGTTAGCAGAACTTGTGGGCAGAACAGAACGGAACAAAACAGAACAGAAGGTGATGCTTTCAATTTGGAGCAGAAGGTAGGAAGAACAATTCGAGGTTTCCAGCACTTTCTTAGAAGTCAGGACAATTTTGGTCCTCTTTCACTTTTTGTTATGTTTTGTAAGAGCTGGATGCTGTTCTGTTATAGAAGATTTTTATAAATGACTATTAGTAAGGACATCAGCATGCAGGGCTGTTTCCAGTATTGAAAAACCTCCTTTCCCAGTACCTGTCTTGTATAAAATAGAGAGATAAATGGTCTGTTATCCCTGCATATGAGAATGGATATGTCCCATTTTTTTTTTGGATGGGGTCTGAAAACATCAGGAGGATACACATTATTCAGTTATCTACCCATGTTGGTTTGTTGGCGTGCTTGATGCTGTTCAGGAATGAGCTGTTGTTATTTGCTGCAAGTCAACTTCAACTTATTACCACCCTAGGAATAAGAGACTTCCCGGATCTCTGACCATCAACTTCCTTTCTCAGGTCTTGCAGACTCAGGGCCATGGTTACCTTGATTAAATTAGTCTGCCTGTAGTATGATCTCCCTCTTTTCCTACTGCTTTCTGCCTTGCCAAGCATCGTTGTCTTTTCTTGCAAGTCATGTCTTCTCAGGATATGTCCCAAGTACGACAGTCTCAGTTTTGTCATCCTAGTTTCTAGGCAGAGTTCAGGCTTGATTTACACTTGGGCCGATTTATTTGTCTTTTTAACAGTCTGTGACATGCTCAGAACTCTCCTCCAACACCATATTTTAATTAAGCTGATTCTCTCTCTACACTGCCCAGCTTTCACAGTCATACCTATGTCTGAAGTATGACATCCTCAGTGTATTGATCTTTGATTCTAGGGAGAATTCAGACCTGTTTGTTTCTAAGACCCACTCATTTGTCTTTACAGCACTCCATGGTATTTTCTTTTTCAGCATCACATGTGATAATGGGGTTTCCCATTATCCAGGTTTCAGCGCTGAAGGGGGATAGTTCTCCCTTCAGTTATATAAAGGGTTAATGAACTATTAGGATTAGCATCATAGGTCAAGAGAGATAGTTGCCCAATCAGGAGGACAAAGGTGAGAATCTTCAAGAAGCTTCGAGGGAGAAGTCATGAGAGACCATGCGGTAGAGAGAGAACAAAGGGGACATCCAAATAACATCAAAAAAGTGCATGGATGCCGGGTAGACCGTCTTATGGCCCTGCCCTTGCAGAACATCTCAGAAAGTGACCAACTTACTGTGAGTAACATAGAATGAGTCTAGTTAGTTGCACTAGGTCTGTTGTTCTTTTGGAAGTTTGGCTGATCTGGAGCATGTACCTATTTTTATAACTACTTGTAACTTAAGCGTACCTGAGAGGGGGGGAGCCTTTCATGAATATTATTTTCTCGTTTACTTGCATGCTTTAAAATAAATACTTGTCTGTAAAACCTCAATTTCCTCTCCATTCCCACGACATTCCTTGGCACATGCTTAGATAGGATTTCTCTCACTCAGAAGACATAGGTGAGAGAAGGGAAAGAACCTTAAGCATAGAGACTGGCAATCCTCAGAGCAGAGTCCCACTGTGCTGCTCAGGTAATTCAGAATTCAGTGGGTGGTGGCACTTAAAATTAAGAGATTTTGGGAAAATTCCTAGCTCCTGTTCAAGGCAGACGGAAGCACTGAGTGGGAGGGGGTCCCTTATTTCCCCTTTAAATCTCCACATCACATTTCAAAGGATTGAGTGCTTAACCTCAGGCTGTGTCACTTTTGATGAACCTGTTGTGCTGGTTACAGGTTTCAGGGAGGCCTTTGTCACGTTGCTTTAGCAGTCCCTGTCGGGAGTCCTCCATGTTTTATTGTTTTAGGATAGCAGTAGACTGAGGAAATAGTGATAGTAGGCTGTTAGCTATTCCCAGGCGCCAACCATTCCTTCTGGCTGGAATTTCAAAGGAACCATTTGGCATGATACGTTCGTTCTTTTACAACTATCTTAGGAGAAACTGTCTGTTAAAGTGTAAGGGGGGGGAAAACGTTTAATTCTCGAGCTTTAACGTCTGAAGACAGCATCCCTTACTATGTTACAATAAATCTTCTATTAAGTTTGTTGATCCGTGTAAGAGTGAATTTTCCTGACAAAAAAATTTCGAGAATCCTTTCAAAAAATGCACCAATTGATGGACCAGTCGATTTTTGAAGAAGAGCAAAGGAAACTGATGGAGCTACAGAAAAATGAAGTGCCCCTGGAACCAAGACAAAATTGCGCCTGACCGAGGCTATGGAAACCCCCACAAGCGGCCAAACCTGGGGTTGGGGGGGAAAAAACCACATACGTCGTTGAGACAACGCAGAAGGGCTGCTCGATGGGATACATCAGCAAAAGACCTATCCCTTTTGGAGGAGATAAAGCAAATGGAAACCGAACTGGAAAGAAAAGATGAGGAGATACTCGAACTCAAGACCATGCTACGCGAGATGCGCATCCGTCCCTCGCAGACAGGGAGATCACCAGGAGGAGAACCACGAGCGGCTGTCTCGGCGGCAGGCACCCCTGGTCCCCCCCAGCAACCAACAGGGCACACGCCAGCGCCACTGTTCTCAGAAATGTGGGAGACCTGAAAGCGACCTTCAACGGGAAGGGGGAGAAACTCTCCTTTTTTTTGACTATGGCAAACAATTTCATGATTGATCACGGCCATCTTTTTTCGGGATGATGCGGCCCAAATTCGATACCTAAGCCAGAGGATGAAAGGACTGGCAGCAGACTGGGTAGCGAACCTATATGACTCCCGCGCCCCCGAAACTGAAAATCTGCAGCTCTTCATGAACCATCTGGGGAACGCTTTGAAGCCCCCCATTTATTAAAACACCAAATATAATTGAAACGAATGAAACAAGGCAGGAACGATGTGGGGACGTATTCCCGTGAATTTAGAAACCTGGCCACCAAAGTCCCGTGGAGTGATGAAATTCTAATTGAGTTATACAAAGATGGACTAAATCCTAATTTTCCTTACACGGGTGCAAAGGGGCCAATCCACAGCCCCCTGCTGGGTTTGGGGGTCAGACAAACCTACTAAAATGGAAGGCATAACCCAGACTTTTCAGCTGAACCGACAAAGACAAGACGTGCCAAAACGACAACCTCGCGGTCCCACCGTCCTCAATGCTGAGGAACGGAACAAACGTCTCCGTTTGGGCATGTGCTTTAACTGGGGAAAAACCCGGGGCCCACCTCGCCAACACCTGCCGCGGAAACCAAGCTCCGACTGGGACTAAGGGAGCACGAGCAGACCCAAAGGATATAGAATTCACACATCAGACAGCGGCCGCCAAACAACCACTTAGACGCACTTTAAGGACCCTGCAGCGGCGCCCAGGGTTTTCCGATCCCGATGATGAAACCACCTCTTCGTCCTCATCTGACATAGATGGAGATTCTAAACCTGACTGCGATGACTGGCAAGCGGCGGGAACATCTGTAAGTATTCCTAAAATTCCCCATTTCTACGCCACGGTTGCGATTAGTGGCAGCGATGGGACTTTGCATGTACATAGGGCATTAATTGACTCTGGCTGCTCCAGAAGTTTGTTACCCCCAAATTGGCCAAACAATTGAAAACTCTTTATGAGCCCTTGGAATGCCCCATCAAATTAACGCAAATGGATGGGACCTCAATGACTGGGGGAGTAATTAGTAAAATCACTAAGCCCATCTCATTTCAAATGGACAAAAACAATTACAGCATGCGATTTCTAGTTCCCAAGGCGATGCAGTTCAAATTGGTCTTGGGAATCGTTTTTGGCTTCGGGGGAATTAACCCCCAGATAAACTGGACTGCCCCCCTATTTTCCCTTCAGATGAAAACTTTTCTATTCCCCATAAAAATTGCAACAAATTCCTTCACACTCCCGAGATTTCCAAAAGGCTTTCCACGAAAGGGAGGCTGACAAATTGCCTCCCCACACGGATTTTGACTGTAAACGGGAATTATTGAGGGGGCCACCCTGCCTAAACCAAAAATTTTTCCCCCCATGAGCCAAAAAGAACTCCTTGCTCTCAAGAAGTTCCTAAATAAAAACTTGGCTCGCGGCTTTATCAAGCCCTTTTACAGCCCCCACGGCGAGTCCTGTCTTCTTCCGAAAGAGAAAAGACCCCAGCGCGGATCCGAGACTGATAGTTAACTACTCTGCTATTAACCAGGTTATTTCCTCCAATTGTTATCCATACCTCTGATACGGACTTTTTGGCCCATCTTGTTCAAGGAAAATATTTCACCAAACTTGATCTTAAAGAGGCTTTTCATAGGTTTTTAGAATGGCCCCGGGACTCTGAGTGGCTCACCACCTTTGCAACTCCTCTAGGTAACTTTAAATGGACGGTTCTTCCCTTTGGCTTACAATCGGGGCCATCTGTGTTCCAAATGTTTTTGAACACCATTTTCCATGACTTGTTGTATCGGGGGTTCTGATTTATCTGGATGACTTTTTAAATTTCGCAGATTCCATGGAATCTCATGTGTATTGGTTCGTGAAGTTTTTCGAAGGCTTATAGATAACAACCTCGTGGTTAATCTATCTAAATGCCAATTTGACACCCAAACTTTTGATTACTTGGGATATAGGTTTTCAAGATTGTTCACTTAAAATGGACCCTTCAAAGTTTAACTCCATTTTGCAATGGCCCGTCCCTAAAATTTGTGAAGCAACTGCAGCAATTTCTTGGTTTTGCGAACTTCTACCGGAACTTTATTGAGGATTTTGCTGCCATAACGCTTCCACTCACCAACCTTCTACGGAAACCTAAAGGATCCACTGCGGGCAAGGCGCAAAAGACTTTGTTGGTCGCCTGAGTGTCAATCGGCGTTTGACCATTTGAAATCTAAATTTACGTCTGAGCCCTTACTCCTTTTTCCCGACAGTACGAAGCAATTCATTGTGCAAACGGATGCTTCGGACTTTGCCCTGGCAGCCGTTCTTTTTTCAACATGACACCACAGGAGCACTCAGGCCTTGTGCTTTCATTTCAAAGAAATTTTCCCCCCAACAAGCTAATTGGCCTATTTGGGAGAAAAAAACCCCAAAGGGTATCCCTTTTTCGCTGTCCTCTTGGCGTCATTTGCTTGAAGGGGCTCGACTCCCCTTTGAAGTTTGGACTGATCATAGGAATTTGCAAGCCTTACAGTCTGCTAAAAATTTTCCCCTAAGCAGGCGAGATGGGCTAAATTTTTTAGAGATTCCGATTTAAAATTGTTTTCAAACCTGGCCGAACTAACCAACTGGGGGGGCCCTCTCTCTCGACTTCCCTGTTTTGCGGAATCCCCTGCTACGTCCTCCCACTCCAATACCTTGTTTCCTGCCTCCTCTCTGGCTTCTCAAGTGACTACTCGTGCATTAGCAAAGACAAGGCTTTCTGCCTCCTCTCTTTTTTGACTCCGCTCTGGGGATGCTATCATTCATGCAGCGCATGCAGACTCCTGGCTACCGGCAAACAAGGATAAAAAAAAATGGGTTGACAATCTTCCCCCTTTTTTGGCACCAAGGTCTACGTTCCCCCCCTCCCCGGGGCAGGTTTTTCATCGTTATCATGATTCCAAACCCGCTGGACATTTTGGGTTTTTGAAGACATTGCACGCGATTCGCCGCCTTTTTTGGTGGCCTGGATTAAACCCCTCCGTGCAAACTTACATTAAGCAGTGTGCCACTTGCAACGTTTCTAAGTCGCCCCCATCTAAACCTCAAGGGCTCCTGCAACCTCTGCCTGCGCCTGCTAGCCCCTGGTCGGTCATCGCATGGGATTTTTTGTTCTCTTTCCCCTTCACACGGCTTTCATGTTATTTGGGTTGTTACCCGATTACTTTTCCAAGCAATGTCATTTTGTGCCCTCCCAAAGAAACTACCCCGTGCTGACCAGCTGGCTGACCTGTTCGTTAATCATGTATGGAAACTTCACGGACTACCTTCGGTGATCATTTCGGACAGGGATCCAATTTTTACTTCCAAGTTTTGGACTTGTCTACTGAAAACCCTGGGAGTCACTCAGAAACTCAGCAGTGCTTATCACCCTCAAACAGATGGCCAATTAAAACGTGTTAACAAAACTCTTGAACAATTTCTTAGGTGTTTTGTTTCTGAGAACCAGAATGATTGGGCTCCGCTCCTTCCGTTCGCTGAGTTTGCCATAATTCTGCGGTTCATACCTCTACTGGGGGAAAACCCCCCTTTTTAAATAGTTTACGGCTTCCTTCCTTCTCCTTTCCCCCCTCTCCCTCTTTCCTCCGCTCCTCCTTCTGTTTCTGCTTGGGTCTCTAAATTTTCTGGCATTTGGCAATCCGTCTCAGATGCTATAGCATCCGCTAAAGCTTCCCACAAAAGTTTCGCTGACCGTAAAAGGCAACCTAATCCCCTTTACCAGCCCGGGGATTTGGTTTTCCTTTCTTCTAAGAACATTTCCTCTCCTTCTCCGTCTAAAAAACTTTTTCCCCCCGTTTTCTCGGACCTTTTCCTGTGAAAAAGGGGTATTAATGATGTCTCTTTTAAAATAGATCTCCCTTCTTCCCTCAAGGCTATTCATCCTGTTTTTCATTCCAGTTTGCTGAAGAGGGCACCTTCGCTGACTTCTTCGCCGGCTGATGTTCCTCAACGCCCCGACTGACTTGCTACTGCATTCATATTATTTTTTAGTTTTCTTTTTCTTTCTACTGTTCCCTGATATTTTCTATATTTTGTGTATCTTTATGTATATATTTTTTTTTAAAAAAATGGGGCAGGATGTCGGGAGTCCTCCATGTTTTATTGTTTTTTTGGATAGCAGTAGACTGAGGAAATAGTGATAGTAGGCTGTTAGCTATTCCCAGGCGCCAACCATTCCTTCTGGCTGGAATTTCAAAGGAACCATTTGGCATGATGACGTTCGTTCTTTTACAACTATCTTAGGAGAAACTGTCTGTTAAAGTGTAAGGTGGGGGGAAAAACCCTTTTTCGAAACCCTTTTAAAGTCTGAAGACAGCATCCCTTACTATGTTACAATAAATCTTCTATTAAGTTTGTTGATCCGTGTAAAGTTAATCTGTTCCTGACAGTCCCCCTCTCTATGCAGGTCTCCTTTCTTCTTTTCCTGTTGTCAGTTCAACTGTCTTCTCCTTCTGGGCCTTGGCAGATGTCCAAACAATGAAAGAAATCAGACAGAAAAAGTTACAGCAGGTCCCTTACCTTAGAGAAATAAGGGTGGAAAGGCAAATGAGAGGTGTTACTATTGGGTTCTTGAATTCTTCATCTGTTTTTCCCACATGT
Source organism: Ctenosaura bakeri (assembly GCA_948474755.1). Classification (NCBI taxonomy): domain Eukaryota; kingdom Metazoa; phylum Chordata; class Lepidosauria; order Squamata; family Iguanidae; genus Ctenosaura; species Ctenosaura bakeri. The sequence goes on from CAOLHI010000961.1 coordinate 166,178, forward strand.
AACTCTTATTAACCAAGGCTCATTTTTTTCTGCCAGAGGCAACCTGTGAGATATCTGACCCTCAGAACCCACTTAGACTATAAAGAGTCACTTAGCATTTGCTGCCTGTCCTCTGTTGCTGCTCCAGGCAGCCCCTATGTCCTCTCTGTCAGCCTTCCACCTTTGGGGACAAGTAAGGTTGGCTTTATTCTGCCTTGCTACATTTAGAATGCATTTTCATTTTTAAACAAGAGTATCACATAGCTTTTGGTTCTTCGCATTTTGATGCTTGTTAAAGAAAGAAAAACCTTCTGAAAACAGTATTGAAATGGCACAGCTTATAATGTAGAGAACAGATTTTAGAAATGTGTTTAATTGTTGCAAATTATAGAAACTTAGATTTCCTGGATACTTTTTTTAAAACAATCACATATACATTTGGGTAATGTCTGATTTGGAAAAGAAATGTGGTTTAAGGCTGCAGTCTTCAAACCTTTCAGAGCTGAAAGCCATTTTTAATCACACCATGAAGTGTGTATGGGTGTGCATGTGTGGGGGTTGGTTTTAGTTTTTTCTTGACTGTAATAGATGTCTTCCCACTTAGAAGACCTCTATGGTATTGAAGTCAGTTTTACAAAATAGCTTGTTATGCAGCTTCATGTAGCAAAATAAAAGCCCTGGCCCCTTCCCCAAAAGAAACAAGGAATATTTCTCTATGAGGAGCCATATTTACAATAAGTTATTGTGTAAAATTGTTTTCCGCATAATAGAAGCCTGACTTCTATGCTATTTTTGTTAACATTCCTTTTATTATCCTTTTATGGGGTTGCTTAGTTGGTGGTAGACAAGGGGCAAGGTAACTCAGCATCCTTTGTATCTGCATCATCAATTTTCCACCAGTCTTAATGTGGAATGGAAGGCATCTTTGCAACTTATTCCATCATCAAAACACCCCTTTAAGGAAAGGGACAATGTCTGAGAGATTTTTCCTCATCTAGAGATCCCCCCCCCAGGGGAAAAAAATGCTTGTTGATCCATGTTTGTCTGTATATGTTTGTGCAGAAAGACGACTTTACTACAAGCCCAGTGTATTTTTTTTAATTTATTTGTATCCCGCCTCTCCATATGGATCGAGGCGGCAAACAACTTAGAAACAGCATGTATTTCGATACATTTTTCTATACATGCCCCCAACAAGCTGGGTACTCATTTTATTGACCTACGGAAGGATGGAAGGCTGAGTCAACCTTGGAGCCCGGCAGGATCGAACTCATAACCTTGTGACTTGCAGTACTGGCATTTAACCACTGCGCCACCAGGGCTCCCTTTTTTTTTACCAAAACCACACTGTTTTCTGAGCAAAAATGGTCTTTGTGATCACAATAAATGGTGGTTTGGGACAGATGAAATTGCTAGATGTGAGGCCCTTTGTGCAGCTTACCTTCTTGCAGCAGTGTCCAATGGCAATCCCAGCAGTGGCTCTGCCAGGAAGGGAGTGTGATGGCAGCACTGCCCTCCACATGTCACTGGCTCCCTGCAGAAGGAAGCATGATGGGCATGCCACTTCCTTCCGCAGCACAGCCAGGAACATTCCCAGGCTGCGCTGGAGTAAGAAATGCCACCTGCTTCCTGCTCGTCCACAGGACAGGTAAGTGCGGGATGGTGCCATGATCACAGGTCACTGATGGGGAAACCCTGTCAATGATTTAACCCACAATCATGCCACCTGGGGGCGGGAGAGGAGCAGGACTACAACGACATCATACAGAAGCATTCTCATGGTCCCGTCCTTCTCCCATCTCCATGACAAGATGGGAAAGTACTGCATAAAAGGCCTGAGAGAAATGAAGGTGTCACTGGCAGAAAATCAAAGGTTCCTGTTCCTTTTGTTCCAGAAAACAAATGAACAAAACAAACAAAAAAATCTGTGCATCAGTGAAATGGCATGTTTGCAGTTATAACACTGTAATTATAAAGGGTAAAAAAAAAAAAAAAGCCAAGGAGGAAAAAAAATGCCCTTCAAGCCACAGAGTCACTTCAGCCAACTATACCTGTACATGAGGTTTGGAAGACCCCCCTGTACGTATCCAAGAAATGACTACTAACAGCTCTGCAGAAGAATGGAATGAGTGGATCCAGAGGAGGCAAAAGTAGGCAAAAGTAGGCTATTTTGGGAAAACTCTTATTTCTTTAGACCAGTCTTGAAGCTGAATAAAGTCATACCTAGCGCAAACTCAAGACATTTTGATGCCTGTGGTGGAACAAAAGATGTGTTTGCTCCTTTTCTGTCAAGGGTCATATTAGCCCAAACCAGGCAAATTATTTTAGCACCTGAGGCAGGTAATCTTACAAGTATATGTCTCCTCCTGGCAGTAAAGTAACACAGTAAAATAAACAAGTGATAGTTTGTTGCCCTTACATGACACCCAGAATATGCTGCCTGAGGTGGCTGCTTCACGACAAGGGATGGTATTTTGTTTCCCCTGTGCCTCTCAGAAAGTGTATCTGTTATGGAAAGGCAATTATAGTTGTTGGAATTGGAAGTATATGCATATAAATTCAGTAGCCGTTTTGATCTCATGCAGCAAATATACAAGCTTCTTCCACTTAGGCGACAGGTTAGGGACTGTCAGAAAATGAAATTGGTAGAAAAGTGGAACCCATGTATTTTACTATAGGAAGCCTGAAGGACTTATGGAGACTCACTTGGCACTGACTGTATGTGTGGTGCTTGCAAAATCTCTCAGCCAGTTTAGTGCCCTTTATTCTCTCTCAGCTTGCTTTGCAAGCAGCACACACATGTGAATGGTTCCAAATGAACCTCCATAGGCAAGAAGAACTGATGAAAGAGCAGGACTCCCCAATTGATTTAGTGGTACTTCTCCTTAATTTGGAAGCATCAGAAGAGTGAGCTATCAGATAACAGGGCATCAAAAGTTGGGGGCTTCCTGTAATCTGTTTGGCAATCTGTGTACTCTACTGTAACAGCATTTAATAAGATGGGTAATATAATTTATTTCTGCTTTTTAAGTCCCTCAGAAAGTCCTTCATAGAGGCATACAAGCTATTAATTGTGTGCTTTTTCTTTCAGTCACAATATCAGTCACTGAGCCTGAGAAGTTCAACATAGGCATGCTTTTAGGAATTGCCCTTGCCAGCATATCTCTTTCCTGTTGTCTTAAATATGGTTCTGAGCTATTTTTTTTACTTAGCAGGGTATAACATATGGCCTCTAACCTTCAAACAAAACCGAGAATTCAGAAAGTAGTTGAGATGGTTCAGCAGATGATGAATAGTGAAATTTAGCCTGGCAACCCTGACATTCTCACCCCTTGTTTGTGTGGGACTTTTGCATCTGATTTGCTATGGAAAGCAGGCCCCAGGAGCTTTTATTAGTCACCTTGAACACCTCTGTGAGGTTATGATACATGAACTGCTTCAGAACATTTGTTTTGCTTTCCTGTTTGGCTTCTCAGTGTACTGGGTGGGGGGCATCTTGTCTCACAGGCAGCAGAGTGTCTTTATCCATACAATTTAGGAAAGGAGGAAAGGGAAAAGACATCTGCCTTCCTTTCTTATATCCAGTCTTCCCTCTTTAATATATATAGTACCCAGGTTCAGGGTAGCAGCCAATCCTTAATTTGTTTCCATGGATAACTTTGGACCAGTTGCATAAACCATACTGAAGCATCAATTGTCCTTTCATTATAATTAGAAGGGTGCAAGGGACAGTGGGAACAAGTATGTTAACTCCATAATCTTCTGTCACCATTCTCATCTGCCTCTGTGCATCTGCAGTGGAGGGATCTTGTTCTACCTATGTAGGTTCTCCATACAAGAACCATGGAAAAGGAGAAGGACAGTGGGCGAGTGATGAGGAGGTGAAGATGACCACAGAGTAGTCCATATGTGGTCATGCACACTCTCCCTCATCACATAGAAGATTCAGAGTAGGGATGGAGCAACCAAATCCTCAAATCCTGGGCAAGGATTCAAGATTTGTGAATCCAAATTCCTGTGCCAAAATAGGCAAATCGAATCTTTCGAATCCACCAACCAAATAGCTTGTTGGAGACAAAGACGCCTGAAAACCTGGGAGACCAGACGCACAAGGGGAGATGGCATGTAGGTGAGTTTTTCCCTTGGAGTAATAATGGCCTTTGCTAACAATTTCAGAAATTACATCTGGGGTTGTATTCTAAGATATTTAAGTTGAACATTTCATATTTAAGTTCAGTATTTCACTGGAAGATACAGTCTTCTTGAGATTTCAAGGACAGCTGAAACATTCCTTTGCATGGCTCCCTTGCAAATCTCTTTCAGACACAAATCTGGGCTTTGTAGTTTTACAAGGTGTCACAGCCTTCTCTACCAAAGTGTGCTGATGCATCATCAAACTACAAACCCCAGCATGCCATAAGGAGCTAGGTAAAGAAAATCCAGTTTTGACTTGGATTATCTCTCTACTGTAGTATGTGGCCTTGTTTACACAGGCAGGAACATGTGGGATTAATCCACATTTTCCTCCCTGTGTAGAAAGGGATTTCATGTCATTTTCAATCTGGGGAGATCCTGAGGCAAAACTATGACAATTGTCCTGGTCAGATTTCTTCAGAGGGAGATTTGCCTTTGCCTAGGCTTTTACTAAGGCTGAGAGAGTATGTCTTGGGCAAGATTATTCTTCTTTCTCTTTCTTTTTAAACCCCTTTTAAAAAAAGGATTCAAAAGATTTGAGATTCGTGAGATTCATGGATTCCCAGAACCTTCCAGGGATTTGGATTTGGATTCAGAAAATTCTGGATTCATCCTATCCCTAATTCAGAGCATGTGAATAGGACTTACCTCTTAGCCTGATATATTTCTGAGGATTGTCATGAAGATACAGTGGGACATAATCATGTTCACCACTCTGAGCTCTTTGGGGAAAGGGTAGACTAGAAGTGTGATAGATACCCCGTCAGTGACCCAAAATACCCATTTTGGTTTAAGATCTGAGGCAAGGCTATTTTATGTTGGCTCAAGCCCCACAAGGTCAGAAAACCAGAAGCCAATGATGAATTGATTAAGGATTTAATGATTAAATGGGCTCAAAATGTTGGCCATTCAAAAAGCCAAGACCAGTGGGGAAAAAACTTGAATTAAAAGGTTTAAATGCACAGCCTGTCAGGATATCAGAGGAAATTTATACAAAATTTATATAAAATGCAATACAGATGATACCTAACACCAGACAAGTTAGCTAAGATGTACAATAATTATAGTAATAAATGTTGTAAGTGAGTTTTGGGGACAGGTACCTTCTACCATCTCTGGTGGTCTTGCAAAAAAGTTAAAAAGTTTTGGAAATCCGTTTATATTCAAATTGGAAAAAAAAATCTAGGCTCTCAGTTTGAGATGTCACCTGAATTGTGTTTATTGTGTATTATCGATGATGATCTCGAAAAGAAGGCAGGTAAGCTACTGTTTTACATGACAGCAGTGCTGGGAATGGCAACCTTTGCATGCTTAATTAACTGCCTAGTTAGTTTGCATGTATATTGTAGGCACAGAGGGGACTACCTAGAGAAAACTTCCTGTTGTTTGGTCAACACCCACATCCTCTTGCATGTTCTCTTCCTCTCCCTTTTTTGTTCTTTGGCTTCCCTGCAAGCAAGTGCTCTCTGATTCTCAGGCAAGCATGCTTCCCAGCAAGCACATGAGTGCTTAATTTCGTCTTACTTTCTTCAAGAATTGAACCTGTGTAGACTGTGCATAAGATTTTGTGAGTAAACTTTTCATATTTTTAAGCAAATTGCTTGTGTTTACTTTGAGCTAGATTAAGTGTGGAGATGATAAAATGGGACTGGTAATTTGTTCAACTTCTGCCTGTGCATTACAAAATACTCTGCTGATTGGGAGACTTATTACTAAAAATCTTTCAGTTTCCCAACAAGCAGCACTGAGAATAATATTAGGCTAAAAGTGGAAACAAAACATACTTCCTACTTCAGATGATTGGTTGCTGTAAGTATTAGATGTTAATCACATTGATAGACTTACACTTCTGAGAGGAGACAAATATGACAAATTTGTCAAGGACTGGGACATTATCATTGCATATCTCAAGAACATTTGGGAAGATTTAAAGCTGGCTAATTTAGAATTCTAACAATAATATAATTTCTTAATATAAAATGAAATTAATGTAGATTCTGTATATTTACAGGGCTAGATGGTCTAGATGGTCTAGATAATTTGCTATTTATCCAAGTTAATGCCATCTCTAATCAGGAGGAAGTTTATGAATGGGTGTGAAGAACTGAATGTTTTTAATGCTTTAAATGTTTTGAATGTAAAGATTTACTTACTATTGTTTTTGGATGTTCTCTATTGTTATGTATTGTTGTACTGTTTATTCAGTGAAGACTTGTAATTTTTTTTAATAAATAAAATTAAAAAAACACACAACAGAAACCAAGGCTGATGCTTCATACACATGTTCCCTGCTCAGGAAAGACGGTCTGAGCAGCCAGAAATTGTTTTTGCTTATAGTCTGTGATCTCTGAACCCATCTACTGCCGTCGTCTTTTGACCTCAAATCTAAATGGAGAGGATAGAGGACTTGGGACTTTCAAAGCTGCCCTACCTTGTCTTGCATTGGCTTTTGCAGCAGCCATCACCTCCTCCAGGTTACGATGAAGACTTTGTTGCAAATTAAGGCTGCAGTTCTATTCTGGCTTAGTAGGGACATCTGAGGTAAAAAAAAATTAGGATAAGAGGAAGGAAGGACCTTATAAACATTTCAGATTAGGGGAAAGCAATGTGGTGCCTACAGACATATTCCTGTGCTCGGCTGATATCTGTGATTTTTTTTTAAATAAAATTTATGACTGGGTGGTCAGGACTACTTCAGAGTGAAGCACTGGTTTCTGGAAAGTCTGCTCTCTTTATTACACAAATTGTGTCTGTAGCAGGTGTAGGAAGTGAAGATGAAGGCAGACTGCTCGAGGAACTCCCCTAGTTTCCTGTGGAGAGGGAAGTAATGAAGGCAAAGGACTTATTTGCTGCATCCAGGTAAGAGGGAAGCCTATGGACAGACAGCAGAAAAATCATGAGACAGTTATTACCTTTTCGCACACAGTTTCGAAGGCAAAAGGGTCCCTTGAGTGTCGCGTAAATGGGAGCGGCAGTCCATACGATGCACTCCCATTTACGCAACGCTCACGAGCCTAATGCAAACTGCGCATGGATTTTTTTTATTTTCGGCTCGAAGCCGAAAATGGTGCACAGTTACGCAATGCTCCCGGGGCCCTTGCACACTTACCTGCCATGTGGTGCATCGGACGAGTGGGCCAGCACAGCCTACAGCTCCCAGGCTGCACTGCAGAAGGAAGGGGCGGGGCGCTCGCACAACAGTCGCGCGACCAGGAAGTGCTGCAGAACTCAAGCAGCAGGGAAGCGACAGTGTTCCTGCTGAGGCCTTTCGCGCGAGACGCTCCCCCCAGCCGCACAAACGGGTAATGTGCGAAAAGGGCCTTAGATGTGACCTAATGAGGAAATTTTCCTTCTTCAGCAAGCCTGAGTAAAGTACCTCAGTAATTTACACTGAAATGTAACATATACTATATCTTTCTGAAGAAGTGGGAAAAATGGGTAAATGCATTTAACATTTTTTTTTTTGCCATAGCTTATGGAGGGACATTGAAAAATGATAAACTTCCCCACAAAACCATTTTCATTTCTTGAGCACTAGGAAACTCTTACAAGAAGAATCCTGTACTGATGAGAATCTTCACAGTTTAGGACCTGTTCTGTGCAAAATTTGCACATGTTCTCTTTGCACAGAAATGGCTTTTTGCTGTATAGAAAGGAGAACTATTATTAATTTTGGTCAGCAGAATAAATATGTAACACTAATAGGAAAACAACAACTCAGTTTTGATTATTTATTTTAAATGCTCACAAGCCTTTCTGGCTGCAAAATATGTAGTACTGAAATCTGTACAGATCCTACATCTTATATGTTGTACACAATTTGCCAGTATAACTTTCCCAATGTAAGCTACAATATAGCAGGAAAATTTTATCAGCTTGCCAAAAAAAAAAAAAAAATGATGGTCACTTCCTTTGTCACCTCACTGTCAATCTGAAGGAAGGTGCAAAACTAATTTTTAAAATACCCACTGGTGCAAATGTCATCAATGTTAAAAGAAATGTTAATTATCGTAATCTTAACACACTGCCTCCTCACTCGAAAGATCTTATTTGAAGTGATGCTCTGGTAAGCTGAAAATTCTCTGGGAGGGTTTTCTGAGAGGTAGATTTGTTTTTATAGGGAAGGAGTACAAATTCAGGGTGCAGACAAGTCAGGATTCTTCGTGACGTTCCCTGCTGGCAGTGCAGGGCATTAATGAAGCTTCACACATTACAATGACATTGCTCAGGCATTGAAGGATCATTTGGGTACTCAGCATGCAATCTATCAAGAATCCTTCTTTTATTATTATTGACATCCACAGGAGGGCCTGACACTTGTAAGGCTTAATCAGTATCATATAGATGACTTTTGTCTGTCTTTTGCTGAGCAAAGTGTTAGTGGATAGTATACCGTGTCTGGCAATACATTTTAAAAAAGGAGATACAGCTCAAGGAATCATCTATTATAGTATTTGGCATTTCCGTTGGCAGCTGAGATAAATACATGATGGCTGAGTGGATGGAGTTTTCATTAGGAAGCTGCATGATTCCTTTATGTGTATGTCTCTCTGTGTGTGCGTGCAGCGTAGCTGAAATGGAATTATTATTGTGTCTGTGTTTGTGTGTGGTTTTTAAAAAATAATTATGTGTTTTATCATTTGCTTTTAATATAAAGCATCTCACATGTGGGAAAAGGGCCATGATTTCACTCAAACTGCCATGGCTCCATCCTTCGGAATCCTGGAGTTTATAGTTTTGTCAGAGGCACCACAGGGGCTCCTTGAATGAAAATTTTAAATGACTCTCTTCCTAAATTGCCAATCCCAGGATTCCAGAGGGTACAGCCATGGTATTTAAAGTGGAATCATAGCACTATAACTGTGCCTTATAAAAGGGCCTAAACAGCCTCACAGTGGCTTTTAAGAGGAAATGCAGATCACAAAATGAGGACAAAAGTGCACACTGATTTGCCTGAAATTTGCTTAGGTAGAAATGCCTTGATGGTTGTTGTTACTGTTGTGTGCCTTTGTTTCCAACTTATGTCAACCCTAAGACGAACCTGTCACAGGGTTTTCTGAGACTGAAAGGGTGTGATGTATCCAAGGTCACCCAGTGGATTTCTATGGCTGAGCGGGGAATCGAACCCTGGTTTCCAGGGTCGTACTCCAACATGCAAACCACTATACCACAGTGACTCTCCAAATACACTGCATTTCACCATTGCAGGGAAGAACATTGTCAAGTGACCTCCATGTTTGCTCAGTCAGCTGTTGCCCATCAATGAGAGCTCACTGCTGATGGGCAATACTGGCTTGTTACAGTTCTTTGTCATTAAACCCAAAATGGACCAGGTAGCACTTCAAACAGACATTATGTACAGTGGGCTCTGTAGATCAGGACCCATGGATAAGAGTTAGATCAGTGCTTCTCATGCTGTCAGATGTGAGGACCAGCACTTTCCCCCCAACATACCAGAGACCAGTACCATTTTTGCCTACTGGCTACAACTGTTTCTTACTTGGAACACTGCAAAGATTGGTAACTGATGGATCACAGACTGGCAGTGGTCAGTGGACAACTACTTTGAGTAGCAGTGAGCTAGATTACAGTAGATAGACATGGTTCCTAGTATTTTGAAGAGGGAATTCTTAACTTTCCCATTTTCCATCACTGCACTTGATAGTAATATTGATTAAAGACCCATGAAACATCATAGGTGGAGTGGGGCCATTTTAAAGGTGGAATGAGGGCGAGGGAGAATTTGGCTGCTCATCTTCCTATCACACCTTTTCTATGCCCAACCTCCAGCTCTCGTGATTCATTTTTTCCCACGAAGCAACCCTACTCTTTAACTCTATCCCCTATTTAGGGCTCTAAAATTTCCAGAAATTCTGAAGGAATTTCAAACAGTTTTCAGGAAGGGGATTGTTTATTCTGCTTTGGTGGTTTTTTTTTTTGTGTGTGTGTGTGATTCTCTCCCTTTTTTTCCTTTCTCTTTTTTGTGACATGGAGAGAACTGGACCTTTCAGGAAAAATGGATATATCTGTATTTATTTTCAGATGAAAACTAAAGGTTTTTTTTTTTTTACTGTTTTCACAACATTAACTACTTCATTCACTACTAAGTTAACATATAAGATTGTACTAATTTGTATATTCAGAAATGTAAAAATGCAAAAACTTTAGTTTGTACAATGAGGATTGTGAATATGCCCCATACTAAGCAGAATAGCTACAATCTGTTCCACTCTCTGCAACCTAAGCACACGTACCTTAGACTTTGCCATCTGGGAAGGAGAAAGGAAACAAAATCTGGAGCTACAAATTTTGAAACAAACAAAATAAAGTGTGTTATTTGGACAGAGATAGTCTCAGGCAGTCACATGCTTAAAGGCTAGGCTTGTAACATGTTTAACTATAAAGTTTAACTCAGCATTGAAAATGCTGCATTTTAAACAGTGTATCATCATAAGCTATGTTTGCTGCTTTTATGAAGAAGACAATGCTCCTAGATGCTGAAATGCATTATGGATTAGATGGCTGTATATGTTTGCAGTATGCTCAGGAATTACCATTCACTATTCAACTTTCTTACATATCTTTCTGGCATTTTGAGTGAGTAAAAACCATGTCTTAAAAAGCATTTTTCTTCATTGCAAAAGATAGCTGACATATATAACCTGGCACAATGGAAGACAGGAGACTTTCTCAGTCACATGAAAGTCTATGAGATAGCTCTGTACTTCTTCAGCTTTTGGAAATAATTAAAATTGTTGCTATGCAAAACAGATCACAACAACAACAACAAAATGAAGTAAAATTTTGCATGTAGTTCCTATTTGAAAGAGTAGTAAATCCTGCTCATCAAGCCAGCTTCACTCTCCTCAGTATGAGAGAGAGAGATTGAGAGAGAGAGAGAGATATTTTTAATAAAGGAAATAGAATAGGTTATAAATGTAATTGGAAATGGGAAATATCAGTGAAGGTGGGAGCTAATCAATGGAGCTTTGCAAGTCCATTCCACACATGGAGTTTCCAATGTGCTGCAAATCCTTGTAAAGCTGGAAAAAAATGAGTAGAAACTAGACCTGAGGAGGAGAAAACAAAAGTGAGAGGATCATTGTGAGGAATAATTTGGACTATAATAAAATTTGAAAATGCTGTTGACTGGATTCCAGCATTTGGGGAAAATACTTTAGCTCTCAGAATATCTCAGTCAATGTGCCTCCTGACTCGGGAAACTTTAGTGAAAAGAGGGTGTATGTAGCAATACTAGTGGCAATGAGGCTATTTGCTTTGGATCTTTGACATCAATTTATAGCTTCAAGAGCCTCAGATTGGTGGGTTTTATCTACTGAGAGGAGAAAAAGTATAGACTGATATTTTAATATCTTTTTTCTTTGCAGAGTCTGCAGCCTTAATCTTTCATGGCAGTTTGTCTATCAAGACAATAGCCTCCACCTCTAGCCAAATTTTTAAACTTTTCGTTTACCCCCTGGTCTATCAAATTTTGTATTATTTAAGCCTGTAGAAGAGTTTCATGAGAATTTGAAAGCTCATAGTGTTTATGGTATTTCATTGAACCACCTTTGAATTGTTTTAACTGTTATTTTCACTCGTAAGCAACTTTGGGTGCTGTATTGGAAGAAAGGTGGGATACAATTCATAAATAAAATAAAAGCAAATAATATGAATATTGCTTTGGAAAGATGACCACCTGTGAAGACATTCACACTTTGTGGCATTCAGAAAATGGGAGGGAACTTTTCCGTGGTTTGTCTGTTTCAACTAGTTTTAAGCAGAAGGCTCTAATGCTGCTAACTGTTCTGTATCAAATGTCCATGCTGTGTAAAACTTCCATCATTCTCTGAAGTTATCTTTATCAAGAACAGAACATCCAGATTTAATATCAGGCTGACACAGGGACATGTCTTTAGGGATAAACAGCATCATCACCATCGGTGTTCTAGTGGAGCCAGGCCCATAGGTTCAGGCCACTGGGGTATTTTTATTCGCAGGGATTAAATAGAAATGTATTTACTGTGCTGGATTTTTGTGTGTGTATAAGATCTATTTATAAATAGATGTGGATCAGCCTGACAATAGCCTTACAAATTTGGAAAGGGAAATGTTGCACAGCTCCAGTGTGAAGCCCACCTGGATATCCAGTCAAATTAGGAGATCATCTGCATATAATATAAATGTAGACACAACCTCTTGCATGTTGTTTTCTCCAGATGATTGCAGAAATCATAATGTATTTGCCAACTACTACTGCTTTAACAATTGTCTCCGGATGCTTGTAATAGTCCTAGGCCATTTCCTCCCTACACTGTTATAGTGCTATTTTTCCACTTTCAACACCCTGTGGAATTCTGGGGTTTGTAGTTTCCTGAGGCCAAAGAGCTCTCTGGCTGAAAGTTCTAAAGGCCCCTCCCTAAACTACAAACCCCAGGGTTTCACAGGATGTTAAAAGTGGAATAATAGCACTAGAACAGTGTAGGAAAGGAAATGGTCCTAGTATCACCTTTTCTGCAGGGCAGGCTAACAGGAGCTAAGGAATCTTCGATGTTGGAAGGATGAGAGTGAAAATGTTTCTGGTGGTCCTATGAAGGAGTGCAACATACGGCCTAACAACCAGTGAAAGGGGTAGGATTGCCATACCACCATTTTCTAAGCATGAAACCCAGTGCTTGTTTGGACTATTAAGTGGCCCAGATCCCAAGGTTTTCTTAAAAAAAAATAGAGCAGATAGCAGAGTTATGGCAATCAGTTTTCAGTCTAATTGTTTTGTGAGAAACAAACACAACAGTGTCTTAGAGTGCATTTAGCCAATGAGAGAATCTCCCACCTAAGACATACATTGACAGAAGAGTTGTAGAGTTAGACATGACTGACTATCTCTCAGTGGCAACTTACAGTTCTCTGGGTTAATGTTACAGCTCAACAGGAAAATTTTGTTTTTGGAAGTCTAGCTGAGCTGAAGCCCCTCCCTTTTTTCCCCAGAGTTCCTTTTCCAGAGAAATCAATGGAGCTATTGGAATGAGGGTACTGAGACAAAACAAAATGGGGTAAAAGCTGCAATACCACTATTTAAGGCCAGTTCTGCACAAGACAGGAGGGATGGTCTGCTGCGTGTCAAGAGTGGTGTTTTAATACTCTGATTTAGAAAGTGAATTCAGAAATTCAGAAGCTGTGCTGTCTGCAATCCCCATTTACATCATACTACTGGAGAACAGCGGTTGCTGCATCCACAAGAACAAGTCCCTGGCCACTCCTGTTCCCCTCCCTCACCCTGCCCCATCATCGCTGATTGGTCTGTTTTTTAAACACACACACACATTTTTAATATATTTCTGTGTTGCTACATTTGTGTGTAGGAATGTATGTTCATTGATACGTGGAAAAATACACATTTTAACAGTCCCTTACCAGATCCACTCTCTTCCCACTGTCTGTTTAATTCATGAAGACAATAATGACGGCAGCCTGTCCTTTGGTGGGTGGAGAGAGATAGGGATGGAAATGACGGAAAGGACAGCCTGGGAACACCCACAGCTGGTCACTTCTGCAATGTGAATCAATGCTACGCTTCCGCATGTAGGTGAAAACCGAAGCAGAACTGGTCTGGGAGATTTACATCAGAGTTTTTCCAGTTTTCACGTATAGTGGTTTCACATCGCAGTGAACTGCAGTGAAGCATTCAAGGAGCTGAAAATGTGCAGAACCACGAGGAAAACTACGAAGCTAAAATGGTTCAATGTGCAGATGGGAGGGTAAGAATTCGATGCTGCTACTATGTATCAACCTCGTACAGAATTGGCCTAAGTTTCCATGAAGCCTGTATATAGAAAACTATGTTTTGATAATTAACTCACCAATTTTTATAAATTATTAATAAGCCTCCTGTCATTGCCTTCTTTCAACCACCTAATATAAAGAAGTGACTAATGAGAACTGAAATCAAAGTTGTTGTGTGCCTTCAAGTTGTTTCTGACTTATGGTGACCCTAAGGCAAATTCATTAAGAGGTTTTCTGGGGCTGGAAGTGTGTGATGTGCCCAAAATCACCCAGTGGGTTTCCATGGCCAAATGAGGAATTGAACTCTGGTCTTCAGGGTCATAGTCCCTTGCTCAAACCACTAAACCATGCTGGATCTCAAAATCAAAATACCAACTGAAAATTTTAATGTATATCCAAACATTGCATTATCTTGTGTATATTTGTGAGAAACAATATTACTTAAAAGCCTCAGTACTGGTAAAAGCTATTATGTGAAACACAGTATAAAGTATGATTCAACCAATGTAATATTTGTAATTGAATATCAGAACCTTGGGTGCAACATCTGGTATACTAGAATAAAGCTTCATAGAAGATGCAAAAACCACAAACTGACGATCACCACAAAAAAGACAGAACACATTGCACACAGGATTCATTCTGAGGGATATGGCCTTTCCAATGGGGCAGTATTTCCAATAGAAAAAATCTGCAGTCCAACCAAGTGTGAAAAGAACACAGAACTTTGGGATGTACAGATTCAATACCTTGATCCTGTGTGGCCTTAAGTTAGAAGATAATACCATATTTGCTTCCAGCACCATCTTTTGAATTCCATGGTTAGACTCTGGGAATTCTGTATCTATCACTGGCTGTTTGTCAATCCTACTCCAGCTGACATCACTGTGAAAGGTGGATGTGGAAATATCTTTATTCATAAAACTTATTAACCATTATCTTGTCAAATTTGTAAACAATTTTATGATTGGTTTGTAGCTTTCTGGGATACAGGTTCTGCTTGCTTACAATGCCGACCACCTGCCTTAGTCACAGGATAAACACAGAAGTAATGCCTCTGGAGATACTGAGACAGAGTGAGAAATTGTCATTTTAAATATTTAAAATGAATATTTCTCATACTGTCTCAATATTTCCTATAAGAAGCTTTACTGCTTTTATCCTTTAAATGTCAAGATTCCTCCCAGGTGTATTTTGAGCTGTACAGATGAGTTACCTTATGACCTTCCTGCAGGAGGTAATGATTTGCAGTTGTGTGGTGAACAAAGTTACCTATATTCAAAAATTACTGAGCAGAACAAAATTGCCATCTTGTCAAATGGGTGATAAACTTATTACTGATATTATTATGGATGACTGGATGGCCTAATATCCATATAAAACAACATTAAATTATCAGAAAAATATTGTAACTGAACTGGAACATCGTAGAAGTAGTTGCTTATTGATAGCTGGCTTCTACACACACACACACACACACACACACCGCCATTGTACTATTTGATGAAACGATTTATGAACTACAAAGAGATGTTGACTAAAACCTGGTGTCCAATATAAAATTCCTTTTCAGAATCCCTAGAAGGCAGCTAAACGCACATAGATGTAAAAAGCTTATTTTTTTCTTCTTTCTTTTTTTTAAATTGAGCTTTCTTTTTGTTTTCTTTGTTGTTATGGCAGAATGCCTGCCTACTTTTTCCTATGAATAAATACAGCATGCATTTTTGAATATGTCTAACTGTAAACATTGCACCATCTGCTAATGGAAGAATGTTGTTTGTGTTTCCTAAACTGCAGCAGGGCTGAAATCAACCAAACAATTACTGTTTTACCCCAGGAGTGTTGCCAAGTGTTTTTCTTAATTGGCACTTTTATGTCCTGAAATCACCCATGGATCCTGTCATACTCCTCAAGCAAACCAGGCCTGAATAACTAGTTCTGGTTTCTGTCATTACAAGGACTGCAATGGTGTGGGCTTCTCTCTTATTAAGGCTTATTGGCTTAAGGCTATTGGAGTGAAGGAACCATAGGTAGAATCATATTGCTGGAAGAGACCACAAGGGCCATCAAGTCCAACCGCCTGTTATGCAGGAATAAACTATCAAACCATTCCTAACAGATGGCCATTCAGCCTTTGTTTAAAAGCCTCCAAAGAAGACTCTACCACTTGCTGAGGCAGTGTATTCCACTGTCAAACAGCTCCTACTGCCAAGTACTTCTTCCTAATGTTTAGATGGAATCTCTTTTCCTGAAGTTAGAATCCATTGCTTTGTGTCCCTGGTGTCTGGAGCAGCAGAAAACAAGCTAGCTCCACCATCCATATGACATACTTATGTTACCCTGATTTCTGGGGGTCCCGTGAGGGACACCTAAATGCGCTCTCAATTGTACAAGTTGGGGAAATTAGTCAAGAGCACAAGCTAGCAATGCGAGAGGCAGGGCAACAGAGCGAGATCTTTGACCCAATGTCTACGGGGTCAGGCCAAGTCAAGGAGCAAACAGAAGTGTAATAATAATTGTGGTTTTTATTAAAATACAATCAAACAGTGTATGCAGCACACTCATACAGATAACTATAGAAATAAAGGTTGGAGTGGGATAGAGGGATTTTTAGAGGAGTTGTTGGTTTGGGTAATACTACACCTGTCCTGAAGCCCAGGTAGTCTGCAGCAGAAATTTGGAGGTATGGAGTTCTCAGTATGTGGGACTGAGGGGAAGGCTCACCAAGCAAAGCAGCAGCAAGGCGGGATGGAAGTCGGGAGTGATCCGAAGAAGCTCTGAAAGTCAGGGGTTTTTATAGGGAGAAATGTGGCCACAGGCTAGTCCGTACTTGGGGAAAACAATGAGTTTCGGGCTGGAGACAAAGCCTCCGAAAGGTCAGAATTTAGCATGATTGAGTTAAGCATGAATTGTCAATAGAGTAGCCAGTATGCAAACGCAGAGTGCTTGAAAGTTGAGTATTCGGCTCGTCAAGCTGTCTGCTTGGGGCAGGGAGTTCTTTGTAAGTAGTGTGCATGCATAATAGAGTACTTGCCTTTGAGGTCTCCTGAAGTGGCGGGATGGCTAGTTCTGGCCTGCCTGTATTTGTGTGGAATATTACAGCAATTAGCGGCTATGCCTGTCTGCGAGCTTGTCTGGGGGACTTTGTAGCACGTGGAGAGGAATGGGTAAAGAAGGCCAAATTATTGACATCAAAGTGATATCTAATATCCCTCAAGTCTGGCTTAGAAACTGCAGTAACACTTACCTTCCTCTGGACAAATTCCAGCTTGTCAATGTCCTCCTCAAACTATGGTGCCCAGAACTGGACACAGTATTCTATGTAGGGTCTGATCAAAGCAGAATAGAATGGTACTATCACTTCCCTTGATCTAGGCACTATACTCCTATTGATGGAGCCCAGAATCACATTGACTTTTATAGTTGTCACATCACACTGCTGACTCATGTTCAGCTTGTAGTCTACTAAGACTCCTTGCTCTTTTAAATATGTACTGTGGTCAAGTGAGGTGTCACTCATATCTGTGCATTTTATTTTTTCTTCCTAAATGTAGTACCTTACACCTCTCCTTGTTGAATTCATTTTGTTAGTTTGGGCCCAGCTCTCTAATCTGTTAAGATAAGTTTGATTTATGATCCTGTCCTCTGGGGTGGTAGCAACACCTCCTCATTTGGTGTCATCTGCAAATTTGATAAGAATGCCCTCTATTCCCTCACCCAAATCATTGCTAAAGACATTGAATAGTACCTGGCCAAGGAGATAACCCTGTAGCACCCAGTAGTCCCTTCTCTCCAGGATGAAAAGGAGCCATTGGTCAGCACCATTTAGATCATCCAGTTACAAATACACTTAACAGTAACATTGTCTAGCCTACATTTTACTAGCTTGTTTGCAAGAATATCATGTCAAAGGCATTACTGGAGTAAAGGTTTGATATGTCCACAGCATTCCCTTAATCTACCAAGCTAGTATTTCTATATAAAAAAATAGGCAAGATTGATCTGGCATGACATATTGAGAAACCCACATTGACTTTTAGGGATCATTTTATTCCTTTCTAAGTGCTTACAGATTGTTTAATGATCTGCTGTGGAATGTTTTCTGGAGTTGATGTCAGACTAACTGGGCAGTAATTTTTTGGGTCCTTTTTGAAGATGGGGACAATATTTGCCCTCTTCCTGTCTGTTGGGACTTCTCCAGTTCTCCAGCAATTCTCAAAGATTATTGCCAGGGGTTCTGAGATTACTTTTACCAATTCTGTTAATACCTTTGGATGTAGTTCATCTGGCTCTGGAAGCGTGAATTTATTTGGCGTAGCCAGGTATTGTTGAATCGCCTCTTAACCTATGCTGTGCTGCATTTCCCCTACTACATCATCTGCTCCATTTCCCTCAGGTAGAGCATTGCTTTCCTTTTGTAAGAAAACTGAGGCAAAGAAGGTGTTGAGCAGTTCTGCCTTTTCTCTGTCCCCTGTTAGCAGTACACCATCGTCTCCATGCAGAAGCCCTGTCATTTCCTTATTCTTCCTTTTGCTATGGACATAACTAAAAGAGCACTTACTGTTTTTAATCTCTCTAGTATGCCTGAGCTCATTCTGCTCGTCAGCTTTTCTGACTTCCTCCCTTTTCTCTCCCTTTTTGTTTTCATTCCTCCATAGTGATTTCTTCCTTTTTCCATTTCTTGTACATGTCCCTTTAGATATGGTAAAGCTTTGGGATAGCATAGCTTTACTGTGCTTGCTAAGTAAACCATTGTTTGAGGATAGGTCATTACAGAATTGAAATTGTATCTATTCAGGCTGTTTTGAAAGAAACAAACAGAAGCAGCAAACATCTCTAAAAATATGAGCAAGTTGAATATGTTTGTTGTTTGCCTGTTCATTACTCCATTCTTCTACTGGAGTGTAAAACTCACGGGGGGAAATGCAGAGATTCAAAGCCATTATGATTTATACCTCCCACTGAACAGAAAATTAGATTTGATTTGTAACATTGTGATTGAAGATTGTCATGAGAACAATAAATTGCTTTCTTGCTGCTGTCGCTGCACTCTGAAAATAAGACCATTTAAAATGGGTGACTTAAAATGGGCAATGAAACATTAGAGAGGATAAAAGCATTGAATGATGAAATCCAGCAATTCTGGCAACAACAAATCACAATTGAAAGTGTTTATTCTTAGTTACTTACTCTAACAAGATTATATATCAGAGAACAACTTTTTTTTTGCCTGTAGCTTTAATGGATCTTTATGATAATTTATCAGCATGACCCTGTGTATATCCACTTAGCTATAATCCCAATTTAAAGGTGCTTAGTCCTACATAAATGTAGGCAGGATGTAGACAGCCTAAGTGACTTTGGATTGTATCCACACTGCACAGTTATAGCAGTTTGATACTACTTTGCTATAGCCCCATCCTCTAGAACCCCAGGTTTTGTGGTCTAGAGAGGGATTTGGAATTCTCTCTTGTATAGAATGTTTCAGTGACATAGTTCAGAGGAGGTGACTGGAACTCTTTAGCAGCCGAGTTCAAGTACCTTCACTAAATTACAATGAGTTATGACAGTTAAATGGAATCAAAGTGCTATAAATAATTGGGAGAAATGTAGAAGAGTGTACCCCTTTTTGCTTCGGAATTGTTCAGAGAGTTCTAGTTCCAAATGAGATATTTATTTATCAGACCTAAATAATCCCATTATATCTAGTTGTCCAAATAGTATTGGTCAGTGAGTGTTTTTATATAATTTTTTTTAATTGCAAATTTGTGTCAGTTGAGGAAATCCTAAAGGCAATCTTAATTTTCCAACATACTTATCAGGTCAGGCCTGCATGCTTGTACAATAGCCAAGTTGAACACAGTCCACCCAAAGGGATGAGATATAAAACACTGTTTTATCGGGATTTCTTGCTTGGTGTGCATGCTTATATGGAAAGAAATGCTCCCAAGTCTAGAATGTGGTGGATCAGGACTATCTTCAAATGCTTGGAGCCTGTCGATCATGTGGGAGTGTGGTGGTCCTAGTGGCTTTAACAGGACACAATTTTTCAGTGGTTGATCGAACAAAAACTGAATTCTGTGGAGAATTCTGATTATGTTGTAACTTCCTACTATCAGGTTTCATTGTATGGAAAGAATGCTGAAAAGTCTCTAAGCTGTTAGCAAGGACAAGCATATTTACAAGGTTCCTGCAAAACATTTTGTGGCTTGAGGAATGGGAGAAGATGATGCCTCCCCCTCTTACAAGTTAATGTGCAAATGCTGACTAAGCAGGTGAGTCTTATTTCAGTACTGGAGACAGGACATCAGATGCACCTGAAGGCAACAAGGTAGCTTAGGAGGTGCAGATCATGTGGTGCATACAGCTCTAACAGTTCCTTATCACAGAGGTGGGAATCATGTAAGCTCTCAGATCTTTTTGAACTGCTGCTTCCGAAATTCCTCACCATTGGTTGTGCCAGCTAGTGCTGGAGTCCAATAACATTTTGAGGGTCCCTCAACTTCCATCCCAGCCACATTGCCTCATTTTTTTCCTAATGGCAGGGGCAGCCCTGTTTGATAATACACTAATAGCTAGGATGAATAGAATCATAGAGCTGGATGAGTCCACAAGTGCCATCAAGTCCAACCTACTGCTAAGTAGGGCCTGTCCTACTACATATGTGGCAAAATGTGCTGTATCATTTCACACTGCTGGTAATATTACCCTGAGAATTTGGGGGTCCTGCGAGGGGCACCCGGGTTGCCAATTGAAATACCGAGTTTGGGGGAAATTAACCTGAACACTGTTTGGTTAGAAAGAGGCAGGGTAACATTGCGAGATCTTTAACCCTACGTATACAGTGGCGGGTCAGAGAGTAGCTAGACAAGGGTTTTCCAAATAATAAACAATTCTTTATTAAAGGCAAAAAGACACGAAAGACAGAACATAAACTAACTAGCTTAGAAAGAGAAACGGAGGTTTGCAAGGGAAGGCAATACGACCTGTCTTGTAGTCCTGGAGAGAAGAGGGGTTCCAGGGAAGAAAGCTCAGCTTGGGGCGCTGAGGGGAGTCCCTTAGACCACCAGCAGCAAGGCGGAATGGCAGTCCAAAGTGACCCAACGACTATTTGAAAGTGAGGGGTTTTTATAGGGAGTTTTGTGCCTGCCGGCAATGGCAAGCCAGGTGAGAATGAAAGGAGTTTCGGTGCTGGACAAAAGGATTTGGAAAGTTCAAGTTTAGCCTGATTGGATTTGTATTTGAAGACAATAGCGTGGCTGAGATGTTGATGGCCCAACATAAAAGAGTAACTTGATTGAAAGCCATGTGACTATTGTAAGGTTTGCGGCGGGAAGTTCCCTGAAGCTGCAGGCAAGGTTTGAATTGCTGGCAACAAAGAGGAATGTAATGTAAAACCATTAACGGCCGCTCTCTGTCCGTGCTTGTCCGGAGAACTCGCAAACACGTGAGATGAGGTAACTGCGAGCCAGTCCAGCTAAGGCCAAATTAAATGATATCAAAATGATATCTGGGTGTCCTCACCAGGGGTGCCATACCGGAAGTAACAGTAAGAGGTCACAGGTTTTGGGTGCCTCCCCATGGGAAAAATCTGGTGTGTGTTAGGTTTGTTTTGTATTTATATAAGGAATTTTTGCATGGAAGAGAATTTAAGAAATGGTATCCTCTACCTGCAATTTGAATGTTCCACTTTTATCACCTTATTGATTTTTCATATATCCACCTATATAAATATGACAGATACCTGCTAACACATGTATGTATTGTGTTTCTTTTTTGCCAATATGAGAATAGTAATGCTACAACAATCAAAGGACACTGTTCTTTCTTTTTCTTTTTAAATTTTAAATACATTGGTCTGAAGCTTTAGCACATTCTGAAGTGACATGAGTCATTGGAACAGATGATTTCTTGATAAAATGCCAGACACGAGAATAGAGTAAGGCCACATTACAGACAAATTAAGTCAGTCAAGGAAACCATGACCCTGAGTTTGTATGACCTGAGCAAGGCTGTTGATTATTGGGACAATTCAAGGTCTCTCATCCGTAGGTCACCAAAAGTCAGAGATGACTTGATGGCAAATAACAAGAAAGTATGTAGATATATGTGTGTACTCCCATGCACATACACCTATAAAGAATGATTTTATAATTTCATCTTCAGATACCAACCCCAACTCTGTAACTGCACATTTACAAAACTAAATATTTGATTGGCTGCCAAGAGTAATCAGTGTGCTTGTAACTTTGCAGAACTGGGAGCCTTTGGGTTGCAGGAAGCAGTCTTGTATAAATTTTCAAAAAGGATTCATTTCGCCATGGAACATGTACTTAACTGTCACAAAGCGATGGAGCTGTCTACAGCAGCTGAAGGAAGGAAACAAAATTGCATGGTCGCTGCCAAAAGATGATTTATTACCCTGAGATAAAAATCCTTCTGTACTTAAGGGAGCATCTGGCCAAATGGAAATACAGATCAAGGGAGAATATAATGAGGAAAATATGCAGGGTTTTTTTCTCTCTCCCACGATGGACATTTACAGCTATTTCTCTTCTCTCAACTACTCTTGCAACTAGGTTCCAGCTGGGCTTTTCAGCTCAACTGTAGCTATTCCTATAAGTATAAAAACCTGATAGAACATGAATTCTATAGAAGGCTCTTCTATGGATAATTTGGCTTTGCAGTAATGACTTCCTTTTGCCTAGAGTCAGTGTGTTCCAGAAGGGCAGACTATAAAAGGGGAAAACAGTTACAGAGGAATCAAGCCCTTCCAGTTCATACAACAGTGATCCGAGGAGTTCATTCTTGGTGCAATAAGAAGGTCTCACCCATTCCAAAATCTGTCACAAAAAGCCGATCGATAGACATGATCACCAAAGTGAAAGGAAAAGACAATGAGATATGCAATGTCAGTCTGTCTGGAGGTCATGAATTCAAACAGATCTATGAGCACAAAGAACACTGAAAGCTAGATGGAATGAACTTTTGCTTAAAGCAAGAACTCCCAGCAACTTCTGTGAGATTTTTTAAGCTGTTTGACCTTGAGGACCAGCTGATTAATTATTCTGTTGCTCATTTGGGCTTCTGCAAGTGGCACTGATTCTTCTGACACTGCTGCTTTATCTTTTGACATGCTGCAAATGACTGAGGTGTGTACTTGGTGTTCATCAGTTCCAGCTGAGGAGAGGGCCCATCTTGCTGAAGGTCTTCACCAGCTGTATCTGACACTAGCTGTCTAGATTTTGGGAGGGAGCTGTCATCTGGGACAGAGACCTCTGTGTCAGATTCCACAAAGTGAGCGATGGCATTAACTGAAAAAGGAAGGGTGACATATTCTCTGCCAAGGGCCTAGCCCTGTTTCCATGCCATGATTCTAGAAGTTCTATGACTTTACCTCAATTGTAACCCTTTGATCTCTGGGGCCTAACAGTACAAGTGTGACTTACTGGCCATTTCCACATTTTTCCATTTTCAACGTCCTGGGGTTTGAGCCCAGGGAGCTTTCTGGCTGAGAATTCTAAATCCTCCTCTCTAAACAACAAATCCCAGCATTCCACAGGATGTTGAAAGTGGAATAATAGCACCATAACAGTGTAGTGCAGAAATGGCCACTAGCTTTAGCTGCCAGAATTCTTTTTCGAGAGGAGAGTATGGTCATATGTGTTTGCTTGTCTTGGTGTGTCTGCATGTGCAAAGGATATTAATGTCTGGCTTCACTTTCTCATTTCTTCCAGTCACTGCATAGCAAGTTTCATTTGATGTCATCCTAATCGCATAGCAGATAAGGCCCAGTGGAATCATGAAAATTCTCTGTGGGGAGGAAGTTGTGTGGCGAGAGTAAAGAAGGTGAGCTTTCCATATTCCACATGGAAATAACGATTGCCAAAGAGATATCCAGCAGGAACATTGAGGTCTCACAGGTTGCTGTAGCTAGCAAAATGATAACATCTCCTTCTCTGCTCCCTGATTTTTCATGCATACACTCTTTTGACAGGCATCATGAGAATCACCAAGGCAGCAGATGGTCTATGCGCAGCTCCCTCAAGCATAAAACAACATTTCTGTACTTGTTGTCAGGACCTTAAATTGCACACTGTTCTATTTGATTATTTTCAAACTCTGGATTGGCCGTAGGGGCTCAGATGAGAACTATTTGCATATCATGAAGAGGAAGCAAAAGTTGAATTGAAGTGGCAAGTAACTGGGCTGAAATGAAATCTTAGGTAGGAGCCACACAAATTTAATTCTCTACCTCTGTTTTAAGTGTGGTGTGCTTTTTCCAGAAAAGCAGTGACCCTATGACAGCCTTACCAAATCTGATGAGGCTGAGTTATTTTCCACTCTCTCACATATATACACATACACAAAACTGAATAATTAAGGGCTTTCTGTAAATCTCAGATGTGGTTTTGAAAAGAAAGAAAGAAAAAGCATACACTTTTTTTTAAAGGTCTGAGTTCAGTGGTGGGTTAAACAGTATAAATAGCAAATGTATTCATTGTGCATAATGTTACTCCATTGAATATCAAATGAATGTAATGTATTTGTTCCTTGTGGAAAAGCTATTCTCATTTTTAAAATTCAATTTGCTATGCAAGAAGATTTCCAAGAGATAGTAGATAATGTCAAGTTCAGAGCTGCATTCAAATCTGGAGTAAACAGTGTTCATCTGGGTCCATGCAATGCCTTAACACAACAAAACAAAATTTTTAAACCCAGTGGGCTCAAACAAATTTGCTTAATTTTGTGTTTTCCTTCCAGCTTTGCATTTCTACTGCTCGCTTGCTCAAAAGTTGCTCAGGGAAAAAGCAAAACATGCATGCACACATAACCAGAAGTTGAGAACATATAAAAGAATTAGAATTGCAGCAAGAACAAATAGGACCATGTTTTATAGGGTGAAAGAAAATGGAGAAGAAAGAGGTTTCAGGAGTGATGGCATCTAGTGTGTAATAGTGTCGTGAAAAACTAACACGCGGCTTCTCATTACCACATGAATTTTAATCTTGCTCAGAATGCTTTTCCTCTGAGTGCTAATCCATACTCCATCAAACTGCATGGCTTTTTCTGAGTCATCACCCTTGTGCTATAGCATGTGGGAATTACAGCAATAAAATATGTCATTTTATGTCCCTAGTTTGGTTTTCCTACATCATAGCAACTTGAAAGTCAGCACCAAACTTTCTAATTGCATGGAGGTGGTGATAGAGGTGGGCAGGGCTGGTGAAGTAAACAAACATGATTTTGACTTCAGATGTTATCTGAAATTTTATAAAACATAGCGGCATTATTGACCATTGGGGAAGGTGCTACATGGTGTAAAAGGAAGTCCTTCTGTAGTGCTTTTGGAGAGCTAATTATCTTTAAATTAGAATTTAATTTTTTTTAACAAATAACTTTGGATGGCCCCCAGAGCTGTCTGAAGTTATTCATTAATACATATATATTATCTATTTTGATTTCTTCACACCAGCCATTAACTTTGCACTTTTCTATTGTCATAATGATAAAGAGTTCCTGAAAATCACAGAGGGAGTCACAAGGGAGGGCAAGCTTGTTAAGTATGGTGCAAGGCCAGCCCTAATGTTAGGCATAGTGAAGAAGACACTTCAGGCAACAGATCTGGGGTCATGAAAGGGCAAGAAATTTTTAGTTATCAGTATTTAATTTGTTATCTTATTTTACTGTCAGGGATGGGGATAGGCATTTGTATATCGAACAGAATCTATGACTGTGGTATAACACAGTTTGTTATATAAACAGGATGGCTATTTATAGAGTAGGGATGAACAATCTCAATGAAAGTAAAATTTTTCACAACTTCGTAGATCTGATGTCAACAAACGCAAACTTTCCTCAAGCACTGGCGCATTTGCAAAGCTTAACGGCTGCTCCTGAGAAAATAGGGGGCACAGAAAACAATGGACATATTTTGAAATGTGTACGGCTCAAATGTGTATCATTTTATAGAGGGGTGCAAAAACATGCTCTAGTTGGTAGAATAGCTGTGAGTCAAGTAAACAGTACAAATATATGCATAATGTGGGAATTCTAGGGTAGGAAGAAAATGCAAAGTTTTACAGCTTCAGATGAGAAAAAATGTGATGGGTTTTTTGAGGTGTAGCTGTCCCGAATGCCAGAGCAGCCTGGCAACAGGTTGCAAAGCAACCAGAATAGCTCTTCAGGAGAGAAACCAGCCTATTAGTATGAGAGAGGGGCTGGTGGCTGAGAGGGAAAGCTATAAAAAAGGCAAACCCTGATTGTCTTTTGTCAGTCCTTCAGCCAGCCAGAGCTCTGGAATAAAGTCCTTCAGTCAGCCAGGGAGGTGGTCTGTGTGGGAAAGGAGCTTAATTCTCAGAGAAACCCTAGAGAGAAGCAGAAGAGTAATTAAACCACTATAGAATCTGGTCAGAAAGTGTGGCCTAGGTTGGGGGTAGAGGCTTTGGTGAGAGTGTAGCCAAAGGGCTGTTTATGATACTTGTGCTTATCTGAGAGTTTAAAGATATAAGTAAACTGATTAAATGTATTCTGAAGAATTATATTAATTTTGACCTGCATTTGGATGCCAATACTTTGTTCTTTATGTTACTTTAATAAATATGATAGTCTATTTTTATAAATCAGCTGAGTTGGTATACAGTATTTAAAGACACACAGAAAACAGGCTCCCCATAAAACTATTAAGGGATTCTAAATAACCATTGAAAGGCTTCATCCTTTTACACAAATGTGGCTTTTAAAGAGGAAGGCAGAGTTGTATGCAAAGATACAGAGAGCCTTATCAGATTGGGGAGCTGCCATACCAATCTGAGTGAGAAAGAAGCAGGCCCCAGCACACAAGGGAAGGGGAAAAAAACCCAAAGAAACAAGCTAGGAGAAGCTGCAGCAATTTGCTTTTGTGTGAACCTATTGGGATGGGCAAGACTCACCACCCCATCTCCTCTCCCTCCCCACTGACTTAATTTGGTAGAGCTTGCTTTGCACTTTGGAGTCATTTTGAAGCTGCTGAAGAGAAAGGAGGAAAGTGGAAGAGAAACTTGGACATTTTAAAAGCAGCTGAAACAATGGTATGGCAGAGGATTAATTGGGATGGCCAAATAGGGATGGTTGCCAAGTATGCAAAGTAGGAAAAGAAATTAGCGAACTTTTGAGCACATTCAGTATCTGTACTATGTGTTGTTTTGGGGCTATTTTGTGAATATTCAAGGGTGTTTGGCAGAAACAATGACTTTGAAGATGCTGGAGTTTTGAAATTACTCTCTTATGCAGTTTTGTATACATTGCTGCCAGATTAGATATTGATTTCTTTCACCCCTTCCTTCTCCTTTACCAGTTCCTCCCCCCACAACAGAGATATTGCATAGCACATTGTCTCTTAATGTTCCTGATAGCATAGCTACTCTTTTAGAAGTAGCTGTTAAACAAATGAAGCAATTCACTTAATAGAAATTGGACAGTAAAGGAGCACACCAATATTCCTCTGGCAGGACAAACTGGAAGTAGTAGATGCTTGAAATGCTGCCTCTAAAGTAAGCGATACCTTGTGACGTGTTGAGATGCAGCGGTTACTCCTTGCAAGGAAAGAGAAAGCTAGAGAAAGCATAAGGCCTGCTCAGGCATTTGCTTGAATTCATGGGGCTACAAGAGAGTACAGCAGAAGTGGGGAAGCCCCCGAGGATCCAGAGAGGCAAGTTGTCCCCACCCATCCAAAGGACAAACTGTGAGTGGCACCAGTTCTTCCCCATGAAATCAGAACTGACCAGAGGACCACATCTAGGTTCATGCTCTCCTTTCCCCTCAGAAAGAAGGAACATAGGTGCATGTCTTTTGGCTTCTGGGAATGCACACCTCCCTTTACAAACTGTAAAGACATTTTATATGGCGTGTGTGCTAGGATGGCTCTAGGGCCTGTGTAAATGGAGTGGTCCAACATATGACCAGAATGTTGCTCATCCCTGGTGTAGAGAGAAGGAGCTCCAAATGAAGGCTTTGTCCTCTAATTCCCTTTGGATGCCAGACTCCATGCTATGTTGACTGTCAAAGTTTTTAGGGAATTTCTGCTTGTGCTTTCTTGAATATGAATACATAGGCCCTTTACGCACCAGGCAATTAGAACGGGGCAGTGAGTCCTCTCATGGAGGTTGTCTGCACCTTGGAGTGGACTAGGAGTGGACTATTTACCAGAGTTCCACACCTCAGTCCGCTCCAAAACGACCCCAAGTGGTCCTCCAGCATGTTTTCTAAAGACCGCAAAAAACAGGTCTTTATTTTTCTGGCATGTGCCATTGCGTTCCTGCTCCCTTGTGCAGATTCGCAGGCTCACAGCAATGTAAGCCTGTGATTTGCGGAGGGCAGGCTTTAGGCGTGGCGAGCTTCAGTGGTTGGCCAGGACCCACAACCAACCAGAAGCCGCCATTTTGGAAGCTGGAAGCCGCCATTTTGGAAGCCGGAGCAGTGCGGATCTACAGACCTCACACTGTTCCGATTCGTCCTGGACCAAGGAGGAGCCCTGCGGAAGGGCTTCAGGGACAGTCCGTGTTGCTTTGGACCCCAGAAGAAGTGGTAGGTAACAGCATGGAGCGATTCCCTCACCTTGTGTGGAAAGGGCCATAGCCTCCAATTGTCCTGATTTGGCATGGACAGGTGAAATCAATCCTCTGCCCTCCCACTTTTCCCATTGCTTTTAAAATGTCCCACTTTCCTGTCTCCACTTCCCACTTTCCCTCTTTGTCCCCATCTTAAGCCATTTCTGGCCGGCCCCTCCCGAAATTGCAAACCCCAGAATTCCATAGGATGTTGAAAGTGGAATCATAGCGCTATAACAGTCTAATGCAGAAAGGGACTTACTTCAGTTGCTGCAAACTGAGTTCAAAATGCAAAAAATGTTCACACTCAACTCAGTAAGGAGGAAAGAAGAGGAAGAATCTTGTCCTTCCCTATAGACTCAGGCAAAAGCAGTTTGCTGCAGCCTCTCCTAGCTTGTCTGCTCTTCTTCATTCATTGCTTTTGCCATTTGACTGCATTCTGATGTTGCTTGGCCATGTGCATCCCGGTTCTAGTCTGTGTATTGTTGGGGAATATGTGAACAGAATGTCACTTCAACTATATTGCAGTGAGATATTTTTTGAAATTCATAAGAGTTTTTTCTGAGGTTGGATTTTAAGTAAGTAATCCCCTCCACTGCTAAGAAAAAAAAATTGGGCGGGAGGTGGGAGAGGCAGAGAGATAACTGTGATTTAAAAGGGCCTAGTAGAAGCCTTATAAGCAGGATATGTTAAATGATGGTTCAAGGTAATGCTTGTAGAGATAGTACCTTGTGAAAAAGATTCTGCAGAGTGTACCAGAGTATATTGAAACTTAGGACTGTGTATTCAAGGACTTTTTTGCTAGAACTGTTTGGCCAAGAAATCTTGGATTCTGCAGAACAATGGAGTGTTTCTGGGCCACATACACAGTTCAAGTGGGTACTAGCACAGACTTGGTGAGCCATACCATCTTCATGAAGCCTGCTTCACATCTGGAGTGTCTCTGAAGAAAAGCAGACGTGTGCAAGGCGCATTACTTCATGCTACCATTACTTGTTAAGCAAAACTGGATTAAGATGCTTGGGAGGCACTAGGGCAGCCCCTCTCCCCAAATAATCCTCCTTTTCTGTACATATGTATGCAATAATAAGTAGAATGGCATAAAATTAAGTGAGTGAATACATAGATAGAAAATAAAAAATAAAATAAAATAGAATAGACAGCTTCCCCAAAATGTCCTGTGTGAAGCTACAACTTCAGTGAGATTAACTACCTGATCTCATGCATTTTCACCTAGTTACCCATGGAACCCTCAAAATAACAGAAGCACCAGGATATTGAGGAAGTGTCTGGAGAAGAAAAGTAAGACAGGAGCATATTTGTTAGCACTAGGCCCTTAGGGAGGGGCCTGGAACAGTTCCTCCAACCGAATAATCCATTATGCAGACCTATTATCATGGTGAGGAACTTCAGTATGCCTTTGAAAGAACCTGGGGTATCCAAGTGTACAGCTAGGAAACCAGGCCACTAGGCTAAGGGCAGAAAGGATGTTACCTTCTGGTCAGTCCTAGCTCTCCTAGCCAATGGCATGGACTGAAAAGGGCCTGTAGTTTAACAAATGTTGGAGGCCACCCCATTTCTCACCTCTGTACTATACAGTGCTTCCTTCATTGAGAAGGAGGTTGGTTTACCTTAAAGATAACTTTCTGACTAATGATAACTTCCTGAGTGAGGAGGTGGACTGACTTCAAAGACAACTTTCAGTTCTAACATTCTGTAACAACAATTTGGTATGGCCTGGTGTAGAATAGTAGTTTCACATGTGGCCATTCATTGGTTTTTAGATGTATTGTAGAATCATTGAAGCCCTCTCTCATGACCATTCCCTGCCTGATAAGAGCAGTGGGGGTTCAGAGAAGTGTGTGGCTATGTCCCTGTAGGCAGAGATGAAATTATTACATCCACTGCTGATGTCTGTTGTAGTCTTCTGGAAAGCGTAGCAGATGATACAATCATTTTACAACTGGCAATGGAGACATAGACACTTCTCCAATCTTGCCACTCTCCACCAGCCACAGAGTGGCCAGTGGGTGGGTGGGGGATGCCTGTAGTAACTCTACAGTAGTTCAGGGAATGGGGGGGGGATCAGTACAGAGGGAGGTAAGAAAACCCAACAACTTCTGCATTGATCAAAAGGAGACATAAGCAGCCATAAGGTTGATTTATACCTATGCATGGCATTAACAGGATGCCAGTCTATGACTGTGGCCCTTTCCGGATCCTACCTCTTCTTGGCGCTGGGGTGTGGTGCTTGCACGAGCAGCCTCTTGTGAGAGGCCCTAGCATCCAGGTTTTGTCAGCTTCTCACGAGCTTCCTGCTCATGCAAGATCCCTGCTGCTTCCTTTTGCAGTGCAGCCTGGGACCTTCCCAGGCTGCACAGAGACAGGAAGCGCAACTGGCCTGGCTCCTGAGGCTCCGCATGCAATGTAAGTGCACGCGGGGCCTGGGAGCAATGCATGACTGTGCACCATTTTCGGCTGAAAGCCAAAAATGAAAAAGTGCGCGAGCGGTGCCTGCCAGGCCCTGGAGCGTCACGCAAATGTGAGTGCATTGTGTGGGTTGCTCCTCAAATTTGCACGACACTCGAGAGGCCCTTTCACATGGAAAATGCTGTGCAAAAAGGGCCTGTGTCTGCACATTTTGTTAGCTTATGAACCACAACCAGCAAGCCAATTAGCAACTATAGCTTCATCTATCCTTAAACTGCAATGTCCTCCATTTCAGTCCTTCTCACTTGCAACTCCATAGCATAAAAGAATCCACTTACTTCACTTGCTCCCTTCGTTTTGTGTTGTTTCCACTTGTGGTTGTAAACCCTCAGTTCCTTAAACAATTCACAGGAAGGAAAAGGAGGAAAATAAACAAAGATAAAAATAAAAGAGCACAGAAATGTAGGAGCGATGTCAAACACATCTAGCTACGTCACTGCCATCTTCCTATCCCTCTGCACATTTTTTAAATCTTTAAAACCCTGCCGTTACATTGCAATTACATTGCAGATTACTAAACTAAAACTAAAACTCTCTCTCTTTCTCTCTCTCACCCAGACAGACAGACAGACAGACAGACAGACATTCACAATGTAATGCTTAAAAAAGAAGAGATGTTTTAAATTCTGTGGAGATCTGTTCTGTATATGAAATATGAACATCCCTTAAGCATTATAAGCTCTCTCTGTGTTAGAAACAAGAAAAGAAAGCAGTTTAACCACAGATCTATCCTTGTGTGACAAGTTGAAGTTTTGTTTGACCGAGTCCCTATATGAACCTATTCTTCTTTGATCATTTTCTTACTTACATAGCATTATCAAGAGTCTTCTTGTGAGGTCATTGTGGCCAGCTCTTTATCAATAAGCTGGTTGTCTGGCTCTAAAGCATTACAATGACTGATTTTACAGCTTTGGCTTTTTAAATATTATATTTATGCCATGTCCAAAGCATTGTGCTTTCTGCCAAAGGCAGGCTAGTCTGGAGCTGAGCAATGTTAGTTTGCTTTAAAGCAGATAATGGTTTCTGTTCTTCTGGCCTGAGAACACAGGTTCTATGAAAAGAAATGTTTTAAATGACTTAGCAAAAGGCTGCCTGGGACAAGCTTTTGCAAGGAAAATAATGAAAAGCTTAACTTGAAGACCACGGTTCAAGACTTGAAACTTCTAAAGGATGGAGGCAGCAACTGCCTAAAAAGCATGGAGTCCTATCAGAAAAAAATCTATATTTAGCTTCTAGCTCCCAGATCAGTGCTTCTATGGTCATTGGATGAGAGACTGATCAATAAATGCCTCTTAAGAGTGCCAAAAAACAAAACAAAACAAAAACCCTTGAAGTACAAAAAACCCCAAAACCAACAAAAACCAACAAAGGACAAAATATAATCTACTTCAGATTCATATCTGACTGACAAGGGGTAGGTGAAGACCATAAAATGAAATATGAGGTGTTTGGTTTCTGAAAGCCACTTTTACTCAGTGATTCCTAGACTATACGTTGGTGAGATTTTTTTGCTGGCACCTCTCAACAAATATATTTTGAAATAATGACATATAGATTGATGTTACCATGTCCTATGGCTGATATTAAACTCAGTTCTTAATATTTAGGGCCAGGTGGAAACTTGAGACGGGGCCGGGGGACAAATTTGTTTCCCTAGGACCCCTCAATCACTGCACAGAATTTCAAAAATGTGAGGGAAAAACCCAAATCAAATTCAGAACTGACTGTAAATGCACTTCTAGTTTTGAAAAAAAACCCCAACATATTTTTAAAAAAAGTTAAACAGTGCAGGGGGATTCTGCAACCGGTCAGAAAAAGGAAGTCCTGGGAATTTGTGGGGTCAAGGAACATGAAAAATCAGAACTACAATTTGACCTTGATTCAGGGCATACCAGCCCCTGATAGCTCTGTGTTGCTTGTGCAGCTTCATAGGATCCCATGCCTTGGACAAATATCTCTAAAGAGTTTCCAAAGTGTAAAGTATGTGCTGTGGTACCCAGAGCATCTTCCTACTCCTGCTCACTTGCGGATGGCATCAGTGTGCCGTTATATTTATTCTTTTACAATGAAAGTTTCCAAACTCTGCCCATTGATCAAATTCAGGTAGGTAAACGGTGCTGAACACTTGCACATAATAGGTTTAGCACCTTGGATAGCTTCTTTAGAATCTGGAATAAAACCCAGTGTGAATTATCCACACCTCTGATGTGGAAACCATCAGCTGCCTCCTGCTTCACAGTAGGCCACACTGGGAAACTGTGTTTAAGTTTTCCAAACAAGTCAGAACACGGTCAGTTATAAACCAAGCCTATAGATACACATTAGAAGGTGTGCGTTTAAAATCAGAAGGGCCAGAGAAAATAGGAATGTAAAAATGACAGGTAAAGAAAAAAGCTCAAACTGTTAGGGGACTAAAATAGGCCAGAGATTCTATATGAGTGCTTACCATCTGTAAGCCATATTCTTCTAAAAACAACAACAAACCTCTATATTTCAGCAGGACAAGCCAAATGCACAAGTATGGGATGGGAACACTTAGCTTAACGGCAGTGTGTATAAAAATGATCCATAGCTCTTAGTACACCAAAACCTAAACCAGATTCAACCACGTGATGTGGCAGCAAGCAAGAAAGCAAACCAAAAGGCAATCTAATACTAGGTTATATCAAGAAACTATATTGTTTCTGATTAAGGATAATAACAGCACCACTCTGCTGTGCTTTACTCAGACCTGTGATGTCCACTTTAAGAATGGTAATGATTATTACAGACTCAGAGAAGATATGGTAGCCATCTTAAAATATCGGAAGGGTTGTCTCATAGAAGACGGAGAGAGCTTGTTTTCTGGTGCTCCAGAAAACAGGGCATGAAGCAAACCAATTACAAGAAATCAATTTCAGTGAAACATTAAGAGTAACTTCCTGGTGTAAGAGCTCTTCAGGTGTGCAATGGGCTACTTTGGAAGGCTTTGTTGAAAGTTTTTCTGCAGAGGTTGGGCTACTATCTGTCAGGGATGCTTTAGTTTGAGATTTCCTGTATTGGCAGGGGATTGAATTAGATGACTTTCATGTTCCATTCCAACTCTAAAATTCTATGATTCTACAAAAATAAACAAAGGACTTCATATTATAAAAGAACCTTCTCCTCTTATTTCAAGATTGCCAGGAGCCATGTGCTGGCAGTACATGGAGGCTAAGCTGGTGGCAGGCAGAACATAAGAAAACTGGAAAGAACATCCTGTTTTCTCTTTCTCCATTCCTATCTTCTCTTCCTCTCTGGCACATGCTAGAGGTCTGAATTGATCCCTTGCAGAGAGCTTTTGAAATTAAGCCAAGTGCTGCATGAAATTAGATGGGGAACAACATGCAGCCCTGGGCCTGCAGGCTGCCTAGGCCCGCAGCATACACTCACCCACCATCCTTTGTGAGCACAACAGACTGCAGAGGAAGACATTCACAGCTTGGTTCTCCTAATTTACTTAACATATTGGTAAAATTGCTATGAAGATGCAAATCCCCAGGCAGAGCTACCCCTAACTAGGTTTGCCAGATTTTGGGGTACTAGCTGAAATCTTAGGGAATTGCTATGCTTTTCTGAGTCTCTTGGTAGGGAAATAAGAGTCAGGATGAATAGCAAAAGAGCAAGAGAAACATTAATTTTTCTATATGAAGTAGCTTTGAAAAACCTGGGTATCTGTTCCTAGCTGGCATCAGGGACTTCTGACTGAATGTGAAAGTGTTTGAACAGGAGTTACCAGGAGTGAGATGAGGGTACTGGGGAGAGAGATGGTGGATACAATGCAAGCATTTAGTCTCATCATACCATTTGGAGCAAGAGTGAGCACATTCTGCTACCTGTTATCAAAAAATACTTCACCCCCTACCACACACACACACACACACACACACACTGGATTGTCATGTTGTCTGGTTCACCAGGTTTTACCAAAATTCTATGCCAATTTAGCTGGATTTACATTCATCTAAGGCCATTTTCGCACTACACTGTTATAGAGCTATTATTCCACATTCAACCTTCTGTGGAATTCTGGGGTTTGTAGTTTACAGAGGCCAGAGAGCTCTCTGGCTGAGAATTCTAAATGCCCCTCCCTAAACTGCAAACCCCAGGATTCCATAGGATGTTGAAAGTGGAATAATAGCTCTATAACAGTGTAGTGTGGAAATGGTTTAAATTTCCTTAACCAGCTTGAGAAGCAGTTCTTGCCCTCCACAACCCTTATCTAGGTTCCCTCTGTGATATCACATGGGCCCACCCTTCTGATGTCCCAAGGACTTGTCCCACAGGTTTTACCATGAAATTGAGGGAGAGTTATGCCACTGACCCGGAAACACTGGCTGTAACATAAAGCACTGATGAGCGGTGTATGAGAGAAGTAATGCCGTTTTCAGATGAAACTACTTTTCAATAGTTTGACAATGCAATACAGTGTAAAGCTTCCTAAGTGAATGCGTATGTGTTTTAAAAAACTTGCAGAAAGATAATTTCCTGGAAATTACTATGTATATGTCAAATCAAAGAAAGAATCTTTCTAATTATGCAGAGAAATGGTGGAGATAGTAGTGTAATTTTTGGCAAAGCAGCACTATACAAATGAGAGAATTTTGAAACAATGCTTTTTATGGTAGCCTTAAAGTCCTAATTACTTATTTATCTACTATGGAATAATGATGAACATTTTAAGTAGCTAGTTAAGTGTTTTGTCCGGTAATTACTTAAATCTTAGATAATTACATGTTTTGAGTTGTGCAGCATTGCTGAGCGGATGATTCTGTATTGTTGGAGGAAATAACTGTGAGACTAAGAGAGTTGCCATGATTGTGAGATCTGATACAAGGTAATTATATATACACACACATACAGCAGAGCAGATTTGCAAGCCAATCTTCTAAAAAAATGAAACAAGAATATGCTACAGTTTTCAAATACATGCCTGAAATGATGCTCTGTTCCCTTTTTTAAAGGGCTGGGCTATGTGATTGACAATTCTCATGATCACAGGGGTGGACAACATCTGTGTTTGGGGATCGGCCATAGTGGTCCCCATAGACCAACCAGGGGCCACACCCTGCTGCTATCAAATAGAGATGAAAATAATAATGGCATTATTTATTCATTTCCAGGTTGAAAAACAGATTTCCTGACAGTCACAGGGCTCCCAGAAACCTTCCAGAAAATGTGATTCTACTTTAAAACAAGGCAGGTCTTTCCCCTCTACCTTGTTTTTCAATGAAATTTCAGGAGGAGGAGCAGTTGCTGGCACCATGGTATGAACTTCTGGTGCACAGCAGTAGAACTGGGAGGTAAGGCATGCAAAGGGGGAGGCATGATGCCTGTAGCCCACATGTTACCCATCCCTGCTGGCATTGCTTCACTACCACCACCACCACCATCATCATTCTCATCATCCTCATCATTATCCTCTACTCCTTTCTCAAGATTCAAGTTGACTTACAAATTAACATAATTACAACATAGGCCATTTCTGCACAACACTTTTATAGGGCGATGATTCCACTTTCAACCTCCTATGGAA
Organism: Ctenosaura bakeri; assembly: GCA_948474755.1. Classification (NCBI taxonomy): domain Eukaryota; kingdom Metazoa; phylum Chordata; class Lepidosauria; order Squamata; family Iguanidae; genus Ctenosaura; species Ctenosaura bakeri. The sequence goes on from CAOLHI010000961.1 coordinate 202,766, forward strand.
TCCTGGGGTTTGCAGTTTTGGGAGGGGCTGGGTGGCTCCTCCCAGAACTGCAAATCGCAGGATTCCATAGGAGGTTGAAAGTGGAATCATCGCGCTATAAAAATGTCATGTGGAAATGTTCATAGTTAAGAATGTTGTACTACACTAGGGCCATATAAGTCTTGATTCAAACCCACTCAGCCATGAGGTTCACTGGTTAACTTTAGACCATCCTAACATACTTTACAGGGGTTTATAAGAACAGAATGGGTTGGAGCAGGAGTCTCATTTGCTCTCTGAAGCAAAGGTAAAAACTATTAATGGCATAAGAGTTGAGCTTTGGTTTAGTTTATCTCTACTTGACATTGGTGGAGGGCTTGCCCATTTGCACAGCTGTACTGTGTACTGTGTACTGTGTACTGACTCCATTTTCCAACCCAAGTAGCAAGTAGGCCACCCACTTTCCACAGGTCTCAAGAGAATGCAATGGAAAGCAATAGAAAAATGTCATATAAAAATTAAAATCTCCTCCTCCTCTTGCTTTAGCTAGGAACTGGAGAATCAGACTAATGTAATTTAGTCCCGGTTATAGAAAATTTCCATGAATAAACAAATTGTTACCTGGCTGCCAATGATTTTGAGGGAAATGTGATGGGGGGAAAAGCTTGTGAGAACATGTGTCCTCAGATCTTGAACCTGCCTTTTGCAATACTTGTGAGTGCTTCCAAACGTGGTCTTTATTGCATGAATGAGAGCAGTGCAGTTGCACAATAAAAGCATTATCTGGAAGCTCTCATGAACTACTGCTCCAAGGTAACTGGGAAAAGCTGTTTAGATTATTAAATCTCTCCTGGATTCTTGGTAAAGAGAAAGGAAACTCTTCCATGCAAACAGTCTGGTTTATTATGCTGATCTGCTTTAATTTTTTTTTTTTTTGGTGTGTAATAAATAACAAACCAACCATACCAGGGACCTTAGCCTTTCTGCTGCAAGCATGTAGAATAAATTTCAGCAAGTGCTTCATCTTATTACAACCCTTTCCCAGAACTATAGCTGAGATCCTTTGTTGCAGCAAAACCAACAAGAGAATAATGGCACCTTGTACCATATTGAATTTGTTAGGCTTTAAGGTGCCATGAGACTCTTTGTTGTTTGCAACACCCCTTTGCAAAGGTTAATTTAAAACAATTTAGACTGCCTAACATAATTAAGTCGCTAAGTGCATGGTACAGGATGGACTCAGCAATACCTTAACAAGGAAGAATTTGCAATGCCTGTAATCCATTTATAAATGGATTAGAACTCTTGTACATCCTTTTTTGTGAAGGCAGCATGTGGTGTAAAGCATTATGCAGGATACAAAGTGATAAAAATTATGAAGGAACACTTGTGCACTGCAACCACTGGGATTCTGCTCTTGATTTTCTTCACCCAGTGAGATACCAACTTAGAAAAGGAGTTGAAGACAATTTAGAATTGTATCCACTGACACAGATGCAGATACCAGTTCTAATGGGGATACTAACAGAGGTATGTGCAAGATTTATTTTAGGATAAGGGTGGGGGGCCATCTGTGATAACAATGGCCAATTTTGTGGCATTAGATCAAGGCCCTTTCTGCACGATGACTGTGCCCCAGCATGGGGATGAGGGACGAGTGGGATTGCCACAACACTTCTGCATGATGTCATCACAGTCATTCTCTTAATCCATCACCAGCAAGCACAATCACAGGATAAATCATTGACAGAATTTCTCTGTCGGTTACCTCCAATTGTGCAACACTTCCATACTTATCTGGCATGCAGAAGGGCCAGAAACATGATGGAGATGCTTCCTGCCCCACTGCAGCATGGGGCAGAAAGCTGGAGCCTGGCTGCACAGTGGAAGGAAGAGGTTGTCCTTCATGCTCCCTTCCATAGGGAGCCAGTTGGGTGTGGAGGGGAGCATTCCTGTCATGCTCATTTCCCAGCAAAGGCGCTGCTGGGATCGCAACTGGGAGATGATGGAGCAACATAATATGTGGAAAGAGTCCAAGATCCAGCTCCAGCATTTTTTTTTTATTTTTTATTTTTTTTTTTGCTATAATAGTGAGAATAACCTAGTGATATATTTAAGTCTTTTACTCTAAGACTCAAGTGAAGTCTTAAGTCTCTACCTTCAAGTCTCAACTCAAGTTTCAAGTCTGGAAGCCAACTTTATACCCCAATCAAAATTCCTGAATTATTGGATACAGTCAAATAAAGTCAGTTTTAACAATTTAAGCAGAGTTGGCCCTCCACATTTTCAATTTTGCCATCTGCAACTTCGGACACGGGGAATAGGATCCTTTTTACTCCCCATTACAAAAGTTTCAAAAGCTTTAGAAGGAAGGATCCTTCCTCCTCAAGCCTGTTGCCTAACACATTTGCTATTCCCCTCTGAGAAATGAACCCTGCACTCTGGGGGCAAGTCTTGTCTTTTGCTCTTAGGAAACATTTTAGAAGGCTCCTCCGATATGCAGAGGGACAGGCTGCTCAGCAGACCTCAATCTCACTTCAAACCCATTGCCTAACCCATTTTCTGTTCCTCTGTGAGAAATTCACCCACACTTTGGGCTTGAGAGAGATCATCATGTGACCAGTAGACAAAAAGACATGGAGACATTGTTCAAAGTCATAAGATTTCTGGATGAATGTGTTATGTTACTGAACCAAGAGCATCAAGTCAGTCACTAAAAATATACAAGTCTCGAGTTGAGTCGAGTTAGTACCTCATTTATTGCCCAATCGAGTCCGAGTCAAATCACTTAAGTCCAACTTGAGTCCGAGTCTATTAACTCGAGTCTACGTCACTGGAATAATCTCACAATGCTAGACCTCCCTATTGTTTTTCATTAATTTGTGTTGTATTGTATGCACAAGTTCAATTAAAAACTGTTCTAAAAATGAGAATTGCTGATCCTGAAAGTGTCTGGGAGTAGCAGTTCTTTCCCACAGGAAGATATGCCTGCTCATGTGTTCTATTAGAAAATCCAGAAGGAGGAGGAGGAGAAGAAGGAGGAGGAGGAGGAGGAGGAGGATTAGAAGAAGAAGAAGAAGAAGAAGAAGAAGAAGAAGAAGAAGAAGAAGAAGAAGAAGAAGAAATGGCATTAGTTGTTGTTCATCCCCTTTAAACTATGAGGAGTATTATTTCTTTCTTTTTAAATTCTCCTGACAGAGACTTAACATGGTTTATGACTAAGTTAAAAACTAGATTCAGTTAAAAACATGCAAATATTTTTTATGTAAATGTTTTTAAATGTAAATGTAATAAAATAAAATGTAAATGTTTTTTAAAAATAAGAACAATTAGCTATCGTGAAAAATATCAGTAATTTACAACACTATAAAATCATTTAAAAGACATACCAATAAAATTAAAAATGTAGTACGCTCATCCTCTTGTAAAAAAAAAACAAACCTTCTGGATACCTGTTTAATCTCCTAATTCCTATTTAAATAACAAAGGTGTTTACCTGCTAGTGAAAGGAGAGCCCATTTTTCCCAGTCATTTCCAGGTTCATGCAAAAATGCTTTTGTTATGCCCAGAAGTACTTCAAGTTACCAAAAAAAAAAAAAAGACTCCAGGACCACCAGAGGTTCCCCTATCCCATTTGGGGAAGTCAATAACACTATAGGTGTGCCTAGTCTTCCTTGGGGCAAGCCTTGATATGAGGCTCTGCCATTCAGTTTTGAGAAAGCACTTGGCTGTATTCCTTAACACTGTGTTCAGTTGGAGGCCATCAAAGGGAGGTGAGGGAGTGTGTGGCTCCTCCTAGTGTGCAACTCCTATCAGCCCTGGCAGCATAGAAATTATGCAAATTGTGGTCCAAAAACATCTAAAGACATTCCCCTACCATTAAATCTGTCACTGTCTGTCTGCAAATAAGTGTTACCTGAACAATTTGGTAGGAATCAGACTCTGTGAGGCTGGTCACTTTGGTCACAGAATTGGAAATAGCTGAAAAGGTTTCCATTTTCTAATGTTTCAATCTGGAGCTCAGTGTCCTTCAAGCAGATAATAGATTTATCACCACATTAAGTTGCCTGGAGAGCAAAACAGTGATAGTTGCCTCAAGCAAGTGACCAGACCATCTACTCATGCATAACAAATTTTTCTTTATTTATTTTAGTTTGTGAGGTCATGTATCTTATGATAGACTGTACCCTAAACACAGAGGAGTCAGAATTCTCAAAAGGGTAGTTTAAAGGGACTAGACATTCTTTTAGCCAGTCAAGTGGCACTGAAGCATCAGCAGAAATGGACAGATCTTTTTAAGGCTGCTGTGCTATTACTACTTGTTAAACTTTTTAGAATTAGCAGCCATCACATGGCATACTAGAGCTGGACAGAGTATCCAACAATATTTGGAAAATGGTAGAAAAATGTATTTCTTTGATGTCAGAAAATCCCAAGGAGAAGAATCCTGGACTGACAAGCATCTTTATAATTCTTGACTTTTGAACATTTGAACAAATTTGAAAACAGCATTTTCTGTACGAAAAACAACCTTTTGTATGCACGGAAAAATTATTTTCTGCATATACGTATCATACACAGAAAACGCTGCTTTCTGGATCAAAATGCCGTATGTGAATTTTGTGCAGAATAAACCCCAAACTATTAATAGTCTTTGAAAACCAAGCAACTTTCAAAGGCTTTCTCAGAATAGGAAGAAAATTCCTAAAATTATTTATTGTTTGTTTTGAGAACAAAATCAGCAAAGAATTACATTGCTACCCTATACTATCAAACTGCTGTCTTGCATGTCTGAAGTTTCTTTGTTCTGCCATATCTTCTGTCTTGCTCTATCATTCTAGCTTGCATCCATTTTCCTTCTCTTTCTCTCTCTCCTCCATTAGACCATATATTTCCTTATACTGAGTATTTATAAGTAAAGCTGATTTCATATGTTCTGCAGAGAAGATTAATCTTTTTCCTTTTTCTTTGATGGATCGTGTGTGTATGTGAGAGCGAGAGCATGAGTCTGGTTGTTGTTCAGCTTCTGCCTTCTGATTACTCTGTTAGAAAGATCTACTGTCTTTCTCATTTCGCAACACAATCCAGATGAGATATAGGTGTGTAATTTGTAGAATATTCTTAGGTCAAGCACAAATAGGCTTACTTAGTTTCCCACTATCTTCACTTGGTGTGCCATCTGGAAGCCTTTCTGGATAGAAGTAGAGATAGATTTTCTTATCTATATTCTGATAAATTAAAGATTTAATGTAATGTGACATCATGTATAATAGCCTAATCTTTAATTTACTAGAATGTAAATAACTTAGGCAAATTTACCTCTGTTCAGAAAGGGATGGAAACTACTGGGTAACCTTGCATGCATCACACACTCTCAGCCCCACAAAACTGCATGATAGATTTGCCTTACATAACAGCAACAACAACACATGTATATGGAACTGCCCTTGACAGTGCTTTTGATACAATGGTTAGTTTTGGATATAGACCATTTCTGCACTACACTGTTATAGTGCTATTATTCCACTTTCAACATCCTGTGGAAGTCTGGTGTTTGTAACTTACTGAGGCCCTCTAAATGCCCCTCCTTAAACTGCAAACCTCAAAATCCCATAAGATGTTGAAAGTGGAATATTAGCACTGTAACAATGTAGTGCAGAAATGGCTAGTTGCAGGACTGGGAGTTGGGAAGACATCTTTCTGTTGTTCCAGTTCTTGGTCCATTTCCAGGCTCAGTTCAAAGGGTAATACTAACAACAGATATTCAGGCAAAAAAAGAAAAGAAAAGCTCGCTTTAAAGAGATAGGGGGACTTTGCTTCTTCTTTGGACCAGCAGTAGTGACCTTTGGTGAATACGTGCTTTTTGGAGACTCTGCTTTCCCTAGTTGGAACTCTGTGTGACATTTGAGTTATTATACCTGAATCTATTTCTGTCTGACTAAACATCAAAGGATATTGTACCAGTCAAAATCTGTTTTATTTAATAAATATTTACACAAGTAGTTGTACCAGAAATCAAATTCAACTTTTTTTTTACTTCTTTACCTAGCGACTGAGTATTCTCATGTGAACGTGGTGATGTGACATTATATTTGCCAAAGCAGTACAACTTGACTTGCAAATGCTCGTATTTAATTGCTTCTAAGACTACTAGGACCAAGAATGGTAAATGACACATTCATCTGAGGAAACAGCAATTTATTTTTCCACAAAGGACAAGAACCTGGAGAATATGTATTTTAGTGCTGCTAAGCAACAGGATCTGGCTAGCAACTTCAAAAGAAATTGGAAACTTGAGTTTCCAGTTAGAAAACATGAGAAGAATGAAGTGATCAGTGTGTTGCTTGCTGGAGAAAGATATTTTCAATCTCCCCTGATCTTTCTAAATAACTAGCTAGAGTTTACTGTTTTGGTTTGGCTTACTTTTTCTCCTAGGGACAGAGATAAGACCATTTTGTTGTTTATGTGCATCCTCTTGGCTCCTTCCATATACTTTCTGTCACAGTCAATTTAATAGTTCATTAAGAAAGCATTAATGATAGCATTCTGCTGAATTTCTTTCAAGACAAGCTCCCACATTTAACAGCAAACTGGGGAGATGAGCTTAAAGATAGAGCCAAGGGAAGTAGAACAGAAGTGTGTTCAGCCGATGGGACATCTATTTTACAGCAAGCAGAAAACATTTTTTCCTGCCTCTTTGGATTATGATTCTGGCAGGAAGGGAATCTCTCCTGCAAGAACATCATTCTGTTCGATTCCCTTGGTACCCATTTTTAGACATGCTGGTTCATGAGTTTCAGTGCTGTACAGTGTGGTAGTTTATTTCACTTTAGAACCCTTTTCTCAGTTTCAGCTTTGCTTGTAACATTACATCACATTCTATTCAGCTTCTTTCTTCAGTGACAGTATAAAAGTAATTAGGTATTTCAGGCAAAAATGAAAGTTGTGTTGGTACGAATGCTTTGGTTTTAAATTATAGTCATGTTCACACAAAACAGAAATACAGGATTCTGGTGAATCCTGAATAACCATATCTGAGCTGAGCATTGTTCATGCATCTCATTTGCACATGGTTGGTTCCCTCTGGTAGGGCAAATGGCTAAACAAATTAGAAATATTTTGCATAGTCTATTAGGCTCCCAAACAAGTCAGAATTCACAAGCCAAGAACACCCCCCTTTCTTATCCTGGCTCATAAAGGGTATAATAAACTCACACTATGGTTCAGATGGCATGCTACACAAACTATTTTACTTTGTGTGCGTTTGTATTAGCATCTTTCTTATGTCATTGGGAAGAGCCAAGTGGGAATATATCCCATCAAACATCAAACACTTTGATAATCAAAACCAGAATAGTCCAGAATCCTGATGTATTGTTATGTGTGGTCCTGAGAGTCCTTTCTGGATTCAAAACTCAGGCTTTCTAGCAGCCCATCTTTTCTAATTACTTGATAAGATAGTTGTCCTTCCACATTTATCGGCCTCAGTTTCATGGATTTGGCAAGTTTCTCCAACCGCTGCTTCCCCACCTCAGACACTTCTTCCTTCTCCGTGGCTCTCATCAGAATGTGAAGCCCTTTAAAAAACCTGCCTCTGGTCCTCCTCCTCCTCCTCCTCCTCCTCCTCCTCCTCCTCCTGCTGTCGGGCCAGCTAAGGATGGATTGCCGCCTGATTTCTCAGAACCATGCCCTCCTCATGCCCTCCATGTACCCAAGGATGGAGATGGGCCAGAGACAGAAGTATGGGGCACCATGTTAACCATTTCCCTCTCATTTCTCTGAACTGGTTTGAGCTCTGGGTGCCCAATCTCCCCACCATGCTTCACCCCCTTCCCATGGACACACATCCATTTTGATATTTGTGTTTTTACTAATTTGAGGGGTGTCATGTACCCCTAAACCTAGCAAATGTGAAGAGACAACTTATAATCCTCTTTAACACACTTTTTTCTGTGTTAAAACTGGAACTGGGGGTTGGAAGAAGACTTTAATAAAATCATAAAATGGCAGAGCTGGAAGAGACTACAAGAACCATCTAGTCCAACCCTCTGCCATGTAGGAATACACAATCAAAGCACTCCTGAGATGGCCATCCAGCCTCTGTTTAAAAACAGTCACCCCTAAACCTTCGTACCATGAGGGCCACCCCATGGTGCCAGTACCTCCGTGCAAAAGTAGGGAATTAATTAGCTCAAAATCAGGAGGCTAACAAGATGAGAGCTAGTTAGCAAAACCTTTCTACCAGCGGGAAAAACTCAGCCAGAGAGTAGAATGTTTTTTATTGACAACAAATTCACTCACAAATGCAACAGTTCAAGCATGCACACAATCACACAAGAGCTAACTGAAGAGAGGGGAGGAAAGTGGGATAGAGACTGTCAAGGGATTCAGCCAATAATTACCAGATCCAGAGAGAAGTGGTGGCAGGGCTTAGGCAGAGCCTAAGTTTTTGTTCAGGAGCCAGAAGGACAGAGTGACGGGTAGACCTTTGAGAGATTGTACTGGGTGGTCTGGAATATTTTTCAAGTATTTGTACTTGAAAAATAGCATGTGGCAGTGGTAGATATGTACAGTTTCAGGTGCAGAACAATGGGGGTTGCGGTGCATACAATGGACTGTCAACCCACTAATGTTTGCAGTGCTTGAATAACAAGAGTGTGATGGGTGTAGTAATAGCTCTCTGTTGTGGGTGCTATGAGGAAAGAGTCCAGGTGCACAGGGGACAGGTATAAGTCAATCAGTGTTCTAGTGTTGCTATTGTGTTCTCTGGGAAAACTCCAGCTTCTACTTAAGCTTATTATTATCCACAGGAACAGCATTTATTTGCCTGACAAATGACCTTACCTGGAGGGGGTTTTAGGTTGACCTGTCTTTCTTTCTCACATTCACAATCAGAATTTTCCCCCTGTCTGTTTGACCTCCCAGTCACCTTCAGGTTTGATTTTGAGATCTGTGCCAATTAAAGTGTGTTGCCAATTAAATATGATATCATTTAGATATGGTGTCCCTCAAAAACATACCATATCGAACCCACATGCAGGACCCTTACAAAACCTCCAAAGGAGGAGACTTCACTATGGTCTGAGGCAGTGTATTCCATCATTGAACTACTCTTATCATCAGGAAGTTCTTCCTAATGTTTAGGTGAAATCTCTTTTCCTGTCATTTGAAGCTTATCAGTGGAGTGGATTCCTTTCTTTTAAAGGATTGTTCTGAAAAGAATTATGATAAGATGCTGTGAGACAGATTAAAGTTCTTGAGCTGTAAGGCTTTATTTGATTTAAAAAAAAAAAACAAGGGGAGGGAAGAAAGGTACCAAATCACACATACAGACTTGTACATAAAATAAAAAGTTGGTCTATTTTAACTATGTTTATTTGAGCACAGTTTTGAGTTTCACGGCATGCACAGAGTTCATTGTAGTGAAGAGGGTCTCTCTGGAGCAATTTTGTAATTTGGATAGTTCCAGGAGACAAAGTTTCACCTATTATGTGAGTTTGAGGCCATCAAAAGACACACCCTTAATGGAGACAGATAGAAGTCTTGTCAGTCGTGAGATAAGTTCTATTTCCAATCTATTTGGCTGATCAGATTTTTTTAAGAATGTGAATTCACCTTTTTAAAAATGTACATTTTTTTAGATCTGAGGAAATATAGATAATATAGGAAGCATTACCTGGAAGGAAGCACATGCTCAGTGTAACACAATGATCACCTTTGCATGTCTCACTAAACCACAAATCCTGGCTTGTTAAACTGAATCTTTTCCTTTTTGTTCCCCTGAGTGCGTATGTATAAGTTTTATCTTACTCCCAAGAAATGGACAGTTTACTATTACATCTGAACAATGGTATATTGTATCCAAACAAGCTGGGATTTGTAAACCACAATAAACTATGATTTAAAGGCAGTTTATGATTGTTTGAGCTTTTAAAAATCCCTAAGCTTGGTTTTAGCACTAAACTGGCTTGTTTGCCTGTTCATACAAGTGAGAGGACTAAAGTGGGAGTGAGTGGACCACAATGGAGGTGCAATTGTCACCAACATTGGGATTGTATTGGCACTAAGTCAAAACTTGGCCTTTTATTTATAGCCTTCAGGACTAACTGATTTTATCCAAGATATATGTGTCTTACAGCTGTTCTAGTTAAGATTGTTTTAACCAGTTTTAAATCATCTGGTTTTAGTTGATAAACTCTTGCATATGTTTTAATAATTTAAAAGTTATTATTTTTAAACTGCTTTTTATTGTAAACTGCCTTGCGATCTTCAGATAAAGAATGGGACAGAAATACTGGTAATTCAATCAATCAGTGCAGTAGCATAAAAGTTGTTCACATCATAGTTTAATAACCCAGGACTCCTGGGTTGAAGGAAAATGCAAGTGAAGTCAAAGCATCTTCCTTCACCCTAATTTACTCATAGTTTCAGTTATTTGCTAAAACATGACCACTGGGAGGAGAGAAGCTGTGTTCACGTGAACATGCCATTGCAGATTTGGATGGATTCCTACCAGTGCATACTTTCTGTTCTCACCTCATCTGCCTGTGCTGTTAGGCAAATGAAAGGAAACAAAAGGCTCACTTTATGAAGCAAAGGAATTTGTTTGTTCTGTCCTTTTCAGCTTAGGCAGACACATTTCCCCTCCAGCCATTTGCATTTTCGGAAGGGAAAAAATTGTGAAACCTTTCTCGAAGGCACAGAATTATCAGCAAAACATCAACAAGGGCTTTGACTTCAACAAAACAGCCTCAACTGTCCTCATTGCCTTGAAAGCAGATGATTTGTTCCTGTGGCTTGCAAGCGGAAGATGCTAATGGACAGATGAAAGGCAATTTGCTCAGACAAGCTTGTTCTCTTTCTCTTGATCTCATATCCAACAACTTGTTTTCTCACTGAATATCTTTGAGACTGTGTGCTTAGTGGGCAAATGTAAAATGAAAAACCAAACCAAAACAAGAGAAAACAGCCCACCCAGAGCTTCTAATGATATTTTTTGTTTGCCTTGCTGACCTTAGTTTGATCCCAGTATATAACATGCTATGATTTTCCAGGTGAAAATTGCTAATGTTCTGTTGCATTAAGTCAGTAGTTCTCAACCTTTTCTTCACTGTGGGTCCCCTGCGAATGTAATTTTTTTGCTTGGAGCCTCCATGACTTAACTCAAGATTTATATATTTAGATTTAGATGTAAATATTCAAGTATTTATTTAAATTTTCACACATCTGTCTATCCATATGTCTGTCTATCTGTCTATCTCTCTCTCTCTCTCTCTCTCTCTCTCTCTCTCTATCTATCATCTATGGCTTCTGGAAAGTAGGATTCAAATCCCCACTCAGACACTGGGTGACTCTGGCCAAGTCACATTCTCTCAGCCTTAGAGGAAGGCAAAGTCAAATCCCTTCTGAACAAATCTTGCAAAAAACAAACAAACAAAAAACAAACTTCTGATAGGTTCACTTCAGAGGCACCATAAGTCAGAATTGACTTGAAGGCACACAACAGCAAAGTGCTTCTGACATGGGGAGGTTTTTTCTAGCTATCATATCTCTCCCCTTTGAAAACTGACTTATGGTGACCCTAAGGTGACCCTATCATGAGGGTTTTCTAGGCAACATTTGTTGCCTTTGCCTTTCTCTGAGGTTGAGAGACTATGACTTGCCTGAGGTAACCCTGTGGTTTTCCATGGCCAGGTGGGGATTCAAATCCTGATCACCAGAGTCATAGTTTGGGCATGTGCTTATGCCTGCTGTCATGTGTGTTTCATCAGAGATGCAGCAGTGGGGGCATGTGTGCGTGTGAGCCCCCTCACAATGTCCTTGCTGCTGCTGCTGCTGCTGCTGCTGCTGCTGCTGCTGCTGCTGCTGCTGCTGCTGTTGTGTCCAGCAGCAGGGCTTCACAGACCCCCTGTGAGGGCTCTGCAGACCCCCAGGGGTCTCTGGATCCCAAGGTAAGAACCACTGCATTAAGTAGTTTTTCACTGAGACTCTTGTGTTTGTGTATGTCCAGGAGGCTGGAGATAAGGGAAGAAGAACCAGGTTCACATCTTTTAATTTGGGACTACACTCAGTCCCTTACAGTCCTGAAACCAAAAGTGTGCATGATGACTAAACTTTAATTGCTAGAACTGGGCTGTCGTCTATGCATACTCTACAAGACTTTTGGCCCTTCTGGCATTGTTGTTTCCCTTCCTTCTTATTGTGCCTGATTCTATGGCCATTTCCGCCTGATTCTATGGCCATTTCTGCACGGGACTGTTATAGCGCTATGATTCTACTTTCAACATCCTATGGAATCCCGGGGTTTGCAGTTTTGGGAGGGGCCGCTTGGCCCCTCCTGAAACTGCACACCCCAGGATTCCATAGGATGTTGAGTGGAATCATAGCGCTATAACAGTCCCGTGCAGAAATGGCCTATGTTTAAGCTGAAGATGGACAAGCCCCTGTGCTTTCTGTGGACCATAGTTACATATCTAGATGCATCAGAAGTGAATTCCTCTCCCCTCTTTTTTGTCATGATTTTTGGCCAGTTCACAGCTGAAAATGGGGGTTTTAGAAGGAGCTAAGGGTAGGGAAAAAGGCAACAATCACACATGCAGGGTTTCTACTTTTAAGATTTGATAGAATTTTGGTACTGAATATTGTTTGAAAATCATGCATTTTTAAATGGGGGTGTCTCAGAGAACTTTGAGAAATTACTGGAAGGATTTTGGGGCTACAAAACTGAGGTTCAGGTGCTGCATGAAGCCTATGGACTACATTTCCCCCATTTCTTCATTTTCCAGATTGAGCTGATTACTTTGGGCAGCTGATTTGTGACATCATAAAAGTTGCCAGTTGCCAGTTATTTACATCCAATTTTTAACAATTTTTATGTTATTTTACTTTACTCTCAGCAAAGAGAGAGAAACTTGGGAAATGCTGTATGCCTTCAAGTCATTTGTGAGTTATGGTGACCCTAAGGCAAATCTATTACGGAGTTTTCTGGAGCTAAGAGTATGTGACATACCCAAGGTCAGCCAGTGAGATTTCATGGTTGAGCAGGGAATCAATACCTAGTCTCCAGAGTTGTAGTCCAGAGCTCAAATTACTACACCACACTGGTTCTTCAGTGAAATGCACCTTAGCAAAATAACTAGACTGGATATGGTGGGTAAGAATACTTTGATTTGTGAGAATAGGGGCTTTTTCACACTTTGGGGGAAAATGGGGCGTTCTGATACTTACTGGGCTGGTGCGCTCCCTCTGCTGATACGGGCTGATCTGGAGCAGTGCGTGCCCGCACTACACACTTCTCTGGGTACGAAAATGGTGCTTTCTGGTTGGTGGAGGCTCTCCACCAACCGGAGAAGCTCGCCAGCCTAAAGCCTGCCCCCAGAAGATTTGCAGCCTCGCGCTGGTGCGAACCTGCAAATCTACACATTAGCGCAGTGATGGACTGGGCCGTGCTGTGCTATTGAAAGACCTCTTTTAAGTGGTCTTTCAATAGCATGGTGAACCACCAGTTCTGGTCGTTCTGGAGTGGGCTGAATCTGGACATACATAAAGTAGTCTGGACCCAGTCCACCCCTAAGTGCAAACGTCCTCGCCGAAGGAAGCTCTACCCCATCGCTAAATCAAAGTGTGGAAAAGGCCTAGGAGACCACTTGCCTCTCTGTCTTAGGAAAATAAATGGATTGTTCATTCTCTGTGCTCATTCTGTGCCCTCTCTGACCAGTGATGGGAATAAGAGTAAGAAAAAGGAACAGTAACTTCCCTATCCTCTTTTCCTTCTCTGAGGTTGTGTATGTTTGGGCCCAGAGAGAGAGGAGGAGGGCAAGAAAACTGACACTTTAAAGGCATCTCTTAAGGGATGGCTTCAGCAGGTCATTATATTGTCTTTTCTTAAAAGTAATTTTCCAAGCTCAGCATCATTGTAGATGCCTGAGACAGTCTCTCTTTCCTGACACCTTTCCTTGAGAAAATGCCATCCCCATGTTTGCCATCTGCTGATGCCCTGTTTGATATTTACTATTGAAAGATATTAGAATTGTCTTTCTTCAAGTCTCCTCCAACAGACTTTCTGGAACATAATTCTCCGAGAAGGGTACTGGATGGATCTTGATCCTCCCATATGCTTATATGAATGTGAGTACATGCTCCTGACAACAGTATATAGCCTGCTGTACCACAAAATACAGCTGTGTAGCAGTCATTGCTCTGGTTGCTTATCAGTTTTCCAAAATAGGACATAGCCATCACACACCTCTGTCTTCCACTCTGACCACTTCTAGTTATGTTCTCCTCCTTGTCTCCTTTTTCTCTTGTAGAAACACATCCACTACTTGTATCTAACCTTGCTTGCTTTGACATTCCTCACTCAAGACTACTGGGCACTCTGTTTCTCTTATCTCTTTATGTCAGTTCCTTACCATGTCTGTTGATATTGTCTGATATATCATCCTGCAGTCACATTCTGCTTCTTTTTTTTAATTCTCTGGAGTTTAGAATACCAATTCTCTGTTTCTAATAGGGATGTTGTAAAACTGGATTTTGGTTTCCACACAACTTTTGCATTAGGCAGGGCTACAAGTCCAGTCCCTCTGCGACTCTCAAAGAAACCTTTGGTGCAATCCTATGTTCCTGATCAAGGGGATAAAGTAAAATGGAAGAGAGCTGATACCTTTCTTGTGGATCCTCCTCAAATTTTCCCTAGTTAATATGTCACATAGAAAAATTGAAACAAGCAAATTTGTTAACAGTGTGGAGTCTTCCATGAGACAGTTACCTTCTCTTTGGGCTGTCTTCCTGTAGCTAAGTGCTTCTTAAGCTGTCTGACATGAAACACTTGCAGAGTTTCCACCCTCCTATGTCAGGTAACAACACCATATCTTTGTTCATTGACTATAACAATTTCTTTCTTTCCTGAAAACTTGCTGTGAACCAGCAGCTAATAGGTCAAAGACTGGCACCAGTTAATGAACTGTCAATTTTGAGTATCACTTCCCTAGTCATCCCAGAAGCCTATTTATGGCAGACTTTTTTCTTTACTCTTTGTTAGCAAACAAAATCTGCTCAACCATACTTGATTAATTATTATTACATTTCTGCTTATATGTACATGGACCTTAATTGCACTTAGTTCAATTTTGTGTGATGTTAATTACTGAGTATGATATTGTCCTGTGCATAAGTCAGCAGGTGGTAGCAGGTTGGTGTGAAGGAGTGGTTGAGTAGTCAGTCCAGTCTGGGTCAAGATACAGGGAGAAGCACGAAGGTGGTCTATAACTGGTATCAGCGGGTCAGATGTCCAAGTATGTGAGCCAGCAAATAGTATGCTGAACAATCCAAAATGTAGTCAGTCCAAGGTCAAGGTCCTGGATAACTTGCAATGCACAAACACCACTCTGAAGTAGACAGCAGTTGTTGTTGTTTTTTGGTGATAAGCAAGCAACACAGCACACTTCTTTTGAAGTTGCTGAGACTATAGAATACATGGTGTTCATAGGTTTTATACTTTTCTGTACAAATTTAGGTTGTAAAACTGTGATTGGAGAGGATAATCAATTACGCATTACCCCACAACATTAGACAATTCCCAGACTCCCAGTTGTTTATCACTCTTTCATCCTTGAAACAAGGATACATTTCCTGTTGCTATTTCTGAGCATTTCCAGTTCTTACAATCTCTTTTGGTGCTTTCATTTCCTCCCTCTCTGATCTTCTCCCCCTCACCCAGGTACATAGAAAGGTGGAGCAATAAAGCAATTAGCATTTGATACTTTTGAATGCAGACAAGCTTCAAAGAGATACAGTGTTGCAATCAACAATTGACTTTTGCTATTTTGTAGCACACTAAGTCTACCCTGTTCCCTACACTGGCTATCCTGCATATCATAATACACATCCAGAAAACACATTATGACCAGTCATGTAGGGATGGGGGTGGTGGGGTGGTGGTTGTTTGCCCCGGGTGGCAATGTTTTTGGGGCATCTCAGCCCATAGCCATGCCTCTGTGTGCCCTGGACATGCCCCTGAGCCATGCAGCCGCACTCCCCACACAGTGCCCATGCCCCTTGTGCCACAGCCCTGCCCCCTCCAGCTGTCCCTCCACACACTCCAAGCTCTGCTACTGATTATGACAGGAGTCACACATCCTGACAAACATGAGAGAATACTGCTAAGCAACCAGATAAAACAGTTGTCAACACCAAGGCTGGGAGGCAACTGTCATGATATTTATGATCAGCTCCTTCAATGTCATGGGTGTCTCATTAGTGTCAATTGGGTCAGTGTTTATTACTTAAAGAGTACAGGGCCTGGTGTTTTTCTCTCCATCTCTCAATGAAAGATGGGGCATGTCATCTTCAACATCTGTAGCTACCTTTTTCTGGGGAACAGGATCCTCCACTGCCTCAGCCCCCGTCTCCCCCAACTCAAAGAAAGCTACAGCCTCCTGGCAATCTCCCTCCTTCTCCTCCTCCTCTTCATCTGAGTCTTCCAAGGGGTGAGTTATGACAGATATTGACTCTCCTATTGACTCCTATAGAATAGTCAGTAGGATAGTCAATATCATGACTTTCTCATTGACTAGAGGGCATTTAGTATTTCGCTGTGAAATTTAGGTGACAAAATACAATGTAGTTTGGAACATATAGGCCTGAGCAGCACCAGCAGTACATGAGGCATATTGAGGCACAGATAACATTGGCTAAAATATATGCCTTTCTATGGTCATAGCAGAAAAGATTGTCCAGCATCCCCTTCTTACACAGCCTAGTTCCCTAATGCTATCATGCTCCTCCCACATAGTGGCTGGGGAAGAAGAGGGAAGGGCCAGCACTATCTGGCTGTGTTTCTGCAGGTGGACTTATGAAGATGTTCATAGGTCTGCGAGGATGATGTTTTCTTTGCTTGTCCAGCTGCAAAAATATAACTGGACACACCATGCCAGGGGTGCCGCCAGCAGGGAGGTAGGCAGCACATATTGCGAGGGTGGGGGGGCGAGGAAGGAGACCTACACTTGGCAGTTTTATGCACCACAATTTTATGCACGCAGGATTTCTGCCATTATGAGCCAGGACTTAAACCCACTTTGGATGTTCCTCTTCCTTAATCATTCATCATGGCCATGGAAAGAAAATTTTAAAAATTCAAGAAATGGTTGGGGTCTGCATGGTAAGAAACCCTTAACTGACAAGAATCTTTGCCATTCTGGATGTATTCTGTGCAAAATGTGCATCTGGTTGATTTACAGACTTTTTGTGCAGGAATTGGTATTAACTGTGCAGAAAAGAATATTTCTACACAGAAATGTTATTGGGTGTGTGTGTGTGTGTGCATGTGTGCGTTTGTGTATGCAGAACAAGTTGTTTCCAGTAGGAAAAAAAATGCTGTAATTTGTGATTTATTCTGTGAAAAAACTGCATGTGGTTGATTTGCACAGAAAGTGTGTGTGTGTGTGTGTGCGTATTTTGTGTGCAGGAAATCACCTTCTTCATGAAGAAAATAATATTTCTGCACAAAAGTGTTGTTCTCAGAGCAGAAAAGGCTGTTTTCTACACAACACAACCATGTTCAAATTTTGTGGAGAATAGGTCCTGAACTGGGAACAGGCTTAAAAAATGGCATGTTTTTCAAGGCCTTTCTTGAAGTGAGAAGGAGATTGCTAAAATGACTCTTTTTACTTTGAGAAGAATTACATCGCTAGCGTTGGGTAGCAGAGGAATACTTATCATACTATCCTATCACACTGCAAAATGAGTGAATTTATCTCTCATTCCTTTACATTCATAAGGTAACATTATTCCACTCTTGCTGTTGCAAAAAGGAACAAATTGCAAGTAACAGATTGTTTCTAATGTTCTCCTCCCACCTCTAAGTTCTGTGTATGCCAATGTTGTAAATAGACATTTAAAAGTGTTGTGGGTGTGGGGAGCTGACCACTTGGATTCTTCAGGCAACAAAATCTGTTTAGCTGGCACTCTTACTGGTTCCATAACATCTGCTGTAACTTTAATAAAGTTGTGACCTTTTTAATCCCAGCTAAGGATGCCTGCCTCTTTATTTCCTTCCTTCAGCAAGCAACCAATTTTCTGAATGTGAGCTCATTTGAGAGGAGGATTAAACAAGGCTCTTCACTCCATTGTGCTGATCTTTGTATTCATTGCCTGCCTCAAAACACTTGCATTAACTGTGGCACATGGTCCTCTCTCTTTCTCTCTTACACAATTTATATTGTGCTGTGCTGTTTAGCCTTTACCATGTGGGATTGGTTTCATTTGTAGCCATTTGTTATGCTGGATAACTTTAAAAAGTTGTTGGGTATTGATTCACTACAGCAAGTGCCCCCACACTAGCCTGCTCCCAACATGAGCATTGATCAAATATCAATTATTTTTCACTCTGAGCCTACAGAACATCTTAAATTGATTCTGGATTTATCTGTGATGTGCTAAAGGCTTTGACCCCAATTTTTCTGTTCGGGCCTTCGGAGCTATTTTGTTCCTTCCAAAAGGGGCGGCTTTTCTGCGGCAAGCTTCCCCTCCCTTTCCCAGAGTGAGGCTTCTTTGCTGGGAAGTCTTATTTCAGTGTTTCGAGTCCAAAACAAAGCTTAATGAAACAATTAAATAGGCGCCTCTTTAAAAATAATTTAAGCGGTACGTGTAAATAAGGGCTGAGAACCCCTCGGATTTATTTTGGAGACACATTTTTTCTGTTGTAGGCTGTGGTCTTCCAAATGCAATATAAATTTTAATTAGGGAAACTAAGCTGTTGGTAGAAATGGTTGTAGAGCTGAATTAATATCCAGCTATTTAAATATTTCATCATGTCTATTCATTCCTCCCTGCCTTAAACTCTTTTATGGATTTCTCCACTGGAATCATATTTAGGGAAGAGGTAATCCAAATTAGCCAGTTTCCACTATTCTTTTTTCTTTTCTTTTGTAAACGACAATATTAAAACTATTACAATAGTTTTTCTGGTGTTCCCATATTTACTCATACCTTCATGTTACTTTTATTTGTTGATCATGTCATGGCTCAGTGGAATTATCTGTACAGTGTTGGGCCCATCCAGTAGGACTGGAAAAACTAGAAAATCCTTGATTTTGTTCCTGTCTCCCTGCCCCCACTTTTTTTGAGATCTACATGATGTTTCTCCTCTCCTGAAGTATCTCCAGGGAACTCCTAGCACTTAATACAGTCTTTTTATTCCCACTCCCCAGGTCAGTTTAAATTAATCTAGCATTTCCTGAAATGAATTGTTCCTTTCTATGTCTGTCTGTCTGTCTGTGTTATCCTGGAACGAGCAAAGATGGCTGTTGCCAAGAAACATAGTCTCTGTTCCCAGGACAACAGATTTCAACAGAGATCAAGTGAGGAAAGGAAGAATGCTAGTAATAAAAGAGAAATGATCCTAATGCTTAACTAGTGTAATATTGCTAAAGCACTTTAACTCCTAAATAATAATTAAAAAGGTCTCAGTGGAACTTGGTGAAAGCCAGTTTCTGAAATGTTGCCTGAGTCTTGCCTTGACATTTTGATCAGGGGGATGGGGAGGAGAAAGAACACAAGGGTGGGATGAGGGAGACCTGGGATATTTAAAGAAGGAGTTTGGATGCAAAAATGAATATGCAGACAAAAACCAAAACTTTTTTCTTGTCTGGATAAGCCCATTGTTATTTTGTCCAGTTCAATATATGATCTCAGGTTGTTGGTGTGGTGTGTGTGTGGACAAATGTTTTTAATGCAATACAGTTCCATGAATTAGGAGAGCAATGTCAGCTTTCAGTGAGGAAGGAAGCAAAGAGGTTTCCGGGAAGTAGGATAAGATTCACAGCATGTTTTGATGGCACTATTACACATCTTATGTGACGTCATGTTAGTGACATGCAGAAGCATTCATTCCGTTACATATACAGAGTGATTTTACCCCCCCAGATGATAGTTAACGGTTGTATCCAGCTGACAGTAGTGTAAACACAGTTGTACATATGAGGCTGTTGCACATGCAGTAGTGTATTAAAGTACACAGGATAGTGTAAGGGTACATATGGCCTCTTCGCATTGCCTTTGTGCAAAGCACAATGGGTTGTGAGCTATACTGATTAACCATTGGTTCACATACATTGTGCTACAGTGGTATCTGTTATAGGGTTTGTGAAACATATCTCTGGCAATGGATATTTATGCTACACTGAAGCAATGTTGGATCACAGCCTCCATCTTTCACGTCACCTCACATCCAGTTTTTCTGTGCAGATTTGCAGATGTCTTCAGTCTCTTTTACAAGAGGCTGCTCTCTCTAAGCCTCATATTGTACTATGAGTGGACTAAGTGGTTTATTATCCATTCTACTAAAGAAATAATTTTTGTTTGTTCATGTTTACTCCCCAAAATACTATTGCAAAGTTTTATATCCTTGTAACATATTGTAATGATAAATATAAAAAGAGAACACCAGTATACACATACATGTCCATCTTGAAAAAGGGGAAATCTTTTGATTTTATCATCATGAAATCCATAGAGTGTCACCTATTATTATTTTCTTGTTCTTGTCTTTTAACTTGTATTCTCTCACACACATTTCATCTTTACATACTTGATCAAAGATTTCAACATACAACATTCCACTTCCCAAAATAATTTCTCTACCAACAGTTCTATTCACGGGCCAAATAAATTGAATTTCCAGTTTATATAGTGGCCACCACTGGTTACAGTAACACTTCAGTTTCTCTTGTGTCATAAGGTCTCCCCCAGACTTACCCCAATTTTTCAAAACATATCCTAGAGGACTATGGGGTAGAACTGTGGGCTGGCCAATTGCTGGGACAGAAGACACGATACCCATTGGTTAAGGTCACTCTATGGTAGAAAAGAATGTGTTTCTGATCACCTTTTTTTTTTTTATGTGAGAAGGGGAGGTGATCATATGGATCACAGATCCCCCCTTTCCTTTCTTTCTCCTTCCTTCCCTCTCTTCCTATCCTCTTTCTCTCTAATTTAATTAAGCAGGGCTTTTTGTACAAAAACGTCATCACAGGAAAACACTTGAGCCTTCTTACACTTGTTACTTCAATATCAAAATCAAGATCCATTTTATGTTTGCACTCTGTTTCTAAACTTTGGAGTAAATCCTACTGCTTTTAAGAAATCTTACTTCCTTAGGATTCATATTTCAGCCTGTCCTCTCAGAGAAGATGCTATTGTGGAAAGACCAAAGAAGCATTCCGTGAACACCATTTATTCAAAATTACTACAAACTAGGGGGGCACCCAGAAGGTAACAAATAGTAGTGATATGGTAAAATGTTACATTTTCTTCTTAAGAACTGTTTGTTTCAAAGTGATGTTTGGAGGAAGAAAATGCGCTGAGAAAAATGAACGTGTTCGTCGAAGCTTCCCTGGCTTGCAAAAAGGATACTTCTGCTAGTGCTTTGTTTTATTGGTTTCTTTTAAAAACTGCATTGTATATGCAAACTGCACTCTAAACTTCTGTTGTATATATAGCTTAGCTGTGGTTTTATAGTATTTTATTTGTTGAGTATCTGGAGACTTTATTATATTAAGATGTATATAAGTATAATAGAGAAATAAATACAAATGACATGGCTAATGCTATAATTCAGCCAACTGAATTTAATTATATAATTTTATACTTTCACAGTGGAATTTTATATATGATAACTCTGAAATAAGTGCAATTATACTTATTCCCTAGAAGAGTGATACAGGAAGTGTGGCCTATAGGTTATATATGGCATCCAGGCCCAATGTTTGGGCACTAAAATACCTTAGGATAACTCCAAAGCCCCCAATCCCCATTTTTTTTTAAAAAAAATGAGTGTTTTGCACATAAAACAAGCTCAAAATAGCCTAAAACCATGAAAGTATTTAGCTTCTTCTACATACAGTCCCAATTAATTCTGTCATTCCATTTTTTCCTGGTTCTTTTCAAATGTCCCAGTTCCTCTCTCCCTCCAGTTTCTCCCTTTATTCCAAGCTTAATTCAGTTGCTGCAAACTGAGTTCAATGTACAAAAATAGTTCACACTCAATTAATTCAGCAAGGGGGAAAGAAGAGGAGGGACAGAATCTTGCTCTTCCCAGTAGATTCTGGGAAAAGCAAACTGTTGCTGCATCTCCTAGCTTGTGCCTTATTCTTCATCCGCAACTTTCGCCATCTTGACTACAGCCTGGTGTTGCACATGTCCCAGTTTTCATCTCTGAAATGTTGGAGGGTATGTTGCTGCCTCTGATCCCTAAGCCACTGAAGCCACACCCCAGCTCCAAAAACTTATTGAAAGCAAAACTGAAAGTGGCATAACATTATTTTAGTTTTCTGAAAATGTGAGTTATATTCCCCCCAGGTGGAACTTGAAGTAAAAATGGCCCCTGCCTCTGGGGCAGTTGCTTCCTCCTGCCCAGGAATGTGAGCCTGGCACTTCAGAATTACAAGACAATCTTACAATCTCTACTCAGAGCTAAGGCCCACTAAATTCTATGCCATTTACATTAATTAGGCATAGGAATTCAGCCTTGGAGTGCAATGTTCCCTAGCAAATACTGGAGACAGGTTAGCTGAGTCAACAGTATACCAACTGAAATTTTGCTGAATCCAAATACATGCCAGCCTAGGGATCTTGGAAGTTACTCAGGACTACCTTGACCACGTCTAGCTTTTTGTTAGCATTGTGCCAGAGTCCCAGTGCTGGAGGAGGTTTGGATTTGACATGCCCAAGGCCTTCTCTGCCTTCTCTTCTGTAGGGGGATCTTAGCACAGCAGTTCTTCAAGCACATTGCTGTGCCAGAAGGTGCATCAGAGCAGCTGGCAGAAAAGGGTTCAGCTGGCAAAAGACCATTTCTGTTATCTGAAGTTGCTGCTGTACAAACCTAACACTTCTGAGCCAGTGTATTGCATAACCTAAGATTTATCTGCCAGAAGGGAATTAAAACAGAATCTTTTACAGGATTAAGCCAGTGTAATTACAGAAAGATCCATCTAAATAATAATAATAATAATAATAATAATAATAATAATAATAATAATAATAATGGGGATATTGAGATACCAAGAATTAATGGGCTGGTGAAAATGGGCGAAGCAAAATTTAACTTGATTTTTAAAACCTTATCAATAATGTTTATTAAATGATTATAGACTTGTAAGTGTACACATAATTATATTTTTATGATCTTGATATAGCCTGCTGTATATTAAGAACATCAGTGGACTGAAAATAGTCTATAAACTGCAAAACAGGGCTCTGATTCTATGAAGATGTGTTTACTATCTATTTTATAACCTTTAGATAGGTTAGGGGCACTACAGAAGGCATAAATATTGTTAGTTAATCTTAACAAATTAAATCCGTCTGGGTAAAACTATCTGGAAAAAGAAGAAGAAGAAAGAAAAAGATTTTATCCTTGGCTTGAGTCTTTTTGCTCAGCTATAACAGCAAGCATTTAAAGTAAATTGCCCATTAAAGCACCATCCCAGTTTTTGACAAATTGCATCAAACCATTTTATTCCTCTGGGGGAACACAAACTTGACTACTATTGTGTTTTTCAGTCTAACATACAGGCTGGCTGAACCTGAGGTCTAAAATGCTTTTAGATACAATGTAAGTAAAGCCCATAGAGGTTAGATAAGATCAAACTGAGTTGAAGTCATGACATCAAAAGCAAGTTGCTTGCTTTCACTGATGACAAGACAGTCAAATTGTTCTTTCACCCACGTAATCTATTGTTTTAGAAACAACCCACCTTAAAAAAAAAAAAAGCTGCTAAAAGCTAGTCAGATATATTGGCAATTGATTACCAATCTTACATTTTTTCAGAAAAGTAGTAAATTATATATATGTATGATGCTTTTTGTGATTTCTTTTTTCCTTCTATGAGGCAGAATGGTAGGTTATGCTCTGCTGATGCCCACTGGACTGTACATGCTCTGTATTCACCAGGCAGTATTTCCCATCCAGGGCCATTTCCGCACAACATTGCTATAGTGCTTTTATTCCACTTTCAACATCCCATGGAATCCTGGGGTTTGCAGTTTAGGGAGGGGCATTTAGAATTCTCAGCCAGGGAGCTCTTTGGCCTCAGTGAATTCTACAGGATGTTGAAAGTGGAATAATAGCACTATAACAGTGTAGTGTGGAAATGGCAGGTCAAAGACCACAGTCACATGACATGAGAAGCCAGGGAAGGAGGTGGCTCCAACCCGGTGGGTAGGTGGAATCCACTCATGATTTTATGGCACACTTTAATGGAGCTATCTAAGTTGCTGAACTGGTTTGGAAGATAGGATCAAGCACCTTGGATAGCTCCTTTCAAGTTCAGATTAAAACCTGGAATGGATTCACAATCCTCACACTGACACTGAAACCAACCACTTCCCAAGAGGGACTCACAGTTGTTTATGAACAGTTTATGAACAGTGTGGGAGTGTATACTTTCTGATTGTGCCCACAAATATTTTTTTTGTCTATTTTGTACAGAATAAGTGCTAAACTGCAAATATTCTCATCAGTCTAGGATCCTTCTTGTTAGGGTTTCTTGACACTTAAAAAAATCTTTTCAGACATTTTTTTTTCTGAATATTTTCAAATATTCTTTCCATGTCTATTAAGGTAATATTTTCACTCACCACAGTCACAACATGTGTATGGCCAACAACAACAACAAAAGAGAATAGAAAAATATTTAAGGGGAGGGGAAACCCAACTTTGTTCTTGCTTTTCTGTCAACTGTCATGAAAACAAAGCAAACAAGGCAAAACCACAGGGCTTCTCTCCTCATCTGCTTTAGCTAACACAGAATCATCATTATTGGATATTTATTGTCAGAAAACTGTGACTGGGTTTATTACCTCTTCATCTAAGTGATTCAGAGTGAGAGCGGGGAATCAAACAGAAAAGAACATAAAGTTCTTTTAATTACTGCATAAATTTATTGAGTCAATGATTCACTTTCTGGGGAGGGAAAATGTTTGTAATAGGAATGTGAAAAACTCTCAGTCTGAAATTAATTGCATTACTCCAAATCAGACTTCCATCTTCTTCCCACCCTTCTTTTGTACTAAATAACACAAGTTTGTTATTCCCACCCCTACAGAAATCTGTTCATAATTTGGTTATAGTTTCCTTGATGTAGGCATCTTTGTATGTCTTGACAAAAGTATGTTGGTCCAGGAAAAAAAAGAAAAAGAAAGGAAAGAAAGCATCATTATAGTTGTACCCATACCCTATATGATTCAGAAAGAAGTAGGAAATAAGAATCATGTGAACACTTTCATTCAGAAGTCTTACAGTTCATGAATTGGCAAAATTTACACAAATGAATAAATAAACCTCTTACTTTTATCAATAGATCCCTCCCTGGCTCTCAGATGATTCTCATGATAGATTTTGCATGTGAAACAGCCCCTTGGAGTTCTGAAAATGTCAACAACAGAGGAAAGGATGAGTAACTTTAACTGGAATTCAACTGAGATAAGGTACAGGTGAGTGGGAGCACCCCTGAGGGACTGCACAAGATTTTCTCTCTGATTTAGGGCTAAACTACCTGCTGCTTGAAAAATATAGCATGCAGCTGAACCACAATTTCTTTCCTTAGATTCATACTGTGGTCTGCCTTTAGGAATGTATTAGTGTTCTCTATATCTCCATCTGTATTTCACTAAATAAGAAAGATATTAGAAGGACACTGTGAGCCTTCAGTGCTTTCTTTCATCCAAATGAAACTAAATCGGTTAGGGCTGTCCCCCAGACCTTTGCCCACTGCAAGAAGTGAGGAGTATGCAAGAGCATTACATTTCAGTCCCAACTGGAAACTAGGTTGTGGCTCTCCTGCTATGTGATAATAAGCGAACAGCCAGCAATTCATGAAATATTTACCACTAGATCCAATTATTAGACCGTTGGGATATTTAAAGGAAATAACCTCTGGCTCTCCGACATATGTGATTCAGAAATTGCTTATTTGCTGCAAAAATTCTGAATTACCAGCTATTCGCAGGTGGCTGGGAAAGGATTGGAAGGGAGCCAGAATGTACAATGTTTGTAAGATATAGAAAAGCACATTTTGTTTCAAGGAATCTGGGGCAAGTTGCTGGGTGGGAGTGGGGAATGAAAGAGAGATTCTTCATGTTATAATTTCAGTCCTATAATTGTGATGGCTTCCAGGAAAAAAAGTTTCTTTTTCAGAGGTGATGTTGAGACAGAAGCTTTAAAGTAAGGGGAGCCAAAGTATAGCCAGTAGACTGCATGTGGCCTTCAGGGGTGTCTTTCTACCCCCTCCCCGTGGATAAGGACAAATGGGAAAACATTCCAAAATGCCTTGTACAAGGTGTGGGTGCATTTTTGCCCCCTCTTTTCTTTAAAGCACACTTTGGTCATTTTAGGTCCAAGAGATGCCTTTAAAAAGAGGAAATTAATCGGAAGTGTCTTCCAGTCACTTCCTGTTGTTAGGGTCCCATACCAGGAGAAAGGCAGCATACAAATATAATAAACAAACAAACAAATAAATAAAATCTTTTTTCTTTCCAGAGATTAAGTGTGCGGGTGTGCCCTCCCAAGGTATCCTGTGGTGCTAATGAAGCCCCCTAGTTTTCCCTAGTTTCATTGTCCATTCCTTCTTTTAAGTGTTTTTGAAACAACAGGTGTTATATGAGAGCAGGGGGAGAAAAGAGTGGTCTACAGGTTGCATGCAGCCCCCTAACAACAATTTTAGGAGTCCCCATTTCCCCCCATTTCTCTTATCATACTTCCCTCTGGTCTGTTTGAGGTTGTTCAAATGATGAGCTGGAATATGAATAATCTCACTTATTGTTGTTCTTGTCTATTATGTATTATGATATAAAGGCCATCATTTTCAAAGAATAGCAGGAAAGAAACAGGCAAGAAGGATGGAAGATTTTTTAAAAAAATATTTTTGCTCCTTCCATTCCTATTCTACCTCTATCCATAGTGCAATAATAGTAGCCATTGGGAAAACTGTATTTCCTTTTGCAGGATTGTGATTTGGTGCACTGCCAATTTGCACATCAGGAACAGGAGGTAGGAAGGAAAGAAGAGACCTGCCTCTTTTGTCTCCTCTCATTCATGCTGCTGAGGTCACTTACCAGAGAAAAGAATGGAGGAGCAGAGCTTTCACAAGTCATATGGCTCCAGAGGACAGAAAATTCTCTGCTGCACTTCTGAGCCAATAGTCCCACAGGGAAATATAATGTAGGAAATGTCTGGTGAAATTCAGGATTACAATTACTTGTATCAGATCCGTATTCATGGTTCCTATGTAATTGTGGTCATGGTGAAACAGGCATGGTTCCATACCTCTATGTCTATAGACTGAGGAAGGGCCTTCGCTGTTTGTCAGCTAATCTGCATCTGTGTGGAGTCTGTCCCTTTTATCACTTTCTGGCCACCTGTGTGCTGAAATGCAGACCGGCTGAGTTAACATCAGCACTCCACTTAAGCTTTCTTTAAGTATTGGAATCTGAGGATATTTATATGGGAGAAGGAGCAAGCTCTCTGTTGTTTAAGCTATTTATTGCAAGCAAGCATTGATATGCAAACATACACACTCCCTTGAGGTAGGAACATAGCACTTCCATGTCTAGGCACATTGTTTTCATTACATTACATAGCATGTAAGGCATCATTCATTTATGACATTAAGGTACATGGCACATAAGAAATTATACTTTCTTAAGGACTGAACCTTTATACTATCTCCATCTCTTCAGCAGGCTTCATTGGCCCTTTCTGCACCTTACCTTTTTTCAGTGCTGGGGTGCGGGGATCACGCAAGCAGCCTCGAGTGAGAGGTTTTCATTTCCCCGCTGCTTCAGCTCTGCACGAGCTGCCTGCTCCCGAGCAGGCAGCACAAGAGCCCTTCCTCTTCCTTCCACAGTGCAACCTGGGAGTTTCCCAGGTTGCGTTGGGGCAGGAAGCACAACTGCTGTGGCTCTGGAGGCTCTGCACGCATGGCAAGTATGTGTGGGGCCCGGGAGCAATGCGCGATTGCACACCATTTTCAGCTGAAAGCTGAAAATGAAAAAAGTGTGCGAGCGGCACCTGCCCTACCCTGAAGCGTTGCGTGATTGTGAGTGCATCATGCAGATCGCTCCTCATAATCACACAACACTCCAGGCACCCTTTCGCATGGCAAATGCTATGCGAAAAGGGGCCTTGTAGTGAACACATAGAAGAACATTGCTATTAAACATTATAACATATCAATTTATCCACTCAGTGATGTGCTGTTTTATTGAGGAACTTTATATCTCTGAACAGGCATCTATGAATACACAGGCATCCAAGAAATAATTATTCCCAGACATTACTATATCTGGCAGCATCCATTATATATCTATAAACATCCATAAGAGGCATTCATTGAAATCATAACAGTTAATATATCTGTTCAGCATACCAGCTGAGAGCAAATATTCTCTCTTTCACCAGCATGCTGTCTCTCCATCAATATGTTGAGGTTATCAGCTTAGAACAGCAGCTTTTTATTAATAGCATTCTTGATATGTTGGAGATTGGTAAGTATTCTGACTTTTATCTCTTCTCAGTTTGTTTTATATCTTTTCTAGTCTAATCATCTGACATATCTAATCCACTGAGTTAACAGATGCTTTCAGTACTCAATTTATATAAAACCTCTTTTCTCCTCCAATCAGAATCTTGGAGATAAGGTACTGTTGGCTTCCATCAGGTTGCATCAGCCATCTGATTGCATCAGCTGTTGTTTTTAATGCAGCATGCATTTTAAGTTCATTATTCATCAAGTCATTGCTCCCTTATTTTTGTTTATAGGTGTGTTGGCATTCTGCATAGAACAAGGCTGTGTTTATGCTCTTAGTAGCACGCATCTTCTGCATTACCCACAGCTTTCTGCTTTATATTTTATCTACTCCATGAACCCATTATTTACCTTTCTGGGGGCATAAATTTCACAAACCTGAACCCAAAACAGCATTCAGTCTTTAACAGTGGCACTACTTACATGTTTTTAACTGACCCTCCTGACCTACTTTACTGGACAACAGCTGCACAGAGAAAGGGGAGAGGCTATTCTGCTGGCAAATGAGGCATGATCAGATGATGTTTCCACTCTTCTTGCTCAGCCACTGAGGCTGTGACAAGGAAGTGTAACAGGGATCCTGTTTCTGATCATTGCAGTCTCACTGGTTGATAGGAAATGCCATCTGCCCAAGTCCTAATTGCAAGCATAATGGGGCTTCTTCTTTCTGCACAGCTGACACCTGGTAAAGTAGGTTGCGGGGGTTAGGCTGAGAGATGCTACTTAGGTATGTAACTAAGGTAGTAACATATCAAAGTAGCACATGAATAATTCCAGCTGTGGTTAATTAATGTTTTCAGATGACTTTTGAAAATAGTGAACTGTAGCAACATCAAAAATACTTTTTCATTCACTTTACACGTATCAGTAGCTTGCATCTTTGAAAAAGGTCAGATTTCATAAGTTTGAAAGTTACCAGAGGGCACTGAGAGTCATGGTGGAAACTATACATACATGTGAATGAAAGACAAATGCTGCTGTCATGCAACAGTCTTAACAAAGCACACAAAAATGTGCAGTTTAAAATCACATTGGCAGTTTTATTAAGAGTTTTGCATTTTTTCTGTAGTAAAGTAAGGGTGGGTAGGGCTTCAAGTTTATGGGGATTCTGTTTGAGTTCTGTTTGAATTCTGAAATCCACAGAGGGAATGGGGTAGAAAATAATGGCTCAAGAATGGAGGAACACAAGCTAGAATCTGAGAAACAGGGTCATTCCTGGCAGCATGCTCAGCTGAGGGATTTGCGATGAATAAAAGAACAGAGCTCACAAGCCTTTTACACACACACACACACCTATCCCTTGTGCTATTTTCTTCAACAATCTGATTTTAGAGCAAGAGGAGAGTGTAAGATGCCTGAATGCCCTGAAGGCATCTGATCCCATCTCATTTTGGAAACTAAGCAAGGTCAGAGCTAGTTAGTGCTTGGAAGAGAGACCACCAGGGAATGTGAGGTGCTGTAGGCTATATTCAGAGGAAGGCAATGGCAAACCACCTTTAAGTATCCCTTGGCTTTAAAAGCCCTATGAAATTAGTGGGATCATGAAATGCCAACAAGCAACTTGAAGGCACATATTTTAGGTGAGGGGAGCTTTTCAGTCACTTCTATTGTTAACAGTTGGAAATCTGAACTTCTTGCTGACCTATTGCAAATCAGCTGGAGATGCACCATAATGTTTAGACCAATATTTTGTCAGCACACATTATCCAAACCCAGATGAATATTTTTTTTAACCACATGAGACTGAAGAGTCCATTAATGTGTCTTTCCATTCCTGCCAGTAAAATAAGTGAATCAATCAATCAATCAATCAATCAGTGATAACAAATTGAAAAACCTAACTATTCATTCCCCTTTCATGGTACTCCAAATCTGTCACCTGATACAGTAACTGCACTTGTTTGATGGTAGGGTTGGTCCTGCATACTGGTAGATCCCAGTCTATTATCTGTCTAGTCTCTCTCCTCCTCACAGTAAAAGATCAACTTCATTACAAATTTACAGGAAGTAGATTATGGGAATCCATTTTGCTTCTGTGGGAGATGAACAGTTCTACTGTACATCAAAAGGCCAAACATTTTGTAACATTGAGTTTTAAAGAACTTTTAGAGAGTTAACATTGTTTTTGACCCTGAAAAGACAAAAGTGATGTTGCAAATGATTCTGCAGCTAAATGGGGAGTATACAGTGTCTTTCCAGGTTGAATGACTGAGGTCTTAGGTGAGAAATCTGAGCATAGCTGGTTTCTTAACTGCATGCAAATCAGAGAAGATGATAGAGGTCATTTGAAAACAGTAAGAATTGGTGTTGCATGGTGGCCAATTCTAATTTGTGGTGTTGGCTTTAAATATTTCCTTTGTCATGAACTCAACTAGGTGGCCTTAGCTTAGCCAGTCTTTCAGCCTAAGGCCCTTTCTGCACCTTACCTTTTTCTGGCACTGGGGTGTGGGGATCGCATGAGCAGCTTCCAGCGAGAGGGTCTTGCGTCCGGGGTCCTTCGGCTCCACACAAGCTGCCTGTTCACGTGAGAGCCTTACCTCTTTCTTCCGCAGTGCTGCCTGGGAGTTTCCTGGGCTGAGCTGGGGCAGGAAGCACGACCGGTGCGGCTCCGGAGACTCTGCATGCGAGGTAAGTGCGAACGGGGCCCAGGAGCAATGCGTGATTGTGCACCATTTTCAGCCTCTAGCTGAAAATGAAAAGGTGTGCAATTGGTGCCTGCCGGCCCCTGGAGGATCGCACAATTGTGAGTGCGTCATGTAGATTGCTCCTCACAATTGCGCGACGCTCCAGGCCCTCTTTCACATGGAAAGTGCTGTGCGAAAAGGGCCTTAGTTTCATACACATAACACAGGGAGAAAGTAATGTATGCTAAGGCTGCTGTATGGCAGACATCCAAACCAGACCTAAAACATGTATGCTTTATTCAATCTATTACTGGTCTCAGTTCAAGGTAATGTTTTTGATCTTTAGTACCTTTTATCAGGGATCAGGAACATGAGTTCCTCAATATGTTCTTGGACTCTAT
This sequence comes from Ctenosaura bakeri, assembly GCA_948474755.1. Taxonomy (NCBI): domain Eukaryota; kingdom Metazoa; phylum Chordata; class Lepidosauria; order Squamata; family Iguanidae; genus Ctenosaura; species Ctenosaura bakeri. Next base: position 234,353 of record CAOLHI010000961.1, read on the forward strand.
TTCCCATTAGTCCTAGCCAGAGTAACCAATGATGGGACTAAGACTCCAACAACATCTTCAAGGCCACAGATCTTCCAGCCTTGTTTATACGGCTTGTTAACAGGCAATCCTAGGGACCACCTTGTCTCCCCCATGAACCTGTTCACAGATGGGTCTATTCCTCAAAGGCCATTCTGTAGGTCTCCTAGCCTGTTAATCAGGAGGTCCCTCAGCCATTCCCTTGCCACAAAACTGAGGAGAATTTCAAGCTGGCCCTGCACTGAGTCTGGGATGTGTAAGAAGTGTATGTGGGACAGAGAAGGAAAGAATATTTGCTGTTATGGGTTATCCTGCTTAAAAACGATGGGTTTCCTGGTACCTGGGAAAGCCAGTTAGAAAGAATAACATGGAGGCAAGAATTTTCTTGAGGGCCAACATGGTGTAGTGGTTTGAGCGCTGAACAACAACCCTGGACACTACAGTTTAATTCCCTGTTCAGCCATGGAAACTCACTGGATGACCTTGGGTATGTCACACACTTTCAGCCCTAGAAAACCCCATGATAGGTTTGCCTTAGGGTCACCAGAAGTTGGAAATGACTTGATGGCATACAAGAACAATAATTTTGTTTAGTTTCCACCTGATATTCACACATCCAGAAGTGTTTCAGGAAATCTGTCTGTGTAGAGATACTAGAGTTGTTTTTCTTTTTTTGCACAAAAAAACCTGCTTTTTTTTTTGTGGAAAAGTATATCTTTTTCATGAAATTTCCCCATGTTTCCAATCCCTTTGCAGAAACCCAACAATATATTTTCAAAGTCTTGTTCGAAGGAAGACAATATAGTCAAAGCTTCACATTTCAGCTGTGTGTGTCTGATTGTGTGTATGTATGTAGGAGAGAGGATGAAAGGAGGAGGGTCCAGGGAAATGGAATCCAGACTCCACTAACTACCATCTCTGGTCACAGTCACCAATGGCATGTAGACCCTACCCTCCATTATTCCACTTTCAACATCCTGTGGAATTCTGGGTTTTGGCATTTACTGAGGCCAAAGAGCTCCCTGGCTGAGAATAGCACTATAACACTGTAGTGTGGAAATGGCCATAGTATTAAAACAAACAATTAATTGGTCAAGGCTCAATTAAAAAGTGGCTGAAGGAGGGGAGCAAGACACTACTGGCCGGGGTTTTGCATCTTATCCTTTTTGGTTCTCCTAACTGTACTTCATCCCTGCTTTGCATATGCCCACATTGTTGTCCCATGTTCTTGGGGTCCTTAGAAGAGCAGTCATCAAAGAAGGACTCAAAGAAGGATTGCTCTCAGGAAATCTGAGGACCATTGACAGCCATCTTTTGAATTAGCCAGCAACTGCTTACCTGACAAAGTGATTATTACTTATTTTATTTAGGCAGCAAAACAATAGCAGGGTGTAAACTTTTCTAAAAGACTTGCTTTCCTGGGTGGACAGGAATAGAAGCAATGCCACTCCAAGTGGAAAGGGAGCAAGAAGAATTGTTCATCTGGGTGAAGTGCCCCCTATTAACAGTGACTTATAAAATATTAAAATATTCGCCTTGTATACGATTGCCAGAGGGAAGTCTTGGAGAAGTGTTTTACCCTGTGTGACAACTTGAAGCCTCCTAGAGAATTGCATGAATACAAATACTGCACTTGTCCTTTTGTGGGAGGGCTGCATATAAATAATGTGTTTGTGCATATGTGTAAATGTGTTGTATATAAGGAAGAGGCACTCTGACATCAGGGGAGATTATATTGCTCTTAATGGAATAATTTGTGCAATGGCTTTCAAGTCGTTGTCATGTACCTACTTGGCTATACCAAATATGACTGATGAAATAAAATTTCTAGCATGCTGTGCTGATTACTTAGATCTATCTCTTCAAAGGCCGTGGAGGGATTTCCTTTTGAATATCCAAGATTTAGCCCTTTTAAAATAGCCATTAAAGTAGACAGCAAGTAAACAAGCAGATCATATAGCACGGGAAGTATGAGATGATAATATTCTGACAATATTTTTTTTTCTTTCACCCTACATATCAACACATCCCAGTTCATTATGGCTGGCCTCTGTTCTTTAATCCTTGGTGAATTTCAAATTCTCCTGTCCTTTTAAATATATCAGTTCTTTCTCCCCATCAGTAAATAGCTTCCCCCGCCTAGTCTCACAAAGAAAAGCCAAAAATGTTACCATGTTTATTACGGAATTCTTTAAAACAAGAATAATTCAAAATGCATAAAAATCCAATGTTGCACAAACAAATGTCTGCTCATTAAACAGATCTTTGCCTTCTTCTCTTCCCTCTTGCATTCCCCACATTCCCCAATCTGTTCCATGGGGTTCTGCAACCCTTTAAAGTAGGTTTTTTTGTGTTTTTGTTTTTGTTTTTTTTAAAAAAGGAAATGTGGGTTATAACAGTGAAGTTTTGATGAAATTCTTTTGATGGAAGCTAAGTGGGGCAAATTAGAATCCAATTGAATGGGAATTGAACAAATTAAGTATTTTTCTTCACTATTTGCTTATTGTAATGGAGTTTGTTATTGTTGTTGTTGCTGCTGCTGCTATGAGCCTTCAAGTCAAATCAAACCTACCGAAACCCTATCAGAGGGTTTTCTTGGCATGATTTATTCCATGGAGGTTCACTGTTGCCTTCCTCTAAGGCTGCTAGTGTGTGACTTGGCTAAGTCTCCCAGTAGGTTTCCATGGCTGCGGGTGGGGATTCAAACCCTGGTGTCCCAGACTCCTAGTCCATCCTTGGCACACTGAAATTGCATCAGTCTGGCTTTCTTAAATGGAGCTTCCACAGGTGATGTAAGATCAATGTCTTGTTGTTGCACTACACCAGTAGTGTTGCCAGGTTAGGACTATCCCAGGCCATAGGTTTCAGGACCAAAACCTGAGACCTAGAGATGCCCTTTGTGTTGTCACAAGGAGAAGACACTGATGATATTCTAAGGATGATGTTAGAGCAACAGCCCCTGGTGATGGTATTAAGCATGAAGCACAGGTGCAAAGACTATGCCATTCAAATCATCATCATCACCAGCACCACCATCATCTAGCAACTAAGCAACATATACCTACACATACTTTTCAAGTCAGTGCTATTATCCCAAAATTTCACTCCTTTGCCTCATCTAGAGGACCAGAGGAGAGGAGCCAAACCCTGAGACCTGAGAACTCAATAAGCCACTGAATCTGTTCTAGTACCCGTGGTGTAGCAAGGGGAGAGAAAAAAAATACTTTCTGGCAAGAAGCTGTGAAGGAATTAATCTCTAGAGTGCAATCAGGGAGAAAAAGGGTGCCCAGAGGCAACAGATTTTGTCTGCCTTCCCTCACCACCATTGTGTGAGTATGGAAAAGGTGCAATTGCTAGCATAGTGGACCAACAGGATTCATGATGTTGCATCCTTGTTTCACATTTTCAAAATGATCTAATTGGAGGGGTTGCCTGCCAAGCTCAGTAAAAAGGCATTGTAACTATTGATGTTACCTGAAAAACATTACTTTTGGGGGTAACAGGGACATAACAACAGCTAGCGTCTTGTTACTGAGCTGCCTATTCTGCAACCATCCTGATTTGGCAAAGACAGTACTAATTAACCATCTGTTGTTCCCCCCTTTTCAGCTGCTTTTAAAATGTCCTAGGCCATTTCCACACTACACTGTTATAGTGCTATTATTCCACTTTCAACATCCTGTGGAATCCTGGGGTTTGTAGTTTAGGGAGGGGCGTTTAGAATTCTCAGCCAGAGAACTCTTTGGCTTCAGGAAACTACAAACCCCAGAATTCCACAGGAGATTGAAAGTGGAATAATAGCACTATAACAGCGTAGTGTGGAAATGGCCCAAGTTTCTATTTTTTCTTCCCGTTTCCTCCTTTTTTGGGGAAGCTTATTTCTCTTGCTGCAAACAGAGTTCAAAATATGAACATGATTTGCACTCAATAAATCAACAGGAGGGAGAAGTGAGGCAGGGACAGAATCTTGCCCTCCTTGTAGGCTCAGGCAAAAGTAAACTGTTGCAGCCTCTCCTAAATTATGTGTTCTTCCTTAGTAGCAACTTCTGCTATCTTGATCATGTTGCTTGGCCACAGACAGTGATGTATTTAAGTCTTTTACTCCAAGGTCATTTCCACACTACCCTCTTATAGTGCGATCATTCCATTTTCAACATCCTATGGAATCCTGGGGTTTGCAGTTTCGGGAGGGGCCGACCTGCTCCTCCCAAAACTGCAAACCCCAGGATTCCATAAGATGTCAACAGTGGAATCATAGCACTATAAGAGTCTAGTGCGGAAATGGCCTTGCAAGTCTTAAGTCAAGTTTCAAGTTTTTCCCTTCAAGTCTCAGGTCGAGTCTCAAGTCCTTACAAGATACTTTCAAGTCAAGTCTCAAGTCAAGTCTCAAGTCTGGCAGCCAACTTTACACCCCGACCTGTATTACAAAATTTCTGGACAGAGTCAAATAGTCAGTTTTAACAATGTAAGTAGGGTTGGCCCTTTGCTTTTGTGATTTTACCATCTGCAGCTTTGGAAATGGGGAATAGGATCCTTCTTACTTTCTGTTTGCAAAGCTGGAGGCTTTTTCAGAAGCGGGAAATAGGATCCCTCTCATTCTCCATTACTGAAGCTTCAAGAGCTTTAGGAGGAAGGATCCTTCCTCCTCAAGCCCATTGCCTAACACATGTGCCCTCTGAGATATGCACTCTGCACTCTGGGTATGCATCTTGCCTTCTGCTCTTAGGAAAAGTTTTAGAAAGCTCTTCCTACATGAAGCAAGGACAAGCTGCTGAGCAAACCTCAAACCCACCTGAAGCCCATTGCCTAATCTATTTGCTGTTCGCTGTAAGAAATGTGTCCACATTTTGGGCTTGAGACAGATCATCCTGTGACCAATAGTTTATAAGGTTTCTGAATGAATGTGTTATGTTACTGAACTGAGGGCAGCAAGTCAGTCACTGAAAATATGCAAGTCTTAAGTCAAGTAGAGTCAGCGTGTAATTTTTGCTAAGTCAAGTCCAAGTCAAGTCACTGAAGTGACTTAAGTCTGACTTGAGTCCAAGTCAATCAACTTGGGTCTACATCACTGGCCACAAATGTCCCAGTTTTCATTTTTCAAATGTTAGAAGTCATGGAACTATGATAGCGTGTCCAACTTACGCTGTTGTCACCCACTCTTTTAGTCATTGTGGGGGCTGGAATTCTATTCTGACTATGCAATGACCAAAATTCCCTCCTCAAACCACATTTCTAATCTGGCAACCCTCAAAAGGCAGTTTTTTTATGTAGTTGTTAGGACAGCACTGGCATCTTCCTCAAGGATTTGCCAAAGAGCCTTGGTTGTCCTTGAAGATTTCTGTGTCCAGCTAAAGGAGAATAGCTGGATGTGTCTCTACTGCTCTCCCTATTCTCCACCAATGCAGAAATGACCATAGGGTGGGAGGCTGCCACACTGAAAAGGTGGGTTGGGGATGTTGTACCTGCAGATGTATAGTAGCTTCATGCTAAAAATACAGCTCTCAGTGCCAAATCTTGGCCAATATCTTTAAAAAAAAAATAAACTTGAAAATTCTGGTAATATTGTTTATAATGTAACTAGCTATGTTTTCTTATTGTTCCTAAAACATTGTTGTAGTGATTTGGAGCTCTTTTTTGTCTATTACTCCACAATATTTAAGAAAAATACACTAATAACATTTAGCTAAAATACCACTCTTTGAGGGATATCAAGCAATGCTAATGCACAAATGAATATTTAAAATAAGGAGGATGAGTAATAAGTTACTTTTTAAAAAAAGTACCAAGCTTTTGTGAAACATCCCAGTAATATATCTCTAACATCCAAAGAAGTGGGATTTTCCATTTTTCCTATGTCAAGATTTTTTGAGTTTAGAGTCTAGACATTACGTGGAAGTGTCTGTATATGTGCTTTCAGGTTGCCTTTTGAGTTACTAAGGCCCAATGAACTTCATAGGGCCTTTTTTTAAAGATGAGAAATAATCACAGGTGGTTTTACTAGTTTTTTTCTTCTTAAATACAGCCTACAGCACCTGATATTCATTGGTGACCTCCCATCCAAGAACCAACCAGAGCTGACCTTGTTTAGCTTTCAAGATCAAATGGGAACTGATGTCTTAGGGGAAGAAGGAAGAAAAACACTCCTGCCCTTGTGATACTTTGCAAATGGCAACAGGTTGTTAGTGCTTTCCAAGGACAGGTGCATATGTTGAAAAAAAAATAGTTTACTGTACCCATTATACACACTGCCACCAATAAAACGAGATCGATTACAGACACACTTCCTGTGCAAAGCTGAGACAACTTGAGTAAATCAATTTCCTGGGAAGTAGAAGGGCCTAAACCTCCAAATCTTTGCTACTGACAAAAGCATTTGATAAGAAACTCAATAGAGAGGAACTTTTATTTTAGAGTTAGTTGAACTATAAAAAAAAGTCAGGAGTTTCAGTGAATACTGTGTTTTGGGGAGAAGATGCTAGTTCCATTAAATCTATTTTACCGCTCTCTGTTATGATAGACGAGCTGAAAACAAAACAGAGAAAATAGAAATTGGATCTAAAAGCTTGTGTGTGTGTGTGTGTGTGCTGTGTACTTTCAAGTTGATTCTTACAGCGACCCTATGACAAACCTCTCACAGGGTTTTCATAGCAGTCTTTGTTCAAAGGGGGTTTGCCTTCCTCTAAGGCTGAGAGAGTATGACTTATCCAAAATCACCCAGTGGGTTTTTGTGCCCAAGGGGGGATTTGAGCTCCGGTCTCCAGGGTCTTAGACGAATGCTCAATCATTATATCATACTGGATCTCTAGAAGAGCCTACAGTATTATTAACAGGGAAGAGACAAAACTGGAAGCCAGCATATAAAAACCTTCTCATCATAGCTGTGCTCATCCTCATACTACGAATTCACCTCATGAATTCTAGTTCATGCATTGTATAAACTGGGAGGCATGAGTGAGACCATGTCATTGGACTGCAGCTCTCAACAGCCCTAGCTGACATAGACAATTTTGAAAAAGGTTGAGAATTTCAGTCCTACAACATCTGGAGGCCATGTTATTTCCACCCCTGGTATAAATGGATGCCTTCATAGTCTCTTTGGCTATCTCCACACTACACTGTTATAGTGCTACTATTCCACTTTCAACATCCTGTGGAATTCTGGGGTTTGTAGTTTACTGATGCCAAGAATTCTCAAGTCCCCTCCCTCAACTGTGAACCCCAGGATTCCATTGTTATTCCACAGTGGAATAACAGCACTAGAACAGTGTATTGTGGAAATGGCCTTTGACTATACCATGTTTACTGTCCCATCCTGTCTAACCCAATTGCCCCACTAAGTGAAATTGTCACAGCAGAAAGAGGTGAATCAAAGTAGGGTTTTGCTTGTAAAGCTCAAGATTGGGAGATGTGCTTAACAGATAAGAGAACAGAGAAGAGAATGATCTAGGCAGGCTCCAGCTCAAAGTCCATATCTGCCACTCCTAGGTCACCTTAAGCCTCTGTGTCTTCATGGTGGGGATTACAATAATTTATTCAACCTGTCAACCCTTTGAAGTGGTGATGACCCACTCCTTTGCCTTAAGTAGCATAGGCTGCTTTCGAGAAATGTTTCAAGTAGGTTTTGTTGACCATCTAACGTTGAGCCGGGTGTGTATGTGGGGTGGTATGTAGGTATTATTTATGGGTTAGTTACATTTATATACCACTATTCCTTCAGTGAAGTCAAGGTGGTGTCCTTGGCTGTCCTCCTAGCCAATTCATCCTCAAATCAATCCTGTGATATCGATCAGTTTAAGAGAGACAGTGGCTGGCCCTAGATCACCCAATGAGTTTATGGCTGAGTGGGGATTTGAGATTTCCCAAATCTCAAACCCGCAGGTGAATTATCATACTCTACTAGCCGTCACACACATCTGTGCACACATCTGTAGTCTCATTCTTTCTGTGGCATAATTTTCACAGCTGTCACCAATTTCTGATAAAAGCGCTTCCCACCCTTTTACATGGCTTATTTCATTAATATTCATAAACTTAATAGAAATCCTCTTATAGGAAGTGTCTTAAGAAAACCGAAGTTATTATTATTGTTTTATTACTTTGTTTATCTCTCTGCAGGGAGAAGTGAGGATTAGCAGACTGACTCATCCCTTTCATCCACATTTTGCACTCAGTGTTTTTACTGTTTAAGGATTGCTAGGAAATCAAGAAGTGATTTTTGGTTTTTAAACACACACAAACAATGACAGACTCAGACCCCATCTCCTGCTGTTGAGTAGGGCAGAAGACCCCCAAAATTCATCCAGTGACCATCACCCACTAATTCGCCCCCACATGACTGAGTAACTTCGGGCTTTTCCACACTACACTGTTATAGTGCTATTATTCCATTTTCGACATCCTGTGGAATTCTGGGATTTGTAGTTCACTGAGGCCAAAGAACTCTCTGGTTGAGAATTCTAAAGGCCCATCCCTAAACTGCAAACTCCAGGAATCCTTAGGTTGTTGAAAGTGGAAAAAACAGCATTATAATAGTATAGGGTAGAAAGGATCTTAGGGGAAAGTTACGGAGGGCTTTAACTTGCACTTTTCCCACCTCTGAAGAGTTCCCTCCCTCCTCCTTCTGTGGGAGATGAGACTCCTATAAACCCACACATGCACACACAGAAGCAAAGGCACATGAAGTGGAAAAGAAAAGATTTTTTTAAAAGGAACGATTTTATTCTAAGTAAGCAATCTTACATTAGCAAAAGGGTGTCTTGTAGATGAAGGCCCTTTCCCTTGGGCATTACTTAAGAGTAGTTACAAAGTTATATTCAAAGAAATGTTCTGCCAAAGTTAGAAAGAAACATAAGCTGTAATGCAACTAGCTAGACATTCCTACTGTATTCACACTATGGATGATGTTCTGAGTCTTTGGACGTTCTTGGAAAGCTGGGAATCTGGATTTCTTTGTCCAGCCTATGACCAAGCTCCTGTAAGGATGGTGAGGCAGGCTGCACCGCCCCTACTTCTCCATCAGTCCCCATATCTCTCAAGTCCCTCTTTTGTGCCTTGTGGCACTGTGTTTTCATAACCAGTCACCTTGGAAGCATCTTAGAGCTTCCACACCTCTCTCATACTGGTCATCCTCATTTGGGTAACTGTCTCTCATGATCTCTGTTGCCTCTGTGTGATGCTGACACCCAATAAAAGCAACCTAACCAATCACATCATTAACACTTTTATTACCTGGAGGAAACAGCTAGAACCCTTGCCAAGATAAGGAGGGAGCCCATTCTCCCTCTCTCTCTCTCTTTTCTCTCTCTCACATACACATAATACTTTTCATTGGGCTTATCCATAAAAGGAAATGTGTTGGGAGACGGCAATATTTATTGGTAATTTCTGAAAACAGCTGCAACATTTTATCTCTTGCTTCCTGTGTGTTTCCTTATAATTTTGTGACAGATTAGAGCAAAATATCTTCCTCTCCTCTCCTCTCTTTTCTTCTTTCCCCTTCCCTTGTTTTCTTTTAATTTCTTTTTAAATTTTTTCTTGGAATATAGTGCATCAAGTGAAGAAATGAAATAGAACTTTTAGATTATGGGCCCTATCACACTACATTGTTACAGCACTACTAACTGCCATGGCAATGTTCTGTGGAATCCTGGGATTTGCAGTTTAGGGAGGGGCATTTAGAATTCTCAGCCAGAGAATTCTTTGGCCTCAGTAAACTACAAACCCCAGAATTCCACAGGATGTTGGCATAGCAATTAAAGAGGAATAATAGCACTAAAGGGTGTAGTGTGATAGCACCCTATAATACTATAACTTTTTTTTTTAAAAAAAAGATTTTTAAAAAATCAGAGGACAACATTTGCCCTTCACATCATAGGATCATTTCACTTAGCCATGCCCCAGTCTTTGGAAGAGTTCTAGCAGAGATCCAAGATATTATTGCAAACAGCCTCCACCCCCACAAAAGATTGGAACAAATAGATATGCAGATAACAACAACTGGCAAAGCAAATGAAAAACTCAGGAGTTGTATCACCAGAACTTGCTCTTCTTTAGACCAGTCTGTAAGACTTTTCTGAAAAATGAAGAAGTACCTAAGAATTAAATTTGTCTCTAACCAAATCTTTAAAAAACAAACACACACCCTTCTAATTTCTGTCCATGCTTTTATAGCCTTTAAAGCCCCATACAGCTTTAGAGCCCTTTGTGTCTCAGATCCAGGTTACCAGAAGGACCATATTCTCCCATATCAGCCTGGCCATGTTTTGAGATTTTCTGTTTAGGTCCCACCATTCTCACAGGTACATCTGATGGGAACATGGGAGAGGTTCTTCTCAGTGACTGCTCCCAGGCTCTAAAAGTCCTGTAACAGAGAAGTAAAGCTGCCAGCTATCTTTGTGCATACAGGTTAAAACATTATTAATTATTTCAGCAGTCCTTTGAAGACTGATTGCTAAAGGGGGGACTGGATCTTGCAGAAGTGTGCTGTACTACCTATCTATGTTTTGTTTATTTGTTGTTTTTAATAGCTGTGTTTTTAACAGGTTTTCATAGAATCATAGAAATGTAGAGTTGGAAGAGACCACACAGGCCATCCAGTCCAATCCCCTGCCATGCAGGAACACCCTCAAAGCACTCCCGACAGATGGCCATCAAGCCTCTGCTTAAAAACCTCCAAGGAAGGAGACTCCACTACACTCAGAGGCAGCAGATTCCATTGCCGGACAGCCCTGACTGTCAGGAAGTTCTTCCTGAGGTTCAGGTGGAATCTCCTTTCCTGCAGCTTGAATCCATTGCTTCTTGTCCTGGTCTCTGGAGCAGCAGAAAACAAGCCCCCTCCTTCCTCTACGTGGCATCCCTTCAAATATTTAAACATGGCTATCATGTCCCCTCTTAACCTCCTCTTCTGCAGACTAAACATACCCAGCTCTCTAAGTCTATCCTCATAGGGCATGTCTTCCAGGCCTCTCACCATTTTGGTCGCCCTCCTCTGGACTTGCTCCAGCTTGTCAATCTTGAATTGGGGTGCCCAGAACTGGACACAGTATTCAAGATGGGGTCTAACCAAAGCAGAGTAGAGGGGTACCAGTACCTCCCTCGATCTAGACACCATACTCCTATTGATGCAGCCAAGAATTGCATTGCATTTCTGCATAGTTTAATGATGGCCAGAATTCTGTATGGAAGTTATGTCTTTGTGAGTGGACTTGATGTCTGCAGGAATTAGAACGGGACAGGTTCATAATGACCGTATCTGGTAGAGGGCTACTGTTAGATGACTGCATAGTACAGCTGGAAAATGACCATTATGCAATGGGACCAATGCACAATGAGCACCAGTGCTCATCAGGCACCAATTGACCACTCTTGCCATTGTCTCAATATTTCCTTTTTCAATTAACTAACAAGGGTCCTTAGTGCCTCTGCTGGTTAGCTAAGTATACATAATGTTAAGGAAACATAGGCCATTTCGGCACTACAATGTTATTATTCCACTTTCAACATCCTGTGGAATTCTGGAGTTTGTAGTTTCCTGAAGCCCAAGAGCTCTCTGGTTGAGAATTCTAAACGCCCATCTCTAAACTGCAAGCCCCAGGATTTCATAGGATGTTGAAAGTGGAGTAAGATCACTATAACAGTGTAGTGTGGAAATGGCCACAATGTTAATGTTAAACATAACACTAAGGAAAATGTGATACAGGATTATGATGGATATCTTTAACATTTGTATTTGTTTTATTTTTTAGCTATGTCTTTTTTAACTGTTGTAAACCACCTGGAGTCCCAGACTGGGAAAAAGGTGCAATATAAATAAATATAATAATAACAATAATAGCAATAATTCTATAGCTCACTTTGTTGTTGTGCTTCTTTTGAAAACTTCTGTTTATTAAATCAAAACTGCTGAGAGGTTGTTAAATCAAAAGGATGCTGGCTACAAACATTGTGTGACTTGTGCTACATGAATGCTCTATAGATTTTTTTGAATGCCCTTCATCTATAATAGATGCTCACATGAATGACCTGCACTTCTTAAAAATGAGCCCCAAATACTACAAAAAGACATGGATGATCTAATACAGTGTTCAAAATGTTAGTCTCTTGGGTGTTGCCCCATTTCTGTGGGAGCTGTATGAAGGCCTATTTGAGCATTGTGTTTTCATACAAAAAAGACTTTGTTCATGCAAGAAAAAGTATGAAAAAATGGACACAACTTTCATACCAGAATAGCTGCAGATCAAAGCTGAAGCACTTGCTACAGGGATGCAATTGCTTTACATTTTAAGCACAGAACTTATTATCAGATTACCTTGATTTTTGTAATTCTCTGTTTCACAGAGTCAAATTGTAAACACTGGTTGAGGCACTCTTGGAGTTACCATCCAAAAAAAATTATTGGAGTCTTACTCCAAAGAGGCAACTTGGATAGCAGCTGTAAAAATGAATGTACTTCTGAAAATGAACTTTCTTTTTCAAAATCTCCCTATTATTACAAACAGTAAACCTTTTACACAATGGAAGAGAGAGTTATCTAAATTTATACGGCAAGGAAATAAACCCAGGACAAAATGGAATATTATGACTGATGTTGCAGCAAGAGAAGGATTGGAACTACCGGACTTTTATATATATTACAAGGCAGCAGCAATGACTTGGATAAAAGAATGGGTGAATCTACAAAAAATGAGAATGCTAGCACTTGAAGGAGCGGACTTAAGAATGAGGTGGCATGCCTACATGTTTTACAATAAAGCGGAGGTTGATAAAGAATTCTCGCACCACTTTTTAAGAAAATCATTACTGAAAATTTGGAATGAATATCAGGTTAAAAACATTAGGCAGCTCCCATCATTGATGTCCCCTCAAGAGGCTTTTTTTGGAAGATGGAAGGAAACAGAAAAATGGCTTGGATATGAGGACATAATAGAAAAATCAGCTGGAAATATAATTAAGATTAAAACAAGAGAAAAATTGGAAGAAGAAGGAGTAATCTTAAACTCGTTCCCCTACAGACAACTAACTGAAAGGTTTCAGATGGATGTAAAAACCTACGGAATTGAACAAAAAGAGAAGGAAGGACTAATAAAATGGTTATTTGAACTCCCCCCCACATTTATTATCTTGTATATATCAAGAATTGTTACAGCAAGAGAGGGAAGAGGAAACAATTAAGTCTACAATGATTACATGGGCTCAAAACGTAGGACATTCAATTCAGTTAGAGTCTTGGGAACAGAGTTGGAAAAGAATACAGAAATTTACAGCTGCCCAAAATTTAAAAGAAAATTATTATAAGATGTTTCATAGATGGTACATGACACCAGAAAAACTTATGAGATTTTATAAAACAGGAACAGGGTGTTGGCAATGTCAAAAGGAGGTTGGTACAATGTTTCATATGTGGTGATCATGTCCCATAGCAAAGAAATATTGGGGAGAAATGCATAATAAGATTTGTTCAATACTGAAGGTACAATTTGATAAAACACCAGAAATGCATTTGTTGAATATGACATATATGATTGATGTAACTGTTCAAAACAAATATTGGCAGATAATATTGTATATGATTATGACAACTAGAATTGAGTTTGCAAGACTTTGGAAAGTGCAGCAAATTCCTACAACTGATCAATGGTGGGCAACTTTTATTGAAAACAGAAATGCAGATATAGTGTCTCAGAGATTAAAGGGGAAATCAGATGAAGAGATAATGAAAGAATGGCAAATAGTGTCGGGTAATTGCTGGGGACTATCAGATGATAATGCTTAATGTAGAGAATATAGACTGTATGTTAGGAAGATGCAGCTGAGTGAAAAGATGGATATTACGTTATAATATACTGTGTTTGATGTGTATTGCAGGATCTAGCATGAAATATTAGCATTTGATAGTGTGGTACATTAAGTTTCAACAAGTTGATTATATAGAAAAAAAACTGAAATCTAGTGAGGGATGGAAGATAAGCAGAAATAATTCAATGATATGCACAATTATACATGTTTATTTTATATTATGGAACTTCAATAAAATTATTAAAAAAACAAAAAAGGAACTTGGTTTTGATTTTAAAGGAAAAATTGTTGTGGTGACAAGATCTGCTAGATCACACCTAGTTTGGCCAGATTGTTACCCCAAAAGATGGGTGACTCAGAGGTCCGTCCATGATACAAGTGCCTCCGTGAAACAGTGGAAAATATTAGCTCAAAAGGGGAAGCCTGATGGGGGGTAATCTTACAGGATCTTTTACACCTGTGTATACTGGTACCAATGCAGGGACACCAGTCAGAGATCCAAAGAATATTTTGTTTTATTTGGGTGAATTAACAATCACATGCACAGAAAATTCAAGCAGTCTCACAATCACACAAGGCTAACTGAAGGAAAAGGGATGAAAAATTAGATAACAAGAAGTTAGGGTGAAGTGGGTGATATTTATCTATCCTGCAGAGAAGAGATGAAGTGATGTAGCTTCATGAGGTCTGGAATGAGCTCTAATGGCCTTAGCATTAGGTGAGAAAGGACTGGTGGGAATTGTCATTGTTCCTTAATGGCTGGGCAGCTGAGGAAACAAATGAGAACTTTGGCAGGAAGGAGAAGCAGGTTGAAGACAGTTAGTTGTTCTGTGGAGGCAGTTTCAGGTGCTGTTTTTTCTAAAGGTTGAGTCATTGAGGGACATTTGCAAGCTCATCATCACTGGAGGTTCCTTGACTATGACCTGGCCATGTTCTGAGGTTTCATCTGATCTACATTTGTATCTCATGTTCAGCCAGTCCTCTTCACTAGCATAGCTTTTCAGCCATAGTAGTGGATAACTTATATTTTATGCCAATTAAATGATATTTGCCAATGATATCATATCATGGAGTGGGGTGTACAAGATGAGTGGTGTATATCCCAAGAATCAAAGAAATTCACCCCATGCTTTTAAACTGACATTTGTCCAATGGTCCCCAACTGCTTTATTTAGAACTGGACTTTGAAGTGTACTATGAGCTAGGTATTTAAAGTGTTGATACTCCATGTCAGCATAAAAGGCACTTATGAAGACTGTGGGGTGAGACACACTGTGAAAAGGATTTTTTGAGGTTGTTTTTTTTTTTTGCTAGTTTTGTATTTGTTTCATTTCCTTTTAAATACCAGTTAAATTTATTCCATTATCATATATATTCAGTGCTAATCTTTAATTACCAGTTGACCCTTGATTTTCCTTTCCATGTATTAAAGTTATGTTTTGAATCTTCTTGTCAGCCAGATTTGAGATAAATATTTCACTAAGTTCCTAGCTTTAAAAAAAGATTTTAAGGAATCCTGATGGCATAGAAAAGTCAGGGTTGTATATCTGAATATTTTGGAGTCAGACAAATAGACGGGCATAGGATAGAGAAGATGTAGGACACTAAGCCAATTCATTTTTTTCTGTGTGTGTGTGTAATGAATGGAAAATAAGTGTTTGTTCAAATGCTCACCTGGAAAGATCCTTCAAAGAAAGCTGAATTTGGGGCAAACTAAGGCTATTTGGAAAATGACTTGCTACCAGATTAATTTTATATTGGACACTAACAACACTTATGTGTTTCCATACAGTGATTCACTCTATAAGCCCACATGATTCCCTTTGCTAACTGTAACACTATTTGGGAATATTACCTATTTGTATTCAATCTAGCATCTGATGAATTTTAATGGAATTATTCCCAGAGTTCCCAGATTAAACAGATGAGTAGATATATGAGCGGATTATTGGGACACAAATCTAAAATCCATGTAACTGCAAATTCCATTCCAAGCTTAGAGTGATATTAATGAGGCCAGATTTTTCTTTTCAGCAAAACATTAAGTGACCCTCCTACCCCAAGAGACAGTCAAATCAAATCTTGTTACATTATTTAACAAGCCATTATTTTACAGAACTGAGCAGGTAATAGCCAATCCGTTGCCAACTTTTCTTTTGGAATAGCTTCATTAGTTGGATGCAGCACCAGTGTCATAAATTTGGTTAAATGTTAAAGAAATGGTAATCCAAGCTGAGGAGGACTGCCTTAGGTGTCAAAATAAGGATGTAATTATTTTCTAATTTCATTCTTGAAGAAACAACAAGTTATAGTCTTCCCACTAAGATATTTTTTTTAAAAAAAAACAACAACTGTGCAGTTCTTGAAGAACATCTGCAGTTTGGAATTTATTCTATGTAAAATTTGCCTATGGCTTTTTGTGCAGAAAATAGTACTTTCTGAGTAGGAAACTGGATTTTCTGTGCAGAGAAATAAAATGCTATGTCTTGAGCAGAAAATGCTGTTTCCTGTGCAAATAAACCATGTGTGAATTTTGTGCAGAACAAGCCATGAACTGTGAAGACTCTCATCAATCCATAATTCTCTTTACTATGTCTTTCCAACACTCAAGACAGAGAGACAGGCAGACACACAAACACACACACGCACACACACTTTTTTCTTAAATATCTTAAAATATGCTTTCCATCCTTATGTCAAAGTCCTGATTGGTATTCAGTACCGCAGTTATGGATTCATATTCACAAAAACTACATATTCAAGATTGTGGCCCTATTGCCATGATAGTAGAAGTGTTACCCTGTATTCTGGGGGTCCCGGGAGGGGCACCCAAATAACCAATCAAAAATACAAGATGGGGAAATTAACTTGAGCACTCTCCTAAGCTAACGAGAGACAGGGTAAGTTAGCAGGGATCTTGCAACCCTATGTATACAGCGTCAGGTCAGAAGAGTGGTCAGACAGTTTTAAAATGGTAAAAATGATAGCTTTATTGAAGGACAAACAACAGAAAAGACAACACAAGCACACAGCTAACTAGAACGTAGAAATGAAAGTTTTCAGGGGAAATGGGTGATACGACACCTTATCTCGTAGTCCTGGAGAGAAGCGGAGGATTGCAGGGAAGAAAGCTCAACGCGATTCACTGAGGGGGCGACTCACTGGACCAAGCAACAGCAAGGCGGGATAGCAGTCTAGAGCGTTCCGAGGTGTGCTTGGAATTGGGGAGTTTTTATAGGGTGGATTGTGCCTACAGGCCATGCCATACTCAGTGAGAACAATGCGAGTTTGGAGCGGGACAAAAGCTTTGGCAAAGGTCAAGTTTTACATGATGGGCTTAGCACAGATTTAACAATAGTGTAGCCAGTATGCAAATAACTTGGCATTGAGAGAGTGCCAACTCGAGGCCGAGTGTCTTTGTGTAAAGTCACTCTTAAGCAAGGTGTGTCTGCAGAGAGGTCCCTGAAGCAACAGAGTGGCATTAATCTGTCTGCCTAAGTGGGGATTGGAATGTCCAACCATTAACCGGTCACGCCTGTTTATGTGCTTGTCCGGTGGCCTCACAAACACGTGGAGCAGGGTGGCAGAGAAAGGTCAAGTGAAGGTCAAATAAGTTTGATATCAAGAGATATCTAGTGCTCTCACCGGGTATGTCTGAACCATAGTAACAGAAGTTCCTCCATCCCATCTTAAGAGCCACCAGCCACCATGAGTGACAGATGTCTGCTATTTCTATTCTCCTCCTGTCAGTAATCTCCAATTGAAGGAAGAAATGCAACAGGGATTCTGCTTCTGATTGCTGCAGTGGGGAGGTAGAAACATCAGTCTGCTGTGCCCTGTGGAACTCTACTCCAGCAGATTTCAAATGAGTTGATTTTTCCCCCCTATCAGCTTTCTTCACTGTCCAGCTTTCACAAGCATGTATAGAAATGGGAAATACAATGGCATGGACTCACTTTAGCATTCAGTGATATATCTTGTCTAGTTCCTTCATAGCTGTCCTTCCAAATCCTAGTCTCGTGATTTCTTTACTGCAGTTTCCATTCTGATTAATGACTGAGCCAAAGTACGGAAATTCTGGAACGGTTTCAGTGTCTTCATCATTTCATTTCAAGTTATGTAAACCATCTGTGGTCATTATTTTACTTTCTTAATGTTCAACTGTAAACCTGTCTTTTCACTTTCTGCCTTGATTTTTCTTCAGTAATCATTCCAAGTCTTTGGTATTTTCTGCTAGTAGCATGCTGTCATCTGCATATCTTAAATTGTTGATATTCCTTCCTCTCTACTTCAAAAAGTAGTGTGATGTATTTTGTACGTTTTGCTTGGGCTCATAAAGGTATCACCACTGTGATGTGTATTCTAAAAGTACTTACCTTTTAAAATGATCTTATTTTCCTTTGCGATTTGGGAACATAAAGAGTTACTGTTAAAGAACTGGAAGTATAATTGTAAGTATCTACTTTGTGAAAACCACTTAGAATTGAAATAGTAATCAATTGCTTTCAAATTAACTTCCTAAGCCCTGGAAATCACCTCTGTGAGGAGCTTCAAAGATTACAACGGGGATCAGACTTGTTCTCTACTCAAATACCCAATTGTTGTATGCCTTCAAGTCATTTCCAGCTAATGGTGACCCTGAGATGAAGCTGTTACAGGTTTTTTTGTTTGTTTGTTTTGTTTTTTTTACAAAAATAGGATTCATTCTGGAAGGGCTTGCCATTGCCTTCTTCTTCTGATGAGAGACTAAGGCTTGGCCAAAGTCAGCCACTGGGTTTCCATGCTTGAGTGGTGATTCCAACTCTAGTCTTCTGAAGCCTTAATCCAACACTCAGAATCATTACATCTTGCTGACTCTTTATGTACCCAGTTAATGGGTTGTAAACTCTGCTCAGTTTACAAGATTCCATGCCTGCTAGAGACTGTTGTTACTAAGATTGATCATTTTTCTTGTGCTACTAGCCCAACACGTCATAATACAAATCTCCTTCTGTAATTACCTTTAAGATCAATTTTGCTATGGATAATTTTTGTAGAAGAGACATAAGCCAATGAACCATCCTACACACACAAGGAACTGGTCTGTATGGCATTAAATCCTAGCCATTTCCTACAGTAGTACTCTCCTCCCTCCCTTTTCAAATTGTATAAGGTTTTGTCACAGGATTCCTTCTTAATTTATCTCCTTCATTACACTTCAGTAAACTTGAAGCAGACAGGAAACAAAATAAAGACAGAGCAATTAAGAAGTACCAGATGGTAAAAAATGGATGTCAACTGTGGGGTTAACATGGCCAGATATACTCAGATGGCTCAGCTTACGGCAGAAGGCATCAAAACTGATGGAATGGAAAATATTCTTTAAATCTGGGCTGATGCTGTTTTGGAAAATGAAACCCACAATGAGGACTGTGGGGGAGGAGTGTGAAGGAAAGAAGTAGGGGAGACAGGAATGGAATAGCACTTTGACATCTGAGACATTTTCCTCTCTTTTTTAGTTTGACCCAATGAATTAGAAAGTCAAAACTATACAAAGCTATTGCAAAATAATGAATTGGAGCAATTATTGCCTTATTGATTTAGGAGAGCTGAATCACTCAGTGGAGAATCTGTCTATTAGTGTTCTGGTTTTTTGAGAAAGTAGGGGCTCCATTCAGTATGAAAAGAGACTTAGACTTTTAAAAAAAGAATCATTGAGTTCTCCAGCACTTGACATAATTTCTATTATTTATTTACATATGTGAAGCAAGTTCATGTTTGTTCATTTATGGATATGTACCTGACCATCTAAAAATATTGGCTGGCATTCTGTATTGCCTGTATGGATTTGTAACTTAGAGTTATTCCATAACACTACATACTCATGGTTCTGGTACTACTGACATATTCATAAATGCTCCCCTAACCCACCTTAACAACGAGCAACCAAATCAAGAGAAAAAGTTTGCATCTGGATAACAGGATGCAAGGATGATGATGTTTCCAGTCCCCTCCCACAAGCAAAAAAGTTTGTGACAATCAGGTGCAGGACTCCTGTCACAATTGCTCATTGTATTCTTGCTCACTAGGGGTTGGAAACTTCATCCTTCTTGTGACTCTATCAGTTGCTGAATAGACTTCTTTCACTTAATGTGGCTGCTGGCTGTTAAGGTGGGTCGGAGGGGTCAGGCCAGTAGATGTTTCTTTGTTACACATTTGTAACTAAGTAGCTATGTAGAATATTGGCTTTCCTTTTTCTTTTTTTCTTTTTTAAAAAAGTGTTTTAGCTTATATGCACAAAAGAAGAGGCAAGACCAGACATAAGCTTGAATCCAGTGTGAGTCTTGTGCACGAAGCTTCTGTCCTTCCCCTTTCCCCTTCCAACCTAGGAATCTCCAAAATAATAGCTTTGGAGTGTTTCTGAACTCTCTGAAGCAAGTTTTTGATGTGATTGGAGGGCTTTAGGGTAGAGATCTCCCGCATCTTCAGTTATCTTGGATTTTGCTGTTGGGGGAATAGACACACCAAGTGTTAGATACAGCCCTTCATCAAAGCTGGATCTGGACTTAGGAATTTAGGGCCAATGCTATTATTCCACTTTCAACATCCTGTCGAATTCTGGGGTTTGTAGTTCACTGAGGCCAAAGAGCTCTCTGGCTGAGAATTCTAAATGACCCTCGCTAAACTGCAAATCCCTTTTCTCTCCCCTTGGAGACAACCGCACCTGCAATTTTCTTACCTGAATAGCTGCCTCCACCTCTTCTTCCAACCATCAAGGAGCATCAGCACCAACTGCTGGGGTTGGGGGTGTGTGGGTTGGACTTAGCACAAAGGGATAAAGCATAGCTCCCTCTGTTCCATCCCAAAAAGAGACAAATGCGTGAGTTAAGTTCCACTTACTTATGTCCCAAACAGGATGCTATCGTAATGGTCTGAGTCCTATTGATTAGTCTCAATTAGAGTAGATTCACTGAATCAATTGTTGAATGGTAAGTAAACACTAAGGTAAATCCCATTGATTCAGTGGGTCTATTCCATTTAAGATTAACACGAGGATTCAGACCAATGTGTGGCTTGTCCCTAATGTTAAAACTTAGCAGGAATAAATTTTTAGAAGACTATTTAAGTCCCAGGGATCAAATGATGCATATTTTTCAAAATCTCACTTTGTTAGGACATGTAATTCTTGACCTGCAACCTGCCAAAGGGAACACTAATAATTCTATGAACTTATATTCCATGGCTAGTCACAGCTAGAACAGACTCACCAAATATATAGACCCACTGAATCTAAAGCAGTCATTCTCAAATTTATTTTGGCCACAGCCCCCTCAGGAGCTCTTCTTGGGTCCCAAGGCTCCCTGTGAAACTGGGATACAACATGAACAGATAGACAGAAAATCATTTATTATTGAACACCAAGAAAACTTGAACATTTCAACATACTTGACAAAACTTTAAAAAAAGACTGCATGAATTTAAGCATCTATCCCACCTAATACGCTTCCTGAGTTTGGTGTTTTTCTGTAAGATTCAAGATACTGGGCTCCAAATTAGACAATGACAGTCAGAGGTCATATCTTATCATGATCTGTTCTTGGATTTTACGAAGGAAACTATTAAATGGTTCGTTGGAAAGATATTATAAATAGGAGGAAAACTATTGACTGCAATTAGGATTGCTTTATGAGTATTTAATTGGTTCAGTTACCAGGCCCCCATAAACCCTTGGGTCTCCCCTTCTCACATTTTTCAGTCTGTGATTTCCTTCAAATGAGCCAGGGGCTACATGGCCTCCATTCAGAATGGCTAGCCTAAAGTAATACCTATGAAAATCCTATTGATTTGATGGGTTTACTCTAGGTGGGACAAGGAATTGGATTTAGGCCACTGATTTTTCTGCAGATTTTTTTTTTAATGAATATATATATATATTGTTTATTTGATTGATTTATGCTCCATCTTTTCCCCTATTCAAGATCCAACGCACCCAACAGCATCTAAAAACTAGTTTACAGTCAGATATTATTTATACAAACATTAAAAATAAATAGTGGTTCAGTTAAAAGTAGAAGATTAAAAAAATATAAAAACACAGATTGCAATAATTTTTTTTTTTAAAAAAAGCAACCCTACCACAAACGCTTTTTGTTACATAGATTTTAAAACAGAGCCCTGCCTGAATAAGAAGATCTTAGCCTGCCCATGAAAGGAAGGGAGAGAGGAGGCCAACTAATTCCATGAAAGGAAGGGAGAGAGGAGGCCAACTAATTCCACAATCTGGGAGCAGCTACAGAGAAGAGTCTCTTCCGAGTCCTCACCAAATGTGCCTGTGATAGTGATGGGACTGAGAAAATACTTTCCCCCAAAGATCTTAAAACTTGGGCAGGTTCAAACAGGGAGTCACAGTCTTTCAGACAGTGTGTACTGAAGCCAAACGGTTAATATCATGTCTGATTGGCACTGATAAGCACTTTCTCTTTCTGTGCTTGATGGCATCTGAGAAAGCACTCCCAGATGGATGAGCATCCATCAGTGATATGCAAGATAACCACCTATATTAATATATAAATAAATTTATGTGTATAGATTGCTTTCAAATGACATCCCACTGGGCTATTCCAGATCCAGTTATGGTCACACAATCATAGTTTGGACCTTACAGTTGACCAGCCCTCATTCAGTCAGGGGCCTGTGTTGTGCATTCTCTGTAAATAAACAGTGCTTTTTTAAAAAAAGGCAAAAACGTGTTGAACAAAATGCTCCCGGTTCCTTGCATTCCACATGAAGGTTATAATTATCTTCAACTTAATTAAGATCATTGCTATGCTGACTTCCTTTTAAAATACTTATTTGCCGTTATGAAACCCTTTATTTTTAATTGCTTGCTAATTATGCTGGAAATGAGAGATGGAAAGGAGGAAAGCTGAGGATAAAAATAGATGATTTCCCTTGAAATTCCACTTTAACAAGAGGCTTTCAGTTAACATATTCTGTTCTCTCCTGCCCTCTTACTTTCAGAAGTATAGTGGCCATGCTTTGAAGAGAAAATATTCTTTCCAATGCTCCTTTTATCTCAACCTAAGCTGGCATTTGTTATCCTTTGTGCAAAACAATTTTCTCATGAGCAGTATTTCAAAAGTCATGTAATGCCAGAAAATCGCAGGGACCCCTATGATGTGATACCTTCCTTTTCTTGTCTTTTTTTCCCTTATTCCTCCTCCTCTAAGCCATTATAGGATTTAAAACACCTACAGAGAATTGTTATATAACATTAGCTGTGATCTCTGAAGTGTCACTAGTCCATCTTTTTGATGTTAGGCACTCCTGGCATAATGGGTCCTCACCAGGGTGCCTCCAGGCAGAAGGCAGTCATATTGTTTGCTAGACTGGGCCACGGGTCAAAAAGAGAAATTTCCATAATGAATGCCAATAATAGGAAGAAAGAAGAAAACAAGGGCACAAATCTTTTCTCTGAAGAGCTGGGCTTTTTGTATTGCTGACACATAAGAGCATATGAAGGCTACAGTACCGGTTTTTCAAAACCTTGAATCAGCCTTTGTCAACCTGGTGCCCTTCCTATGAGGTGCACTACAGCTCCCACCATCCTCATACCAGCAAGGCCACTGGCTTGCTGACTGGGATGCTGGGGAATGCAATCTAGTCCAAGCTCTGGAACTCCCTTTTCCCTACTTTCTTTCTGCAGACAGGTGAAGACCCTTTCTGCTTCAACAGGCCTTTGAGGATGGACTATGCAAGATCCTTCCAACCTAAACAATGTGCTGGATTTTCAATTTGTGATTTTTTTTATTGTGCTTTTATTTATAGTTTATGTTTTTAAATGGTTCTAATTTTTTTTTGTTTAATCACTTTTTAACTTCTGTATTTTGTGAATTTTTAACTGTTTTTTAAATCTGTTGTAAGTTGCTTTGACTCAACAATGGCACTCCCTTTCCATAGTGCTGGAATTGCATGCTCCTGTGAAGCAAAAGGCTATGCTAATGGCAGTGGTGCTGCTGGTAGGGTCTCTCATATCAGACAGGCTGTTGCTGAAAAGCCAGATTGAATGTGCCAGATGGCTACTGGGCAGAAGCAGCAGTGGAGGATGACACTGGCAGAGGATGTCTCAGAGACAATGGCAGTGGCACTATAGCTATTACTTGTTAGTATTGTGCAGAAGGAGGCAATGAAAACCCTCTTTGAATGTCTTTTATAATGAAAACAATAGATGAGATAATACAAAATGAAACAAGAGATAGTGCCAGAAAAATGAAACTCCTAGATCAGCATGTAATAAGCTACTGGGGTACAGCAGAAAACAACTACAAGTAGCTTTGTGGCTAATGAAACAACTGGACTCAAGCCAAAAGGATGTTCACCTGTTGACATGCTCAGAGATTAAAGGAAAGTCCCAAGCTGCACAATACATGTTACAGGAACATGGAATGCAAGAAGCATGAATTAGGGGGAGCCAGACATAGTAAAACAAGAAATGGAATGCATAAACATTTCAGTACTTGGGATGAGTAAGCTAAAGTGGACAGGAGCGGGACATTTTGAGTCAGATAATTTTGCAGTGTTTACTCAGGAAATGAAAATCCAAGAAGAAATAGGGTGGCTTTTATAGTAGAGATGTAGCAAAAACAGTCAAGGATGTAGCAAAAGCAGTCTGACTGAATCATGTCAATAAGACTTCAGGAAAAGCCCATCAATATAAACATAATCCCAGTTTATGCTCCAACTACAGATACAGAAGAAGAAGAAATTGAAAGATTCTATGCAGGAATCCAAGAGGAAATTGATCACACACCAAAACAGGACTTCTTGTTAAACATAGGTAATTGGAATGCAAATGTAGGAAACAGAGGAGAATCAAAGTTTGCAGGAAAATTGGTCTAGGCTCAAGAAATGTAGCAGGAGACTGATTGACTGAATTTTGTGAGGCCAGCAGCTTCATCACAAACAAATTCTTCAAGCAACCGAAGAAGCAACTGTATACATGGACATTATCTGATGACCAATATGGAAATCCAGTAGACTACATAATTGGAAACAGAAGATGGAGAAGCTCTACTATCTGTGCACAAACAAGACTAGGAACAGATTTTGGTGCAGACCATGAACTACTAATAACAAAGATTAGAGTAAAGCTAAAGAAGAACACTAAACTATCTATCACGCCAAAATGCAAATGTTACCATTGCCATACACCCCCAATCTGTGATACAGTTATGATTGCCTATAAATATTGTTTAATTGGTATGAAATAAATATAAATCTTGCACTTATGGCTGAAAAGTTGTATGGAAAAAAGGACTCTGACTGGAATCTTTCTGAAGCTAGGACAAAGGCCTCAGCATGGCCAGATCATAAGTTTAGGAGAATCAATTGGAAAACTTAACCTGAGGAGTTTTAATTGGTTCTCTAAATACCAAGCCTATGAAACAATAGCAAATGAAACTGCTAAAAGGAGCATCTAAAAGTTGACATCGTATTACCTCTTTCCCACAGAAAAGTCCTTTTGTTCTTTCACCTCTCCACTAATTAAGAGGCTGTCATGATTTCCTTCAATGCTTTGTCATCTGGCCACAAAGGCCGTATTACAGATGGACAGGCTCAATCAAGGAAGACATGTCATTGATTCTGCAATATCTGAACAGGGCAGTTGAGGACACGGTGAGATGGAGGTCTCTCATCCATAGAGTTGCCATAAATCAAAGTCAACTTGACAACAGTTAACATCACAACAAGCTGCTTTGAGTCTTGAACTGGAAGAAAAACAGAATATAAATGTCATTAGCAGCAGCAGCAGCAGCACTTGAAGCATCACCATCATGCAACATATCTGGAGGGCACTGGATTGGCAAAGACTTCCTAGTAGAATGTTGTTTGTCTAGCGCAACCAGAAAGTTTGATGATGATTTTGAACCCAAATCTCTGACATGCAAAGTCAGTCTAGAGTGTCACTCTGACAATTACTTCTAAGCAGAATATTATTGTCAGAGGCAGTTCATTAACCTACAATGTTCCTTTGGTGCCCTGCTTGCCCATGGTTCAAACTAAAGTATAAAATGGAAGGCTGTCTAGACAAATGGACTGTTATTCATCTACATCACAGACATCAATCTGTTTCACAATCATTCTCTCTCTTCATGGTACTCTGGCAACTGTGGCTCTGCTTTATAGTGTGGGGATCTGTGGACAGAGAGTTTTAAGCACCCTCATTAAACTACAGTTCCCAGGATTCTTTGGGCAAAGGCATGGCAGCTAAAGGTGATGGGGTCAAACCAATGAAGATTTGTAGTGCAGATGTGCCTGTACTAATTTAAGGGGTCTTTTATGGACTTTTCATGGCAGACCTAGGTGTCTAAAAGGTCAGAGAGTTGTAAATGTGCTGAAGTGAGTCTTCATGTATCCTGTTTTTATGATTCCATCATAATATATAGAGGACAAACTTGTTAATCTTTTCCTCAGGGAGATGCAGGTACTGTCATTGTATTCGGAGCCCTGGCATTGTACTGAGAAATGAGTGAGTTCCCTCTTTGTAAGTTACCTTGGGAATACAGAAAGCAGATGTGCAGTTCATTCCAGTTTCTTCTTTTAGTTCATGGAGAGATTCAAAGCTAGATTGGAATAATGCTGTCTCTGTGGATCTCAGCAAATTGAAGATTGTATCTATTAACAGTCTGTGTCTCAACAACAACCATGGGAGTTGCTTAAGTTCTTGATTGTACATAGTAGGTTGGATCCTGGAGAACTCATCTTTTCCTGATGGAAGGGATCTGTTCATGGAAGGTGCCTCCATCTAGTTTAGGGTCGCCACTGACCACTGTACTATACTCATCTTATTTAACATGGCCCCTTTTTGAGGGGGCTACAGGAGCTACCATGGGAAAACATTTCTGCCACACCATTTCATAGAATCATAGAATCATAGAAATGTAGAGTTGGAAGAGACCCCAGGGCCCATCCAGTCCAACCCTCTGCCATGCAGGAACACCCTCAAAGCACTCCTGACAGATGGCCATCAAGCCTCTGCTTAAAAACCTCCAAGGAAGGAGACTCCACTACACTCCGAGGCAGCATATTCCACTGCCGGACAGCCCTGACTCTTTACACGCTTCAGGATTCATCCCATTATCTGACTTGTAGGACATTATACTAATGAGCCGGCTCAACTTAGGCCATTCCCGCACTATGCTATTAAAGTGATATTATTCCACTTTCAACACCCTATGGAATTCTGGAGTTTGCAGTTTAAGGAGACATATTTAGAATTCTCAGCCAGAGAGCTCTTTGGCCTCAGTAAACTACAAACCCCAGAATTCCATAGGATGTTGAAAGTGGAATAATAGCACTATAACAGAGTAGTGTGGAAATGGCCTTGGAAAACAGAAGGAAGAACGACTAAAGGACATTGTAAAGGACATGGGGACATTTACACTGCCCTCTCAAATATTCTCTGATGCACACCAACACCACCTCCCAGTCATGTAGCGTAGGAAGGTCTGAAGGTGCTTCTACTCAAGTTCCAGTAATGCAGAGCATTATATGAATGCTGGAAGAAACCTTCTCTCTGCTCAAGAGGAGGTTCAGGACAAGAATTTTGGGGTCAGTTCTGGTATGTAAAGTCCCATAACTCAACTCATGGTCCTGTACCACATTCAGACATAATGCTGGAATAGAGCTACTCTTGCAGGTCATGCTCTAAGGTGGTAGTAGGAATTATGTGGCTTCCAAATGTTGTTGGACTAGAGGTCCCAGCAGCTCAGTGAGGAATGCTGGGACTGACACTCCAACAATATCTGGAAAGTCACATAATTTCCATTCTTTTTTAAAATTTTATTTTACAAAAAAAGAGGAATAAATCAATCCCCATTTTTGATTTAAAGTCTGTCACCTGAGATGGGAAGGATGGGAAGCAGAACCATTAATTTTTTTTTTTTTGAATAAAGGACTGGAGATGTTTGGCTTCCTATCTCTAAACTTTTTTGATTCCTGCTGGGAATTGTAATACATTTGTAACTGAGAATTAGTTCCTCAGTCTGCATCTCTCTTCTTCCTGCCACAATCCCTTTTTCTTTTGTTTCAGATTGTTTTTAGGTGGTACATCTAAAATTAAGAACTGTCCAATAATCTGTGCCGACTGCATTTGGAGCCTTCTTGACTGAAAAGCACCTAGACAGACAGACAGAGAACAAAAAGAAAAATCTTTATACAATACAGAATTTGCTGCTCCAGGAGATGATTGTAGTCATGGTAAAAGGCTAAATGTTGTACTTTGTCTTATGTACAACAACTCAATAGAGTGTTTTTCAGTAGTCCTATAATCAGTCAGCTAAGACAGATGCTGGATAAAATCACTCTTTTCAGCTTAATCATCTTACTGCAGCATTACACCAAGTGCTTTTCTTTTTATCCTGATTTAGGGTCCTTAATTGGAAGAAAGTGAGGATGTCACTATTACCTTAGTCAGATTGTACAAATAAGGTGTCTCTGACCAGCTAATACCCTTGGCAATTTAGTCTGGTAATTATATTAGGATAAGGCATTGCATACTTTTATATTTAATTGTCCTGCTTGAATGATAACTGTGTTGATGAAGAAACACAGGTTGGTTAATCTTGATTAAATGATAAAGCACATTATGAGTGTCGGAAGCAATAACGGTTCTCTTCTTTGGGCTCATTGGTTTACGCCTATTATTTAGCTGGCTGTCAAAAAAGATTAGCATGTCTAAACATTAAATCAGATGCATTGCTCAGGTTGTTCAGAATAGGAAGCTGTTTTGCACCTAGTCAAGCTAATACTGTTTGAAATATGTAAGAAGTGAACATGCATTTATGATAAGAAAAACCTGGACTTTATGGCTATGTTCACTGCCATGACAGGTGGATATCTGGCAGGATGTACTATATAGCAAGGTGCAAATTCTTCTTCATGGTTCTTCTGGATTGACCATAGTATCCTTCTAGGTCTTCTTGCTAAGAAGGCTCTTGCACAATGCCAATCCTCCAACAGGACACTTCTAGCACTCTGAAGAAACTTGCTGGCCAAGATGACTGACATGGAACTCCCAGAGCTAGTAAAGCTTCAAATAACTATTTCAGAACAAAGCACTGCTGGTGGACTGTTGTGGCAGATTAGCTGTGCTATAGGCATTCTCACAGGGAACCCTGCAGACATTAGAATATAATGTCTGGCTCTAAGGAAGGACCCCAAAGAGCTAAGTGTCTGGGACTGGATCTTTTTGTGGAGACCAGGGCTGGATTCTTTGTGTGGCCAGAACTGTTTTCCACAAAGTCCACCTGAGTTCTGACTCACTCAAAGGCCATTTCCACACTACACTGTATGCATTATATGCATTGCACCAATTTAGGACAGTCTTTCAATTGCACTACCTTATGGAGAGAGAAATAAAAGGACTTTGCCATGGTTACAGATGCTTATCTGACTAGATGATTGCAATGTGCTCTGTGTCTACTACTTTTGAAGAGAACTCAGAAAATGCTAAGTCCAGCTTCTGCAGAGCCACAAAGTCAATGGAATAACTGCTGATTTACTAAGTTCCATTGAGTATAGTCTCTTGAGTTTACCCAAGTCCTTAGCTGCAGCTGGGATTAGGACTTAGATTAAGGACTCAGTATGCCACTGTCAAGACTCTTAACACCCATGTCAGACTTTTAACAATCATGTTAATTGTAATCCTGTACTCCCAGCTACTTTCAGGGCCTCAATCAAGATTGTCACTCTTTAAGCTCTCATTGTTTTGGGAACAGGATAGTTTAAGAACCACCTTCTCCCTATAACAGCCTACCCTCATACTAAGATCTTTGGAAGCACTAATCCATATTCCTCTGATCTATACTCCATCACAATCTGTGGTGCAGAGAATAGTAATACAGTTCTCCCTCCACATTGGTGAACTTGACTCTTCCAAATTTAATTATTTGCAAGGTGCTTGTGCCTCTGCCTATTCTTCTCTGTCCATTCCCTTGCATTTTGCTGGCATAGAGAAAGAAGGCAAGCATACTGAGGCAAAAGGTAAGGTGATGCAGGGGAGGACATGGGCACATGCATTTCCCTTGTGCCCTTTGGAGCTCTCCTCTGCCACTGCTTTGCCTCTATTCTGGTGCTGAGAACTTGTTCTAAGTCAAAAGGTAAGGCAATGGGGTGGGAGGGAAGACATGCACACATGCTTTTCTTATGCCCTCTGGAACTCTCCCCTCCCATTGCTTTGCTTCTTCCCCAGTGCCGAGAACTTGTGTGGAGACAAAAATGAAGGGCAGGGGAGAGATGTGCACGCATGCTTTCCTTCACTCCTCTGGAGCTCTCCTCTCCCATTCACTTACCTCTGCCCCAGTGCTGAGAACTTATGCTGAGGCAAAAGGTAAGGCAATTGGGTGGGGGAAGACATGTACACAAGTTTTCCTTGTGCCCTCCAGAGCTCTCCCCTCCCATTGCTTTGCCTCTATTATAGCGCCAAGAACTTGCACTGAGGCAAAAGGTAAAGCAATGGGGAGGCACAGATGCTCCTTCTTTATCCCATCCAGAGCACCCCTCCACTCCCTTGCCTCTGGCCCAGGAGTAGAAAAGGAAGGATCCCATGCCAGAGCCCCAGAAGGGAATGAGAAAGGGACTCTGAGGAGGGGGAGTTATTTGCAATTTTCCCACTTTTGTGAGAGTTCTGTACCCTGAACCCTTACGAATGTGGAGGGGCCATTATATAAGCCAGGACTTCTCACTGGTGGTATCAAAGTTCAAAGTTCCTCTTTAGTAAGGGTTGATTGTTGAGTCTTTGGCCATTTCCGCATTATGCTGTTATAGTGCTATTATTCCACTTTCAACATCCTGTGGAATTCTGGGGTTTGTAGTTTACTGAAGCCAAAGACCTCTCTCTCTGAGAATTCTAAATGCCCTCCCTAAACTGCAAACTCCATGATTCCATAGGATGTTGAAAGTAGAATAATAGCACTATAACAGTGTAGTGTAGAAATGGCCTGGGAAAGAACAACTGCTATATTCTTCTGACTGTGGGATATATCAATATGCACAGGTGAAGAAACTCCTTGGGGTCCTGTTGCAGCTGCTTGTCTCAACACACTCTATGATTGGGAGTGTACTATAGTTATTTTCCCAGTACTTCAATCTGCAGTGTCTTGGAAACTCTTCAGCAGAGGCTGTGCTTGGCTTTAGTTTTCGAGGCTACAATTGGTTCTTAATGACTATAAATGTGAACCCCAAAGGTTATGAGATCATAAGTCTGGCTTACAATCTTGTAAATGCTGAATAGGATGCCAATTCTCATTTTTATAATCTTTTATTCAGAGCTTGGAAAAGTTAATGTTTTGGGTTATTTGTTGGGCCTGAGGCCCTCTGGGTAGGCCCTGTGTTACACACTAACACATTTTAGTTTAGCTTGCCTTCACACTAACGAGCATATTTGGGGGGTTAGCTCATGCTGTTGCGTTGCTAGGTCAGGCTACCCTGCATGTTGGAGATCTGTGAGAATAGTCAAGGAATGTTAACAAGGGGTACTTCACTCCCCACGCTGTCTAGTATGGGGAGGGGAGAGTGAAGCCTGATTAGGAACCGTCCGCTGCCGTCTCGGGCAGGTACTGTAATTGGCAGACAAGGGGGATAGCCCCCCCCGTCTCAGCACAGCGGATTGATGGATGGGCAGCCTGTTTTGCTTCTCATCTATGAAAAGCCTATATAATCTGTTGAAATAAAGAGAACCAGCTTTGCCTTTCCGACGGAGACAGAGTGTATGTATGCTTGTGTGCCTTTCATTTTTCTTTTTGCTTCTTTGCTTAATAAAGTGCATCCTCAGAGACCAAGAATTGGCTTGGTTCTTGCCTCCCAGCATCTCGTACTTCGAACCTTGCATGGCCACCCAATCCAGGGAGGGTTGTGTGTGCTACAGTTATAATTCCAACAAAGTAACATTCACAAACACTATTTTTATTTCTTAATGTTGATTATTGTAGCATTTGTGTTTTAATGTTAATTTTGTTGATTATCATTTTAATTTGATTTTTATACATGTGTCAGCCACTGTGTGGAGCCGGGTGATCAAAAAGCAAATGAGACCTGAAACAATATATTGTGTACAAAGTGCTCCTATTCATTATTTCAGTGAATCACCTACACCTTCTTCCTGGATACTGCACCATTCCTTTTTCCTGGTTCTTAGCCCTTTCTACTTCAAGAGTCAATCTGAATGCTGAATTCTTCCTTATTCTAATCCATCCTTCCTTTCGGGATTCCCCCCACCCCATTTTGCAAATCTTGATTTTTGGCTGGGTCTACTTACAGAATTAGCCCCAAACCTCCATCTTCTGCATGTTGTTGTTTGGTTGCTTACGGAATGACAGTCACCATTAATAATCTGAAATGGAGGGAATAATAGTAATTTAATAGTCTGAAAATGGCATGCACTAGCTTCATTGGCAAAAGAAATATTCCATTTGTCTCCTTTAAAGCTGCTGGATAGACACAGATATTGTTAAAGAACATCAATACATCTAAGGGTAAAACACAGTGAGGGAACTGTCTTGCAAGATTTCTGTTTGAACTCTTTCAGTCCATTAAATCTGCAAGTATTGGTGGCTTATACCATCCTTTCAGGTCAGCTGCAGAAGGGTGTGAAAATGACAGACTGACAAAGGAGATGAATAGGTCTGACAGTGGATGCTGCTAAAGGGAGTGACAGATAACTATTTGCAAACAACTCGAATGGGATCAAGAGATGTGATGGTTGGATAGCTGGGATTCACAAAAGTTCAACCAAAAGCTTGTACCCCATTTTCTTCTTCTGGATCGCTGCTAAGCGTGTTGCAAAAAGTTGAAAAGCCGAAATCTTTTGTGTGATACAAAATGGCTGTTATTTGCAGAAGCACTATTCTATCTTCTCTTTTTGCCTTTTTTTGTCAGAGTCTCGGATGAATTATTTATATCATGTTTGTCATTCAAATATCTTCTGTCCTGAAGCTAACTTCTATATATCTAAATCTGTATCCTCTCTATCCTGCCATGGTGAGGTATACTGGAAAAAATCTAAATAAAAAATGAGTTACAGTACAGTTTCCTCATGGTTCATGTTGAGGTTAGAGTTGTTACAGACATAGAAAAAGGACACATGGCCAGATCTCATAGGATTCTACCACAACATCAGAATGCCTTTGTAAGAAATCAAATGTTTGAATGTCTGCACCTACATATGATTAAAAAAGAAAAGAAAAGAAAAACCTCTCATGCACCAGGTTGACATATCAGGAAGGAGCCTAGCTACGAATGTGCACATCTATCAAGTCTTCATCTAAGTTATTTCCCCTTTTCTCCTGCTACCTCTGGCAAAGGTCCACTTCTGTCCATTTTGGGTGGGTGAGATAAAATTCATCCTTTTTTGTGTATGCATACATGTTTTTCGAAACGGCCAAAAACTGACAGAGGAAATGTTCCTATTGATATCTCTACCTGCTGCGAAACTTCTCTGTTTCTTTCTAAACATCCATAACATTTCCGTTTTAGTGGAACATCCAGAAGGACAAATACAAGTATTTTATTCCTCTCTAGAAGCTGAGTTCTTTTTATTCTAGGGTAAATCACAGAGGGAAAAAAAGCTTTTTAACCAGTAAGGTTCTCAGAAATCTCTTTTGATGGATGGGAAGGGGAATCACTGAGCCTTTATGCTAAAACTAAGGCCCTTTTCACACCTTACCTGGTGTTGCTGGTGTTGCGCAGGGATTGTGCAAAAAGCCTCCTCCAGGAGGGAATCACATCTCCTGTGGTTCCCTCTGCACCAGCTCCGTGCTGTACAGAAGGAAGCGCAATAGCTCCACCCCTTCCTTCCACAGTGCAGCCGGGTACTTTCCCAGGCTGTGCTGGGGGAGGAAGCATGGCTATCACACTTTCTGAGATTCTGCACACCAGGTAAGTGTGGGAGGGATGCGGGAGGAATGTGCAAATGTGCATCATTTTCAGGAAAAACCCAAAAATGATATAATGTGTGATTGCTGCGGTATCACTACGGGAGCAACGCATGATCATGAGAACATCATACGGAACCATCCTCACGATTCTGCGTCGCTCCCATGGCCATTTCACATTCAAAGTCACGTGCGAAAAGGGCCTAAGATTTTTAGAGCACTTGTACCTTTCAAAAAGAAAGTGTGCCCATTCGGGTCTCCAGAGACAATAGTGAGTAAAGACACAAAAGAGATCTCTTGATTGGCCAGTTGTCCACAGCATTATGAAATCTGAATATTTACTGGCAACTTGACTGTCCAATTTCCTTCATCCTTCCTCCTCCCTCTGCTGGCTGAAAAGATCTGTGTGGGTTGAAAACTCTTTTCCAGGAAATCCCAACCATTCATAAGTGAGGTTTTCTGTAGTGAACGGTTTTGCTTCTTTGCAGCAATTTGGACAGACCTAAAATGTGTTCCTTTGGAGTTTTTTGTGGGTGGGTGGGGGCAGTAGGGAGAAAAATATGGTTGGAATGTATAGATTGCAGCTAACCAGTGTCTGTTTTTAAAATATAAATGTTTTATTATGTATGAGCAAAGTTACAGCACATAAGAAGGGAGAAAAATAATACAAAAAGTGGGAGGGAAACTCCAGGAAATGTTTCAAGTAAGTGGCTCCTAGAAGAAAGAGCAATAATAGTGAAGCATTTTTAGATTATATCAATTGCTTGAATGCATTCCCACAATTTGCCTAAGTGTGTTTGTACGGTGTCTTGGCTCACATTGGAAATCCTTTCATACAGAAACATTTCAAATATGCATGCTTTGTCAGATACTTTCAAAACTCTCTGACAATGTGTGGATTCCAGAATGCAGTACATTTCTACTCAATGTTCAATGTGGACAGTGTAATCAGGGGAAGTCCATGCAAGCACTCAGATGGAGGGTATTTCTACTATATTGTTAAGTCTAGCACCATTTTTAAAAATAAACTTTATTGCAATATTTTACATAACAAACAAGAATCAGCAATAGACAATATAAAACAATTTTTTAAAAAAAGAAAAGGTAAGGAAGAAACATATGGATGTCACTGGAATCAGCAGTACCTGTCATAAAGCAGAGGAGAATTTATCAGTGTGAGTGAACCAGTTTTCCTTTACAGCACTACGGTTAAAAAGAAGCAAAATACAAAATCCACAAAAGAACAATACCTTTTTTGGCCAGCCAAAATGCAGATAATATACCATGCAATATCCACTGGCTTTTTCATCAGGCAAACATGTTAAAAATCACACAGCAGAAGAAAAGTGGTGATGGTAGAGTCACAGGCCTACATTTTGTGTCAGATGTTACTTATATTGCCAGTTAAGATAGTCTAGAAAGATATCAATGCAGGAAGAGGCCATACCCCTTCTTGGTCGTGGGGGGTCCAGGGACAAAAGGCAATACAAGACAGAAAATTAAAATTTCAACTCCATTAACAAAAGAAAAGTAACTTCCCTTGATATCCAGGCTGTCCCTGTCTTGTACAAAATTAACTATCCCTTTCTTAGGCAAAGAATACTGAATTTCTCGAGAAATTGAGAAGCTACAAACTGCTACATCTGGAAAAAGCGATTAGGTGCTGTATAGGGAAAACCTGCCAATTGTAGTCCAAATGGAAGAGTTTTACCTTTATTGGAGGTTAGCAGACTTAAGTCCTAGTCCATTAGCTTCCTCTTGTTAAAGTTTCCCCTGTTGTGACAAAATTCAGTTATCTTCAAACCCACAAAACATAGGCCATTTCGCACAAGACTGTTATAGTGCTATCATTCCACTTTCAATATCCTATGGAATCCTGAGGTTTGCAGTTAAGGCCTCAAGGCCCCTCCCTAAACTGCAAACTCCAGGATTCCATAGGATGTTGAAAATGGAATATTAGCACTTGTGCAGAAATGGCCATAATAAAGGGAAGAGGGTTGGCTATGCAGCAAAATACAACAAAATGCAAACTTCACAAAAGAGCAATACCATTACTGACCAGTCAAAATGCCCCTGCCTGCATTGATATCCCTATACACCATCTTAATTGTCAAAAGAAGTAACATCTGACACAAAATCTAGGCTTGGAACTCTAACATCATGAGTTTTCTTCTCCTGTATGATTTTTAACATCATAGCCAGTGAAACTTTGAAAGCTTGCATGATGTATTTTCTGTATTTTGATTGGCCAATAGAGGTGTCATTCTTTTTGTTGATTTTGGATTTTGTTGTATTTTGTTGCGTGGCCCACATTGCTACCCCACCTTTGCCATTGTTGTTGTTGTTGTTGTTGTTGTTGTTAAAAAGAAGATTTCCAGAACCTCAATGCTCATTGATGAGGGCCAAATGGGGAACCACTGTCATTTATATAAAGTTCTTCAAATGTGTCATATCTAGCTAATCCTTTAGCCAAGTTCATCTGATAGTTTATCTTCTCCAAAAAGGCAATGCCCCAAACCCTTTCCAGCCAGTCCCTGAAAGTTAAAACTTTTAAAGGTTCTCCAATGCTGTGCTGTTTCGAGTTGAGTGACAGCCAACATAATTGAGATCAACTGCTTACAATTTCAGTTAGCATTGGGGCCTAGAAAAATTGGTAATAACATAAGTGTCTTGCAATGTTTTATATATTGATTTGTCATGTCTGCTTAAAACTGTAACAGCATTTTTCAAACTGGGCTGCCTCAGAGCATCCAGTCCACATATGTAATACTGTACCTTGGTCCGTTCATCCTTTCTAACACTTTGGTGACATTCTGCTAGAGAAATAAGACAGAAATTCAGCCATTCTTACATCTACAGCCACATTTCCCATTCCCATGCAGTTAAATTCTGCCTACAAGACAGATACACAATAAAAAGTATCCTTTAACACCATTGGGAGGTGACCTTCCATGTTCTGTGATATCTTTAGTCTTTCAAAGAAATCCTTTTACAATAATACAGTCTCGAGGTTATATGAGCATACATGGATCCTGATAGACGCTAGAGCTGCCCTCTTCATATTTTACTACTTTATGCACAATAAGTTGTCAAAAGCCATTTAAAAACTTGCCTCTCTTCTTATCAGATGCCAATCCAACTCCATTTACATATGGTACCACTTCAAATGGTTCTTCTTCAATGGAACTTTATCATGTTTTACTAATGTCATACTGGTAGATAACATTTAATTCAGTGTAGAATGACCCACCACAGTTACCTAGAATTTACATTAGTGATGTGCAATTGATAATAAATCAAGGGAGCTCTTCAGCTTTATGATCTTAACATTTAAGAAGCTAACCTCTCTCTCAAACCAATTTGCTCTGCTCTGAGCACTGTAAAACTTTCACATTAACCTCCTATTATTTCCTTCCTCTCATACAGCCATTCTGTTAATTTCTTTCATCACTTTGAACTTTTTCTTGGGCATATGCCACTGGGGAGCACTGAATTGCTGAAAAGGCTGTTCACATTCCTTGACTGTCATATCCCGAGGTGTATATTTGTTTTGTGGATTTGAATGCAATCACGTTCCTTCCTTTCATATAAAATGCAGATTGTAACAGTGTGTGATTCGCAAGGTTCCTGAATGTAAGCAAATATGTGCATAATCTTTCTTCCTCTAAAAAGCACTAACAAGTTCAAATGTTTGATCCAGAAAATGCTCCTCATCTCACCGCCAGTAATTCCTGAGATATAACGAAGATGATAATGATCCTTGGAGATGAGTCCTCCCTCCCTCCATTTTCCTCCAGCTACTCTTTCCAGGTTTAAAATGAGAGAAATTAGTTTCTGTCAAAAATTTTCATGGAATGTTTTACTTTCCAAACACTGTATTTGTAAAATAAGTAATGTAAATGGCAATCCTTCAGACAGTAATATGTTTGGAACCCCCAACCAACTGCAAGTGCACAGCAAACAACTCACAGGAAACCTGTTGTTGTTGTTGTGTACCTTCAAGTTGTTTTTGACTTATGGCTACCCTAAGGTGAACCTGTCATGAGGTTTTCTGGGACTGAGAATGTGACCCTTTTTGCACAGCATTTGCATGCGAAAGGGCCCCTCAAGCATCACACAACTGTGAGGAGCAGTCCACACGATGCATTCGCAGTCGTGCAATGCTCCAGGGGCTGGCAGGGGCTGACCATGCACTATTTCATTTTTGGCTGCGAGCTGAAAATGGTGCATGATCGCACATCGCTCCAGGGCCCCACACACACTTGCTGTGCGTGTGGAGCTCTGGAGCCGCAGCGCTTCCTGCCCCAGCGCAGCCTGAGAAAATCCCAGGCTGCACTGTGGAAGGAAGAGGAGGGGCTCTTGCATGAGCAGGCAGCAGCTGAGGAGCTGAAGGAACCAGGACGAGAGAGCCTCTTGCTAGAGGCTGCTTGCGTGATCCCTGCACCCCAGCTCCACAAAAAGGTGAGTTGAGGAAAGGGCCTGTGTGATGCACTCATGGTCACCCAGTGGATTTCTATGGCTGAGCAGGGAATGGAACTCTGGCCTCCAGGGTCATAGTCCAAAGCTCAAACCACTACACTACAAGAAGGTTCAAAGTTACTTATTTCCAGTCATTAAATCTCCCGGAACATAGAAAGCTTAGAGCAATCAATTAATCAATTTCATTTGTTTGAAATTTATGTGCATGTCTCCTCACCCACAAGGACAAAGATGTTGGTCCTGAAGAATTTTTGAGATACCTCCTTCCATACACTTTTTGAATTGTATTCTATATTACTTCCAAGATCCTTCAAGATGGAACAAATCTGCTGGTAGGTTGTGGTATTTGTCACTGTACTTATCAGTTTTTGTTTTTTTTTTAAAGTCAAAATGACCTATTGCCAATCACATCTTATTTTGGGTTATTTATCCTGCTTTCCTGCAGCTTTCTGAAGTATTTGGTTCATACACAAAAGCTGGTTTTTTTTAAAAAATATACATTTGGTCATAACATACATTGTGATTGTCCAGTCCCTGTCCTCTCCCTGTTCTTAGGATGTTTCTGCCCTGATTCCCTTCCCCTCAATTCCAAAATGTCTCCTTTTAATGTTTTCATTTTTTAAAAAATAATGGCTCTGTGGAGACTTTGAATGACACAGGCCTTTTCTGCACCTTACCTTTTTCAGCACTGGGGTGTGGGGATCGCATGAGCAGCCTCCAGTGAGAGGCTCTCACATCCCGCTGCTTCAGCTCTGCACAAGCTGTCTGCCCCCGAACAGGTAGCACAAGAGCCCCACCTCTTCCTTCCGCAGCGCAGCCTAGGAGTTTCCCAGGCTGCGCTGGGGGCAGGAAGCATGACTGTCGTGGCTCCAGAGGCTCTGCTCACATGGCAAGTGCATGTGGGGCCCTGGAGCAATGTGTGATTCTGCACCATTTTTAGTTGAAAGCCAAAAATGAAAAAAGTGCACAAGCGGTGCCTGCCTGACCCTGGAGCATTGCACGATTGTGAGTGCATTGTGCAGATCGCTCCTCACAATCACATGACACTCGAGGGGGGCTTTCGCATGGCAAATGCCATGCGAAAAGGGCCACAGCTAAGCTGCTACTTGGAAAGGTCCACTTCTTTCCAGTCAATTGCAATGGCGGATAAAGATGCAAGATTGGGAAAGGGGAAAAGAAGAGGGGAACATGTTAGAGAGGTTCTTCTACTTGGTTGACTAACATGTGGTTTTTATTGTTGATATTGTTGAACAAGGGAAAGAATTATATTGAATAGTAAGGCTCTAGAAAGAGTTATTTTAGACATTAAAAGATACAAGATTGAGAAGGGAGGAGGAGGAGAAGGAAGAAGGGTTATTGCATTGGAAACTTTTCTGCAGTTGAGTTCTCAGGCTGGCTTGTGTGTGTGAGTGTACTGTACTTTCTTAGCACAGGAACCAACTACTTTAGTGCTAAGATTTCAGACAAATTATAAAACTCAACATTGTTTCAAGGAGGTGGATGGGGGATGATATGGGAATGAAAGGGGTTAGGATGGATGAATGGAATGGGAATAGTGCAAGAAGCAACAACGCATATATTTCTCTCTCATCCACCCCCTTTAATTCTTGCAAGGATAGAAAGAGAAAGAAAAAAGCGGTAGTTTGATAGTAAAGTCTTGGTTATGACCCAGAAAGCCTTATATGGCTCAGATCCAGGCTATTTAACAGACCTTATCTCACCATATGAACCTTCCCAGGCTGTGGAATCATCAGGTGAGGACCTTTTCTTAGTACCACCAGTGTTGCAAGCGTGGTTGGTGGAGACACAAGAGAGGGCCTTCTTGCTGGTGGCTCCTAGACTCTAGAACTCCCTTCCCAGGGAGGCCAGAGTGATCCCCCTTTTTGTTGTTCTTCCCATGGCAAGTGAAAACGTTTTTATTCCAATAAGCTTTTAAAACAAAACATGTTTAAAGAATGGGCAGGGGAGTGATGTATTGTTTTAAGCTGAACTGTTTTTAACAGCTTTTTATCTTTTTCAATTGCATTTGGTTCTTTTAATCTGAGGTTTGAATTGTTTTAATAATGTTAATAGTTTAGATCTAGTCTAATATTCACTTTTTGTATGATTTTAATTTTTTTGTTCTTTTAGACAGCTGCTTTGAGTCCAAATTTTGGGAAAGGAAATATGAATAGTAGTAGTAATCGTCATCATCATCATATCATCATCATCATCATCATCATCATCATCATCATCATCTAAATATAGTTCCATCATACCTAGGCCCAGAAGCAGATGAAGGGCCCTTCCTCCATCTGAACTGCCACTGTCCTGGTCTCAGAGGGAGAGAAGAAGAGCCAGTATCTGCAAGACTGAGCCCCCTCTCACACTGCCATCCCCTTTTCCTTTGTGTCATGTCTCAATTAGATTGTAAGCCTAATGGCAGGGAACTGTTTTGCAGTGATGTAGACTCAAATTGATAGACTCAGACTCAAGTTGAACTTGCTTCAGTGTTGCTTCAGTGACTCGACTCAGACTTGACTTGGCCATAATTGACGCACTGACTTGACTTGACTCAAGACTTGTATATTTGTAGTGACTGACTTGATGCCCTTGGTTCATTTAACATAACCCATTCATTCAGAAACCTTACGACTTTGAACAATGCCTCCATCTCTTTTTGCCTACTAGACGCATGACAATCTCTCTCAAGCCCAAAGTGTGGGCACATCTCTCAGAGGGGAACAGCAAACAGGTTAGGCAATGGGCTTGAGGTCGGTTTGAGGTCTGCTCAGCAGCCTGTCCCTGCTGCATATTGGAGAAGACTTCTAAAATGTTTCCTAAGAGCAGGAGACAAGAGTGCAGGGTGCATTTCTCAGAGGGAACAGCAAATGTGATAGGCAACGGGCTTGAGGATGAAGGATCCTTCCTTCTAAATCTTTTGAATTTTCGGTAATGGGGAGTAAGATAGGATCTTATCCCTCACTTCCAAAGCT
The DNA here is from genome assembly GCA_948474755.1 of Ctenosaura bakeri. Lineage (NCBI taxonomy): Eukaryota > Metazoa > Chordata > Lepidosauria > Squamata > Iguanidae > Ctenosaura > Ctenosaura bakeri. The sequence continues at coordinate 275,529 of CAOLHI010000961.1, forward strand.
GCAGATGGCAAAATTGCAATTGTGGACAGCCGACTCTGCTTAAATTGTTAAAACTGAATTTATTTCACTCTATCCAATAATTCTGAAATTTTGGTTGCTGTAATAAAGTTGGTTCCCAGACTTGAGACTTGACGTGAGACTTGATTTGAAAGTATCTTCGAGGACTTGAGACTTGACTTCAGACTTGAAGGTAGAGACTTGAGACTTGACTTGAGACTTGGAGTAAAAGACTTAAATACATCACTGCTGTTTTGTTGTTCTTTTAATTGTACCACAGTGACTGTGCTATATATAGATATATAGACATATAAAATGGGAGCAGGATGAGGATGAGGATGACGACGACAGTGGTTATAGAAATCATGGCTTCTCTATGTTAATGCAACAGAGATGCATTATGTTAATAGCTAACAGAGATACCATTCTTGATGGAAACTCTGGGTTTTGCTACTAACATAAACATAAGAATGGATTTTAGCCCTAGCCATTTTTTTCAGTATATGTTAAACCATTCAGTATTAGCTGTCTTTACTTATATCTTCTCTATATGATATTCAGAAGATTTTGAGAACATATTCCAAAGGCTCTGACATGCACAGTTTGGTTTATCCAGGTCTAAATGTTTAAAAAAATATATACATAAACTCCGCTCTTTGTAAAGGAGATGTCTTTCTCTTCACAGGCACCTCTTATGTTGCAGAGTCTTGCAGGTAGGTGGGGAGAACCAGAATGTATTTCTAAAAGAAATAAGTTTGCTGTATCTCAGCTTGATGTGTCTTATCTCTCAGTGAAAGGGGGAAAGAGGCTTGGACTTTCTGGAAAGAAATTTTCCCCTTCAATGGAGAAGCATCAAGATAAAGTAAAAACATGAAAAGATTTGGGACAAATCACCTTTCCGGAGGAATCCTCAAAAAGCATTTTCACATGCTGAACCATACAAAAGCTGGACAATGACTTTTCCTATTAACATTTGAATTGATGGCACTGCTAATTCTTCCCGTGTACTAGAGAAGAGAACTGTTGAACTGCATGACCTGTTTTTTTCAGCTATTAATTTAAAGGCAGCTTTATGGTGATTCCATATCTCATACTCCTACAGAAAAACTCCAGGATATTTAAAATTCTTAAGCTACTCAAATCTATGACCATTCATGGTTCATTTATGTCTACTTGTGCTCTTACCCATCCTCCCTCCAAAATGAAACAAAACAAATTAGTGTTGATATAATTGATTATACACACTATTTAGTCTGGTTCCAAATTCTTTTCTTTTCTTTTTTTATTAAACTCTGTTTAATCTGGGTTGTTCAAAAAAGTACTTTGATGTCTTCACATATAACAGTCTAGGAACCTAATATTTTTATTTATAAATTAAAATATTTTTATCCTTTTCTTTTGTTATGAGATCTCTGGGTCATTAATAGATTAAATAATATTAAAATTTAAACCATTTTAGATTAAAACAAAATACTTAGATATATACCAAAGTTCATATCTAAGGCCATTTCTGCCCTACACTGTTACAGTGCCATCATACCATTTTCAACATCCTGTGGAATTCTAAGATTTTCTGAGGCCAAAGAGCTCCCTGGCTGAGAATTCTAGATGCTCCTCCCTAAACTGCAAACCCCAAGATTCCATGGGGTGTTGAAAGTGGAATAACCGTACTATAACATTGTAGTGTGTAAATGGCCTAAGATGTGGATCTGGCCATTTTTCTGCAACTGATGCCACATACATTCGCCTTCCTCCTCCAGTTGATAGGCAGATCTTATTTGTTTGTTCACAGGCTTTCCATTTCCTTCATGGTTTTGTAAAACAACAACTGCAAAGGCAGGTGCAACCCTGCTGGAAAAGTGGCTGCCTTACCCCAGGGGTAAGGAATGCAGGTCCTTGATACCTTTGTTTACCTAATGAATTTTCAATTTATGTGTTCAAGGAAGGTAGAAGGACAAATCCTCCTGTGTATTTGTATTTTTGGGTCTTACCTGTTGAAACTTTTGGAACAATTTTGCTTGTACAAGCTAACTGTGTGCCTACAGAGGACAACAGAGAGCACAAGAGACGGCTAGGGCTTCCTGGTATGTTCTGTCTTTTGCCTGTTTCCTCTATAGCTACGTTGCCAATGAGCTGATACTTTCAATATTATTTCCTCTCTTCCACCTTTCTTCATCTATTTCTCTTAATCATGCAGCAAGTGGTAGCAGACACCATCTTTCCCCTCTCTTTAAAAGCTGTTCCCCAATAAATCTTTTTTTCTCTTCACTGAAGGCTATCTTTTGTTGATTCTTGAAAATAACAGTTTCTATACAGATTAAAAGGGCCTAAATACCCTAAAGGCATCAGATCCCATCTATTATTGGAAGCTAAGTTGGGTCAGCACTTGTTGGTTCTTAGGTGGAAGACTGCCAACAAACCCCAGGTACTATAAGATATGTTTCAAAGGAAGGAACTGGCAAAACCATCTCTGAGTATTCTTTGCCTATGAAATTCATAAGGTTGCCATAAGTTAGCAGGTGACTTGCAGACACACACACACACACCTACAGGTTAAAGGGAACTGCTAGACTCTTTTTTTTTAAATAATTTTTATTGATTATACAGCAAAGAAAAAAAGCAAAAACAAAAAAATAAAACACCATGTGATATACATAATAGTGAAACAAAAAAATTTCAACCAAAGCAAACTTACATTATTATTTCTCTCTAATACCATTAGAATCATAAACTTATTCAGCTTATTCCATATCATACTACTTGTATATTTTTGTTACCTATCTTTAATTCTTATTCTCATTATACTCATTATTATTATAATAGTTTCATTCTTAATTCTATATTTTTCCCTTAGATTTAATCTATTGCTATTACTAAATATAATCTTATTACTTAACATAGCTAGACTCTTTCTACTGAATTGTATGAAATGAGTTTGTTAGAGACCAGAATACTCTGAGGCTGATTTGCTGACTCACGAAGTAAAGAAATCTTATTCGGTTCTTCTTCAAGCAACTACTGCAATATTTTAGTTGAAACACTGAACTCAGGGGACTGAGTATATATAAAATCCAGTTGTGACTTCTGTTTGTGTTGTTGGTTTTTTTGTCTGTTTTAAAATGCAAATCCTACTGAGTTTATAATTGTGTTTGCAATATTCATTAAAAAAATTAGCCACATAGAACCCAAGAGAAAGATGCATAGGCAGTGAGGAAAAGGACAAAGGGAAGTCTCAATACTAAAGGACTGTGGGACACCAGGGGATAAATAAATAAAAGAAAATGCCAGCACATATCTATAGCTTTTTTTTTATGGAGGTATTTTTAGAAACTGAGGAACTGTGGTAGAAACTGTGAAGAATCTAAGGAAAGAATGCACCAGCACTTGGTCTTTAATGTAATTCCACTTGTCTTAACAATACTGCTTCCCTTTCATGGCCTCATATGTGAGATGCAGTTATGAACTTAGAGGATAACTGTTGAATATGTCTGGTGCTGGGTGGCAGGAACCGTGATACTGATGTGGAAGACAGAAGGTCAGCCATTTTGTGTAGTATACAAGGACTAGGCAAGCAGAAAAATAGATTCCATTAGAGAAGACGTCTACTAGATGCAGAGTCTGCACCAACCAGATAAATACCGGGTTCCCTATCCATTGCTTAGGGACTTAACATTTACTTGTTCCACCTTAACTGAGAAACCGACAGCGCTTCACAGAAAAGAAAGAAGGTCACTAAACCCCACGCTACAGCATGATCAATATAAAAGTGGTTCTCTTCTCACCTAAGTAGTGGTATTTTATGGGTCTGCACTATGCAATACTACAGGGCTTAGCCCTTTTGTTGGAACATTCTTTATTTTTGTTCTTGCTGAATCTGTCAAAGGCCAATTCATTTTTCTTTCTCCCAGGGGGGTTGGGTGACAGGATGTTTAAGTCTACTATGTTGTGTAAGGTCAGGCAAAAAACTTGAATGTGGGGGTGGGATCCAATCAGGAAAGAATTGAAACAGAGAGCATTTTCCCACCAGCCATCTCTTTATGCTGGATTACTAGAAAGTTGGTAATAGCCCTGAAGATATTAAATAGCCTTGTTATGTTAAATGAAATGGAGGTGGAGAGGGGAAAGCTAGATCTACCTATTAATAATTTAGAAAATCTAGCTAAGTGCCACTGATCTGTAATATGGTATTTTTTCTCACATGGTTATCATGAGAAAGATGATTTATGATAATATCTAGATGTTGCTAACTTAAATAGCTTTAAGAAGGAGCCAGTGTTTTCAATATAATGTTATAACTATTACACAAGTGTAAACTCACCTATAAAGGCTAAATGGAACCTCCATGTTCAGAGGTAGTAGACCTAAAATTAATAGCTAGTGACAAGCAAAGCATCAATGGGTGACTTGTGGTGGGTAAGGTACTAGGCATTCATGAGAGGGGAAGCTGTGTGGGTAATCCTTGTGATGTGATGTTCTTTGTATTGATGGCACTAGATGTGGCCTCCAGAAAGAAGAATCTGTGTTGGCTGAAAGATGTTGGGGAGGGGAATACACTGGCTTAGTCTGTAGAGAGAGATATTACCTACTCAGTATCCACTCAGAGAGATATTGTACATGAACAAAGAATATTTGATTTTTGACACACTTAAGAACAGAACTCCCACAGTGAGGAAGACAATGTTCATTATAAAGTTAAGTGTTATAACTAGTGGGGTGGTGTCAGGCAGCAAGATGACATCATAGCCTCATTCCATGCAATTTCACACTCTGGACCTTTCCCTCCCTCCCAGCATGTCTTTCCTATCTCCCAATTTGCATTTCTTTTAAAATCCAGTTTTCTAACAGTGTTTCCCACATATAATGGGATTTAATGTCTGTTTCCCTAGAGATGTGAGTCATAAGCAGAGCCAGAGTTTCTCCCTAAACATCATTACTCAGAAGTCACTTCCTAGCTGAAAAGATCAGCACGGGAACCTTTTGAAGTTGGCAAGTTCGTCTTCACTGTATAGAGAGATACAATGGCCAAAGTCTCCCAGACAGGGAAAAGAGATGGATATGTTAATAGATTCATTAACACTACTTACATGTGATGAATAGATTTAAATCATGAAATTGTCAAATATTCAGCCAACTATCCTATGGGCTGAGTGTTGATCTCATTATAACTTAAATTCAATACCAAGCCATCTCCATTTCTGCAGAAGGGCCTGTTCTTAGACTCAGCATATGATAGTTATGAGAGTGGAGGAGGAAATGTTGAAAGGGAGAGTGAGACAGGATTTGGTTGGTCTTTCTGTATCACTGGGCACTCCACTTGTGTATGTCCAACACTGCCAACAAGCTTTGCCTTTTGCCATATTACTGCTAGGGCTTTTGGCTTATTACCTTCCACATTTAGGTTAGTCTGTAGAGCTGTGCCTAATAGCCAATTGTCTGTGACACTGAGTTGCTGTGGTTCAAACTTGAGAACATTTTAAAAATGTAACTAACAGTGATTCCTTTCTCTGTTACTCTACAGTTAGCAAAAAGTATACAACTTAGATCAGGGTCCCATCATGTGAGTAGAGAGGTTTAACTCTTTGCTGCTTCCCCAGGCACTCTTCTGGATCAGGACTACTAACTTTTTTTTTTAAAGAATCATAAAATCATAGAGTTGGAAGGGGCCTCATGGGTCATAGAGTCTAATCCCCTGCACAATGGAAGATCTCTAGCTAAAGTTTCCCCAGCAGGTAGCTGTCCAGCTTCTTTTTGAAGATGTCCATAGAAGGGGAACACACCACTTTTCTAGGCAACTGATTCCATTGCTGAACCACTCTCACTGTCAAGAAGTTCCTTGTAATGCTCAGTCAAAATCTACCCTTCTGTAACTTAAAATGAAAACTTTAATCTCCAAGGGATCCCTTTAAACAATAAAAATTTCTGGGACAGGAGAGTGGTATCTGGATGAAGACCATAAGAAAGGACAAAGGGCTGAATCCTCTTTGATAGTCAGAGAACAGCCCCAACCTGGATTGCGGAACCAGCTGCCCAATGATGTAGGGAAGCCTATCTAAGAAGAGCATTCTGTAACTAGAGTTCCACCACTGAAAAAGCCTTTTCTGTGGTAGATATCTGGAGAAGGACCTCAACAATGATCTTAAAGTTTGGATTGATTATGTAGGAGGAAGAGGAGATGATTATGAGAACTCCTGTTTATTTATTTGGCTTCTAATCCACATTTTGCCTAGGGTTACAATCTGAAAAAGATAACTGCTTTTTTTGATTTCTGAAACAAATTCTAAGAGACAGAGTATGAAACAAATATGTTACAATGGTTTTAGTGTCTGTAGACAGTATATTGACAATTAATCTACTGAATGAAGATTGATATGCAAAGTTAAGCAATATACAGTACATATTATTGCCATGAAACTACCTTGTAATTGTTCTTGTAGTACAATAAATTGACTTGGAAAAGCATCTTAATTTTTCTCCCAGGCAAAAAGATTAGACAAACAGCAGAGAGATTATCAGTTCAGACTTCAGATAAGAGCCTCTTCTGTCTTAAGGCAATTCCTTCTTTCCAAGTGATTTACCTGTAGTAGTTTCTGCAAGATGCTCAAAGTAAAATTCACAGGGGGACCATTATATTTTCTTGTTCCTAAATAATCATCCCGCCTGCTCAAGAATTCTCTCCTTTGTGGATATTTGCAAAGAGGAATGACGGTTGATTTTATTGTACAGTATCCTTTCCATCTTTTCATGTAGAACTCCAGATTCATGAATAATCACCCAGGTGCTTCTAAATAGCTTCTTTTGTGCAGGCTGCTGTTTATACTACCAGATCAGTCTAGTGTGAGATTATTTTGTAATAATCTTCTTTATTTTAGATGAGAACTTTCTGTCTTTCCAGATGGTAAGTCCTAGGTGCCTTACTCAGCATGGCCAGTGAAAAAGGGTTATGGGAGTTGTGGTTGAAAATATCAAGAGACTCAAAAGTCCTCCACCATTCAAAGGTAAGACTATCAACCAATGCTCTCAAAAAGAAAGAGGATTAACCCACAACTCTGTTGTGTTTTATCACAGCTCTTAAGTCAGGATGAGGAATTTTGTATTTGGACTTTTAATTCCCAGATGCCCCAACCAGGACAGCCGAGGCAAGCGGAGATGGGAGCTGCAGCCCAAAAATATCAGAAGGACAAAAGTCTCATCATGAAGGGCCTCTCTCTTAAATCACTCAGTTGTAAATGCATTGGTCAGATCCTGTTGCAGGCCTCTTGTGTTGACACAATAAATTTACTGTCTATCGTTCCTTTAGGTACAACTCTATCTAATGATCCCTGCCTTTGTGGCTTTAAATTAGGAAAAGTTCTGCTTGAGGATTTTAGAGGCTTCCGGGAAGGTAGCTGTATATTATCTTCTGAAATGGACATGTTACACCTCTAATCTCTGTATAAGCCTTTTCACTATGCAATTCCTGTTTATCGAACAGCTCATCAAACTCTATGACCACTGCTTCCCTCACCAGTGCTCAGTACTTGGTATATTACTGAAATGACTTGTGAGGTGCCAACCTTATTCAGGATATGCAGATTGAGCTATCCCCATAAAAATGTAACAACCTGCCAACCACTTATTAAATGAGCACTCAACCTCCCCTTTCTTTTCACCCTTCCTCTCCTTGTTGAGGTAGCCTTCATGGCTCACCTTAATCTCCATCTGAAGCAAGGAGAACCCATCCACACTATACCAATATATTTTATGGCCAAGGTAAATTTCCAATGACTCCTTCTATTGCTAACAATTATGGTGTAGTAGAAGGCTCAGGAGAACTTTCTTCAGCCAAAGCTATTGTAGGACCGGATGGAGACTGTCCCCTGTGACTGTTCTCTATTACTCCTCAAGGCCTGTGTGGGGATACCTGGATAATGCACCCCTACATTCCAGTAATCATCATCCTGCACAGCAAGAAGATTCACCCATAGTCTCAGATTTCCTTGTACCTCCATGATGGTTTTGACTACTTTTGCTGTCTGCTGTGCCTACACTTCTTCTTTTGATTGATGGAGTTGCTAGATGTAGAGCTTGCTCTGTACCATCCCTGGTTGCTGCTTTAGATTGATTTCTCATGGATATTGCTGTGTGTCATTGGATGCCGTTGTTGCTGCCAGTGGTGGCATGTTGCTTGGTGCTTGTTCCACTAAAAAACCCACTTGCTTGACACATTCCACCAGCTTCTCTAGGATTGCAGGGTGCTATTGCTGTCAGGCTCTGTGGTTACTTTTGTCCACTCTGATGGAATAAACTCTAGCTCTTCCACTATAGACTTCTGAGGCTGCCCTACTGACTTCATCCTCTGAGTGGCAATGGTAGCTGCTGTTTCCCATTCTAAGGTCTCTCTTTCTGTCTTCACTGGCATCTTGCTTCACTTGTCAACTGGAAATCTCATTATTCAACCAACAAATAAGTGGTAAAACCCAAGATCTTTTCCCTGCCAAACCAATGAGTCTACCACTTATAGAACCTAAGCACTTAGGGGAGTTATAAACAAATTAACCAACAAGCTTGATCTTGATTGCATGCAAACCTGGTGCCCCCAGTCACCTCAGCAGTGAATTAATTGTTGTGATTTTGAGAAAGATCACTTCTTTCTTCTTCTCTCCATCTTTTCCCCTTACTAATCCCCCTCCTCCTCCTCCTCACTCCGCTCTTCCTTCCCTTCTCTTCTTCATCTTTTATCCCTTTGCACTTTTGTTCCCCTGTTTTTCCCCTGGTGCTTCACTTCTCTGTTTTCTCAGCTCATTCTGACAAGGTGAACACAATCTGAGTGCTGAAGGAGTACTGAAGCAATGTTGATATCTTTATTATGTATGTCAGGAATCCATGGTCCCCTAAATGTGGCTGTATTTCAGCTGTCACTATCCCTACACCCTGGAGCTAGTGTAAGGCTGATGGGTGCTACAGTGCATCAACATCTAGAGAGTGACACATTCACCCTTCCTGATCTCTAGACTCATTGAAATTCCCCAAATGCTATTTATTTTTTGGAAATGTTTGGAGTAACTTCTGATATAGCTCAATTTTCCTCTTTGAAAATCCCATCACTAACTTTTTTGCTCTTTGAATCAGGGTAAAAGAATAACAATGCTGTACAGTTCCTTATTCATGAATGAGAATTGGACCTAGAGGTGGCACCTGATATTTTAGTGCAAAGATCATAGCAAATGTTGAAAACACTGAAAACAGTGCCCTGACAACTCACATTTGATTGTTTACCATTCTGAATGTGGATAGATCCAACTACTTTATTTTTTTTTTTTAAGGAATGCTTTCCCTTCCCCCTCCTGTTTTGTATGTCTGAGGAGCAACTGCAATGGCTGTACTGCTACAAAAAGGATTTTATACATTAGATAACTGACGCCTCCACATCCTGTGCTTTCCCTCAGAGAAAGTCTGGTGTGAAATATTTGGTGGTTGTGTGGAATGGTTGGAATGACAGCCTCAAATGATAGGTGTACATTTCTATTAAAAACCATTATCCCATTTTTTTTATGGCTGAATTGGAGTCAGGAGGGTCACTAAGCATTTCACAGAAATGAAAGTGTCCAAAATTTAACTTATCTTCACTACCTGTTGTCTGAATTCCAACTCCTTGCTGAGATGTGAGCTGTCCCTTCCTTGATTAGCACACCATAAAGAGAGTATTTGGATGCCAATAGTTTTTTCCTTCACTTCTCTTTCCTCTTTTTGTGTAAAGTGTTTTCAAATAAAAATAAAAATCAATCAGAATGATCTGTGTTTAAAAATATAAATTGAATATGTCACCTTAGACAGAAAAAAGGCACTTTCTTTCTTCAATAGACATTTTTGACCCTGCCTTAATAATTTCCAAACCTGAAAAATCCAGAATAATATTGACCATAAAACAACCGATCATTGGTGGTAATCTGAATTAATGTTTGCAACATTTAGCTTTTCTTTATAAACCCTTATTTCATTCTTTTTGTTCCTGGCAACCTGTGGATCTATAGAGCTTGTATAAAGCAGGGTTGCTATGTTCTTCTCAAAGAAGCAGAGCAATCAAAGAGATTTCATTTCTAGCTGGGCCATTCCCACAGGCAACTGCTGCTGTCTGTAATACTTCCAGCCTTATTATTAGGCAAAGTGGGACAGCTACTTTGGAAGGACAATGTCTAATGGAGGGGTGGGAAACAGTGGTAAGGTATTTGAAGACTAACCTGTGTGGGGTGGGGCCTATTCTGAATGTCCATACCCTCCTACCAATTACTTCCTCCAGAGAGGAGGAGCAGTTGGCATCCCATATCCAGTGTTGAAGCGAGATTCACTGCCGGTCTATTCAACTACTATACAAAGATGAGATGTGCAACTCATGCACCACAATGTCTTTAATAGAGACATAAAATGTCCAAAATTTTTCAAGCCATGGTAAAAGAAGTGTCTCTCTCTCCCATTCCTGGGAAGAAGAAAAAAAGAAGTGTTTCTCTCCCATTCTTGGAAAAAATGGGAATTTTCAAGAAAAAAAAATGAAAAATGCAGTATTAGAATCCTTTGCAGATTGCAAGTCACTCTGTCAATTTAGAAACATAAAAAGCATTAAAAAAAAACTTGGTTTAACATAAAATGATCACATTTCCTATATTACAAAAACAATCTATTTAGAATATAACTACAATTTTTTTTCCATGGGAGGAAATGTTACAGATGGAGCTGTAAGGTCCTTGAAGGAATACCTCAGCTATAATAGATCTCTTCGTTTTTTTCAGTTTGTGGAGCCAGCCAAAATAAACAAAATAAACAAAACAAACAGAATATGCCTTCGTCAACCGCAAATCCCAGGATTCCATAGGATGTTGCTAAGGCAGTTAAAATGGAACGTAACACTATAGCAGTGAGGAATTGTAATCATCTGATGCTGTACAACGTCTTACATAAAAGTCTTTCTCTTACATAGTAGTAAATATGTGAACACTTTACCTTCAGCATTTTGTTCATCCTTCTAACAGAAGATATTTCGTACACCTACTTTCCCATTTTAATGTGATAAAAAATTTTTTTGGGAGGAAAAAGAAGATGAAGAAATAAAACCTCTCCTCCTCCCATTTTTTTCCTGATTCCCCTCCTTCCCCCAGGCCTTCACATCTGTGGTCTTGGGTCAACTGCTTCTTCAGACAAACAGCTGTCTGTCTTCTTCTTGAGATAGCATATCCACCCCTTCTTTGTTCCTGTGGTGGTGGAGCCTGAGAACATGAAGGTTCAATTTATCTGGTGCGGGAAGACTTATGCAATGGATTTTTCCAGTGTGATCTTTTGCTTCTGACATTATCACTGTGTTATAGGAAAGAGCCAAACTGTAACAGGAACCATAGTGTAACAATTCCCTTGATGCAAGGGGCTTCTAATAAGGTCAGAGGAGTCCCAAGTAGGGGAAGACCAGGGCCATTTCTGCACTACAGTGTTAAAGTGCTGTTATTCCACTATCAACCTTGTATGGAATTCTGGGGTTTGTAGTTTAGGGAAGGGCACTTCGAATTCTCAGCCAAAGAGCTCTTTGGTCTCAGTAAACTACAAATCCCAGAATTCCACAGGACGTTGAAAGTGGAATAGCAGCACTTTAACACTGTAGTGTGGAAATGGCCCAGGATAGGTAGCAGGTCTTCTATTGTTCTGAGATATTACTGTTGATTTTCCTCCGTCTCTATCTATCTTAGGCATGTTTCACAGTAACTAATTATAATACTGTAATCTATTTTAACTGCCATTGTCCCATCCTATGGAATCCTGGGAGCTGTAGTTTCATACAGTATTTAGAACTATTGGATTCAATATGTAAAAATTAGATAGATCTAGGTTGGTAAGGAGAATACATGGGAATATACGATCTAAAAAGGAGATGATAATTGTTAATTAGAACCAGCAATCAAAGCAAATCGGGAAGTTACTTTTCTGTTAAAGTGTTAAATGTGGAATGTCTAGGCTTGAATGTTTAACTATTTTAACCTTTTTCTCTTGCTCTGTTCTCTTTCTTTCTTTCTTTCTTTCTTTCTTTCTTTCTTTCTTTTTTCTTCTCTTTCTGTACATTTGTATTTTGCATATATTGCATTTTCTATTTTGTACCACAAGTATTTTGTAACACAAGTGACTGTCAATTTGAAATTAATAAAAGTGACTTAAAAAAAAAAAAGAATTCTCAGCCAGATGGTTGTAGTCCATCACCAAACTGCGAATCCCAGAATTCCACACGATGCAGCCATAGCAGTTAAAATGGTACCAAAGTGCTGTAACTGTGTATGGGGGCTACAGCACTGATGTGGATCAAAAAGATTGTGCATGTTTTTTTTCTCTCTCTCTCTACATAGCATAACATAAAAGTGTAATATAAAACTTGCAAAGCCTGTAGTTCTAGGACAATTGTGTGCACAGAGCAATCCAGTACCATTGTGTTCATTGTGGAGCTTATAGCTATTGGCATAAAACTGCAACTTAGAGACACATACTGAACTTTGTATATCAAAAAGCAGTTCTATGCCTCTGCCCCCCCCTCCCCAGCTAAAAGTTCATTCTCAAAGTGACCACATATTTAGAGGTTAGTCATGTCACCTAAGATTACCCTTCAATGTCTACTTTTAGGCAGCAGATGTTCCTACTGTGAGTACATGTGGTTCTCCATTTATTCTTTTCTTTCCCAAAAGCCAATAAAAAGGGGGAAAAATTGTCCATACCTAAAGTAGCCTCAAGAATGTAACCTTTCTTTTTTGACAGTGCTTTCAATCTTTCTTCCATGCTGAGAAGACTGCAATAGGTCTCTTTAGCACTTACATGTTTGCTTCAAACTCCTGCAGTTCATAAAATTAATTTTTATCAGAAACAAAACATGCTGATGAGGCTGATTGTTTGATGGGACCTTCTTCCTTCTCCTTCTTTCCTATTAATTATGTATCTGCCATAGAGAGCTCTTGTGGTGTGTTTTCTGGGGAAAATTTTGCCATGTAAAGGCTTTTATTGAAATATATTGCATTGAAAAGGTAGACTTCATGTTTCTGTAAAAAGTGCCGTAGAAGAGCATGTCCTTAATTTTAGCTAAGCACAATTGAGTGCCTTGGATCACTTGATGTTTTGTTTTTCACTTACCGGTAAATAGGAACAAGTTTGATCAACTAATATCCCTTCTTATTCAGCTATCAGAATTTATATAGAAGGCTAATCTTCTGTCTTTTTCTGGTGTGGTTACAGTCAAGAAGCTGAACTAAAGGATTAGTGTATTGAACCACTAATGATTGGTCAGAATTGCTTTTCTATATAGATTTGAATTTTCATGGATTTTTATCTGCAAGGCTTTGGCAACACTATCTGATGAAATTCCTCAGGGTCTCATGTGGTAATTTTACAACTTTGGGGATTTTATCACATGGGTATGCATTGATTTAAAGTGTTTAGATGATGTCATCCTTCATATTTGTATCCATACAGATTTTGTCCTCCATTACCTAATGGCTACAGGGGAAAAAAACCTTTCAGACATTCTATGAGAATGGAGGGCTATTGTTCTTGTATTACTGTCTCAAAGGGCTCCTTTGTGATTTGGTTGCCAGGATGCTAATGGGAGGCCTGGTGCTATTTTTGAAGACTATTTGGGTCAGGCAAGTCTGATTAGTCTCAATCAGAAAGTTAGTAGATTGAATGTTTCAACCATAAATGGCCAACCAGAAGGATGTCCAAGGATGACGATAGGCATGCAAAGGTTTCTAACTCAGATATAAACTGCTAAATCTCAGGAGCTGCTGGTGTTGCTCCCTCCTTCTACTGACACTGTCTTGATTTCTTCCATTGGAGGGAAGAAATGTTACCTTTGTACTTGGGAGACTGAAAGCAAGCATGGCCAGAGAAAAGATGAAAGGAATGAAATGAAATAAAATGAAATTTTGGTATCGAGTTTTCATTGTGAGAAAGGAACATCTCTCTTGTATTGTTGGATTTCCATGTCTCCCAGCGGAACTGGTAGCCAGGTGGAAAGGATCCCTTTTTCTTGCTATTTATCTACTAGCGTATTTACCTGGCATTGCTAGGGGTTTTTATTTTTCTCTTAAAAACTCACCAAACTGTCTTCTCCATTTCCTGTAACTTTGCTCCATATTTCCCAATGCAGTCTGAATTCAGAGTTATTTACATACACAGTTTGGGTTCCTGAGAGAGTACACTGTCCTCCTTCTTGCTGCTAGGCCTCATGTCCATAGCAACCGGCATATTTCTGTACTTGTAAATTTTCCCCATATTCCCCAATCCAATCTTTATTCAGAGCTGTTAACATACCGAGGTTGGGTTCCTGCAGGAATACATTGTCCTTCTTGCTGCTAGGCATCATCTCCATAGCAACCAGCCTATTCCAGTACCTGTGACTTTTCCCCATAGTCCCCAATCCAATCTGTGTTGTCTGGTGATATTGATGTACTGGCTTTCTTCTCTTCTTTCTGTTGAATTTGTGCAATGGCTTTACATTTTTCTGGAAGCATTTTTTTGTTTTGAATTTCAACTTTAAGATTTCTCACATATGGAACTCGTACAATCTACTGTGTGAGGCAAGAAGACCTTGCAACTACGGCCATTTCTGCACTACACTGTTAAAGTGCTATAATTCCACTTTCAACATCCTATGGAATTCTGGAGTTTGTAGTTTACTGAGGCCAAAGACATCTCTGGCTGAGAATTCTTAAATGCCCCTTTTTAAACTACAAATCCCAGGATTCCATAGGATATTGAAAGCGGAATAATAGGACTATGACAGTGTAGTGTGGAAATGGGCTATGTTGTGCATGTCACTTTAATTTTTCTCACATATGCCTCCCAAGTGTTTTCTGGGATCCTTACTGATGGTAGGCCGCATCTCCATAGCAACTGGCCTGAGGCCCAAGAGTTCTCTGGCTGAGAATTTAAAGGCCCCTCCATAAACTGCCCAAGAGTCCATAGAATCTTCACAGCCAACCAATCATACGAGGTCTTCTCACCTCACTCAGCCAATCGTATGAGGTCTTCACCTGCCTGACATAGACAAACAAACTCACAAACAGACAAACATTGACTTTTATATAATAGATAAGCTTGTGGAAAATATTGCTTTACTTTTGAAGGTGATAGATGATGATGAAAGAGATGCAAATAGTGACAGAAGGAAGAAGTAGCTCATTTTTTCATATACAAAGGCATATAAGTTGCTTTATATAAACAAACCTTGAAGTTTGTTTAAATAAGGCTGGTTATTTTGTGTATTATTTTTTGTTCAAAATCTGATAGTGTAAAGAACAATCTGGAAAAATGTGCTGTGCAGAATTTAAAGATACAGTTCTGGTCCTCACGTACAAGAGTGGAATTAAAATAGTCTTTTCCCTGTTGCAGAGGAAAATAAATATTCTTCTGCAGCATTCTCTCCGTATTTGAAAGCCCCAATGCATTGTGCAGGAATTATTCTGCAGAGGAAAACATATTTTCTTTACCACAACCTTCCTGTTTCCTGTGCAGGAAAAAAAAAAGTTGCACTAGAACAAAACCCACTATATTTTTCTCTGTAGAATAACTTCAGTGCAACCCTTTAGGACACTGAACACCAGGAGAAAAATGCACACAATTATTGCTGTTCTATTATTTTTATTGACAGAGGTCCACAGCTTTCAGGAAACCCATTTTTCAACCTGGGAACAAATAACTATGAATATTCTTTCCAGATAATGGAGAGCACCAGACCTGCTGAAAGACATTCGGGGCTACATTCTGCACTGTTCTTTATGCCCCCTGTCCTACAATCTGAGACACCTGGTGGGATGGCCCCAATCAAATTCCCAACTTAAATGCTGCTGTTATATTTTATTATCTACTCAATTGCCTCTTTTCATTACTGCCAGGTTATTATAGTCACAAGAGTAGTTTCAGTTCACAGTTTGGGGGAGAAATCATTTTTGTACCTCAGCAGAGAGAAATGAATGAAGGGCATTCCAGAGCAATGGCTGGGAAATTAGCATGGCAGGAAAAGAAAAGATCAGGTATCAGACATGGCAGCGGAACAAAAGGTAGATATATCTGTGCAGTTCCAAATGGAAAACAAAACAGTATCATGGGACTGCAACTTGGGAAATCCAAGGTCAAGTTCCTATAGAGCCATGAAATTCACTGATGACCTTACCATCTCCTTTACCTTGACTTATCTCATAGGGTTATTTTGAAGATAAAGTGGGAAGGGGATTGCTGGTTTGAGCTCTTTGGAGGAAAGCTACAGTATAAATGCAGCAAACTGCAAATACATGAAAGTTAGAACCAAGAAGTTTGGGGTAATAATGCACCTTTCCACTTACCAGTTTTTCAGGTTTCTTGATACTCTCTCTACCACAGCTGATGATAGTTGGAATGCTCCATCTGTTACCACTTGCTTCATTTTGCTTTTTCTGTGCAATGGACAGTTGTTTGAAGAGGAAAAAAAGGAGCTTCTGAGGTGTGTTTTTGTATTATTTTATGGGTCAGACTTTCATACAAGATTCTTCACTCCCATAATCCTGAAGTTACTTGCTTCCTGAAGGCTGACGCTATCTCTCAGTGTTGTGAACCCTGCATCCAACTTCATATGATACAGCTTACTAATAGCTGCCCAGTTCTCCAGCTAACCAAGCCCAATGAGCACCAGCTACTATTCCACACTGATAAAATGCAATGTTTCTGGCATTGTTTTAAAAGCTATGATGTCTCATCACCTTTTACCCCTATCATAAATTCACTGTGTGGGCTGAGAAGATCTTCAGCCTGACAACTGTAGTATAAGTCTTGATTGGGGTGGAAATTTTGCATCCTCTCTACATGTTGTTGGACTGAAAATCCCAGCAGCCCTAGCTAATGGTGAGAAATGCTGGTAGCTGCAATTCAGCAACCCCTGGAGGGCAGCACCATTCCCACCTCAGATGTAGATATTGGGTTCATTTTGATGTCTCAGTGTTACTATGCTGTACACCCCCACTCCATGATATGATTGGCAAAGGACATTATTTAATTGGTATTAAATATAATTCAGACACTGTTAAGGCTGAAAAGCCATGCTGGCAGAGACGATTGGTTGAACATGTGCAAAAGTAGGTCAGATGGGATCTCAGGGCATGGCCAGCCCATAGTTCAAGGGATCAGTGAGGAAGCTGTGATAATAATGAGCTTGTGGTAATCCCCTCAACAACTCAACATCCAAATACAATAACACACAAAACTGTCTCAAAAGAGCTCCTGATTGTCATCAACCTGTTCCCTCTTCCTGCCAAAACTTTCCTTAATTTCATCATCTGGCATTTTTATTTTTAAAAAAGTAATAAAAAATACAGCATACATACCTGCTCCCATCAGTGCTTTGTCACCTAATGCTAAGACTATTAGTTCCTTCTGGACCCCATTGTTTTCTCCACTAGAAAGCCGTTAACACCTTCCCTTTCAGGGCAGAAAAATAGTATTTAAAGCCTGGCTCTGAGCCTGGCAACTCATAGTACACTGGACGTAGGTAATCACTCTGCTGCTCAGATTCCTGTTTTGTGCTACCCTCAGACCTCTAGTCTGAGCCACATTGCTTCATCTCTTCTCTCCAGGATGGGAAAATATAACCTACTTCATCCCAGCTTCTTGATATCCAATTTTCCTTCCTTTCCTTCATGTAGCTTTGAGTGGCTGGGAGACTGCTTGGATTTCGTGTGTGTTTGTCATCTTCCCCCAATAAAACATTCTTTTAATCTCCAACTGATGTCCCTGCATTAGTACCAGTATACATAGGTGGAAAGATCCTGTAAGGTTACCCCTCTCTTTCAAACCTCCTTTTGAGCTAATCGTTCCCCACTGTTCCATGTAGGCATTGGTATTGGGGTGGACTTCTAAGTCACCCACCTTTTGGGGTAACATCAGTACTAACACATGACAATTATTTGATGCTAATATCAGAATGTGGATTTTTCTCATAGAACTGATCAGTACCAGTCATTTTCCTGCCTGGAGCAGGGCATAATGCTCTTCCCTGCTTCTTGTTAGAGGCATCACTTGGAATTATCTTTCTGCCTCAACTAGATGCCAGTGGTTGCCTTCATCTCACTTTTCCCTTTTCATGGTGCTGCTTGAAACGTGCAACTATACCCTGCTGCATAACAGGGGCACTCTGGCCATGGAGTTATTAGCCACTTTCTTCCTCAAATGGTTCCTTATGCCCTGGCCACAAAGTGTTATGAAGGGTGGAATGACCCCTTTGGAATACTATTGGATGAGCTATGGTAGAATACAGCAAAAGGGGAGGAATTGGGAGGGGGTTGAGGAATGAACCCCCTTTGCATGAATGGAAGCACTTTCTATTCATGTCGTGACACTGTTGGACCCAGGACAGTAATAATAATTTACTCCAATAATACTCCAATAAGTGGAGTGTTGAACTTAAAACAAATAAACAAACAACCAACTTGGAACATGACTTATGTTCCTGAATGATGTTCCAATAGCTTGGTATTCAAATGAGTTGTAGAGTAGCATATAAACAAATGGACAAATTGGAATGCCCAAAAGCCAAGTCATACCATGAAACCCTGCTTTGCTTGGTCAATTTATATTCTTAAAGACATGAGACAGTTCCAATTGCCTCCCCCGCCTCTTCTTCTTAGAAAAGGTTCAGGTAGAAAGAAGTAGCTAAGAAATTTAGAGCAAAGATTTCTTTGACCACAGGCCTGGCTGACTTTACGTGGTTTCAACAAACCATTCATTTACTTCAAAGGAGATGTATGTTTCACTGAACTCAGTGGAATCAAGACTTTAGCATCCCAGCCCTGTTTGATGGTGATGTTTATCAAAGGACAATAGAACCTGAATAAAATACATTTATGTGTGATCAGCTTATTGAAGCTGGAAAAAATGGAATATATATGCATATTTCAGTAATCAGCATTGCCTTTGATCTGCCACTTTGTTTATAGCTACCATTAAAAAAGAAATACCATCTCTAAATCCACTTGTGTAACAATAAATGGAAAATTTGTACTAGTTTAGAACAACAGGGATAGCTAAACTGTGTTGATTTATCCACCTCAGCAAATGGTCTGCTCTTATTAAGGGAACTAGCAGTATTATTTACTGATAATATGGAACAGGGAGGACTGATTTTGTTTAATGCAGTATAGCAGTGCATTGGAAACACAGGTTTTGTAAATTGAAATATTAAATTAGTACTATAAAGCTAGACAGATCACTCTGTCTGGTGCTATCAGGTTTTATGTGCAGATATCTGCTGACCATTCTTAGTGGAAGATGTGTATAATCTACCTGGAGTGATGGGTCTCTAGATGTAACTTAATAATAGCCTTGTTTTAACATCATAAAAGTTTCTTTGGTTTCCTTTGAGTGTGCTCCAATTATATTACTATAGATGGATCAGCAGTCACTATAATATAATACCTTCTCAAATAATATTAAGAATTTTGTACTAAACACTGACTGATATATTGCTATAGATATCTTTCTGTAGTTCTTTTTTCCAGTAACTATTGAAGGAACTCTTTTCTGCTTAATAGTCTTTAGAGAGTAGTGACCAAACTTTCTATAAGCATGGCACACATCAAATTGAATTCATGAGACAGCAGAACTGCAGTGCATACCAAAGTTACTGAATGATTGGTTACACTTATATCCCATTTTGTTTCTCAAAGAAGAAGAAACTAAAGCAACCTTGCAACAATAAAATAGGCATAAAATAATAACAAACCCACAGGCTGCATTAATGAGAAAATATCAACTCTGTAAACTGATCAAACAGAGAAATTCACAAACCTCAAGAAACCAAGGCACAGGGAATGAAAGCAGTCCTAAGACATTCCTAATGAGAAGCCTTAGTACACTCATAATGAGATAGGTGGTGATCAGCCATAACAAAGGTCTCTCAGCTAAACAACCAGGATGTTATTCCACAGGTTGGGTGCCATGACTGGCAAGGCTGTACTTCTTACTGATCCCCATTGGACTTCAGATGCCTGATGATTTCAGAACAAGGTCTCAGATGATAATTGGAATATGTAGAGAACAACAAATGGAAATAAGTGGTCTTGGAAGTACCCAGCCCCAACCAATCTTTCTTTGAGAGAATTCTCTGCATCACTAACCAAGGTATTCAATGCAATGTGTGTGCCTTTAAGTCACCTGTCAACCTACTTTGATCCCATAAATGTCATGGATTTTTCTTAGACAAGGATTACTCAGAGGTGGTTTGCCATTACCTTTCTCTGGATATAGCCTATATTCACACCTTACTATAGATGATTTTAACAGTCAGGGTAGACAAGGACCAGTCAATCAAGGTTGCAGTTTAGGTTAATTTCTCTAAAGATTTTATGCATATCATGGCAGGGGAAGGGGGGAGTACAAAATAGAAAACAAAACAAAAAAACCCAGAATAAATGATCCAGCCTTCCTTGAGTAGACGAACAAAGCCTCAGATGTGGATGCTCCAGTATGCCCCTGATAAAATGGAGTTCAAATCAGAGCAGATTCCAGTGGTTCTGGTTGGGATCCTTTTGGTGTACTGATAGCAACTATGTGTTTTCCAGGGTTGCACAGCATTGCTGAGAGAAGGCAGATAAAATCTGCTGGCCTGGAACAGCCTGTTCCTTTAGTGCCTTCCTTCTTAGCAACTATAATGACTCTTTTCTTCTTGCCGCCACCACCACCACCACCACCATTTCTGCCCATGTAGTTAGGCCAGTATAGACCACCACCAGAATTATGCAAAATGCTGAGCAAGTCACAGCAGGCTTCCAGATTGGGTTTTCTCTCCAGGGACCAGGTTGCTGGAGGTCAAAAGCCCATCACCCAGAAAATTTAACCATTTAACAAAGCCTTATGAAATATCCTGCAAAGAACACAGGGGTAGCTTACAACAGTCCAGTCTAGCATAGGAGTAAGATTTTAGTAAGGAATTTCCTTTTCAAACAGTGTAACCAAATAATGGGTGAGATAAGGAAAGAAGAAAAGAAGGCAGCAGTCATACCAATGGAATTCCAAATTAAAAACCCATAAAGCCAATTTAGCTACTACTTTTTGCCTGTGGGTAGAATTTTGGTTTCAGAGCATGTGAAACAGTTTCTTGAGGGAATAAGAACTTGAGAAAGAAAGCAACTCTGGGATTACTGATTGGAGACTCATTTTACTCATTTGGTAATAATGTTGACCATTTCACTCAATGATTAACAGGCAAACCCATTGTGAGTTTGTGAAGGCTGTAAATGTATTGAAGGGCTAAAAAGATAGCTGTGATCATAAAATTTACCAGATTTGGTGGAATGGTTGATATAGTTAAAATAATGATGATTTTGTTTGTAGTTTATCCTGATATTTTATTGGTAACATTGCACACATTTTTGTAACTGCATCTATATAATATTTTTAATCACTTCTATGCAAGCATAGGCAAACCATCCAAAGAGCTTCAGGCCACAAAGATCAGTTCAAAAACCACAATGATGGTTTCACTTATGGTCTAACTATTCAGTCCCCAGAGTGCTGATTAAAAAGACCTTTTAAAGGTTCCATCAGGCTTATTCCTGTTGCTGTTCTTTGGAGTCTTATCAGAATAATTAGGCTTTCAGTCCTCAAGAGATGCTGAAGCTATAAATGGTTACATTTCTGCTTTCTCTCTGATCTTGTCAGAAAACAGCAGCTTCTCTGCACTACAAGAACTCCTAACTACTTAACGCGTTCATGCTACTGACGAGGAGAATGTGTTTCACATTTTAAATGAATTCTGCTCCAATAAATGCTATACATTTTGCAGCAAATTGCTTTCTTGGAGAAATGTCATTTCAAACCTATTGCACTGCTAGCTGAATCATTGATACATTACTCAATTTTATTATAAATTTATTGTTCTCTGTTTCATGGTACAGGAAGGTTTTTAATTTTTTTTAAAGTCTCAACCAACCAGTGTAAAATTAATTTGGGCAATATTATTCATTTACATTTGAGTTACATGAATTCAATTATGTCAGTTGTTTAATGTCATTCCTGAATATTTGTTAAGTTCCTAATTGCATTAGGACACAGTGTCACTCCAGATTTCAAGAAATAATGATGCTGGTAACTTACTTATCACATTGGTTTAATTTTATTTTTTTCACTGTAGACTTGGGATAAGAATTAAATGGCTCTCCAGATATTATTGGACTGCAACTCCCAGCCCTGTTCATCACAGCACTGCCTATCTATCAATCTATCTATCTGTCAGAAGTTTTACAAGCACACACACAAATGCAAATACATTCCTACATACATTCATCTGCTGCACATATATACTCAGGTGTAAGATCCATTTAACATGATAGGATATATGTCTGAACATACAATTCAAATGTTTAAACTATGGTGATAGGGCAGCTAAACCTTTTTTTTAAAAAGCATCTATATTTGTCTCCTGCCATATGATCTGGCAGAGTACTATATCTGCAGTGCAACTCTATGCATGTTTACTCAGATGTAAGCTCCACTGAACTCAGTAGGTCTTAATCCCTTGCAATTGTATTTAGGACTGTAACCTTATAAATGTAACTGCCCTACGTTCATTAATACTTTTCTTCAAAAATTGAGAAATGGTGAATATTCTCCAATCACATATGCACACAGAGGGCGAGTTTTCAGCAGGGAGTTGAGCAAATTGTTCCTTGTGAATTCAGAGTGCTTGCTAATAATCTTTGAGAATTCTCGGAAAGGTCCCAACAGATTGGAGAAGGGCAAATGTTTTCCCCATCCTCAGAAAAGGAGGACTATCAACCAGTCAGCTTGAAATGATACCAGGAGAGGGTTTTTTGTTTTGTTTTGTTTTTTGGAATAGCATTACAGGCTTGGTGTATCAGGGGAGTGCTGTGAATGTAGTATATCTTGATTTCAGTAAGGCTTTTGACAAGGGCCATTTTCGCACTACACTGTAATAATGCTACTATTCCACTTTCAATATCCTGTAGAATTCTGGGGTTTATGGTTTACTGAGGCCAAAGATCTCTCTGGCTGAGAATTCTAAATGCCCCTCCCTAAACTGCAAACCCCAGGATTCCATACAATGTTAAAAGTGGAATAATAGCACTATAACATGTAGTGTGGAAATAGTCAAGGTCCACTAGGATATTCTTGCAGGCAAGTTGGTGAACTGTGGACTAAATTGTGGTACAGTTAGGCTGATCTGTAATTGAGTTGAAAGGTCAAACCCAGGAGTTCTCATCAATGGTTGCTCTTCATCCTGGAGAGAAGTGACAAGTGAGTGCTTCAGGGCTCTGTTCTGGGCCCAGTGCTATTCAACATCTTTATTAATGACTTAGATGATGGAGTAGAAGGCATGCTTATCAAATTTGCAGATCGCATCAACTGGTGTGGGGAGAGGCTAATATCCCACAGGACAAGATCAGAATTCAGAATGACCTTGGTAGATTGCAGAGTTGGGCTGAGAGTAACAAAATAAGCTAACACAATTAATTTCAACAGAGATAAATGTAAGATACTACATCTGGGTAGGAAAAATGAAATGCACAAATATAGGATGAGTGACACTTGAACATTAGATGTGAAAAGGATCTAGGGGTTTTAGTAGACTATAAGGTAAACATGATTTAACATGGCCAAAAAAACCAATGCTATTTTGGATTGCATTTAGTGTCCACATCACAGGAGGTAGTAATGCTACTTCATTCTGCTTTGGTCAAGCCTCACCTGGAATATTTTGTCCAGTTCTGGGCACCACAATTCAAGAAGGATATTGACAAGTTAGAACATGTCCAGAGGAGGCCAACCAAAACAGTGAAGGTCTAGGAGCCAAGTTTTGTGAAGAACAGTTCCAGGAGCTCAGTGTATTTAGTATGGAGGACTGAGAGGTAATGTTAGCTGTCTTTAAATAGCTGAAGGGATACCATGTAGAAGGTGCAGCAAGCTTGTTTTCTGCTGCTCTAGGGACTAGAACATGATCCAAGGATTCAGATTACAAGAAAATAAATTTCACCACAATATCAGGAATATCTTTGTAAGAGCTGTTTAACAGTGGAATAGGCTGCCTTAAAGAGTGGTGGAACATCCTTTTTTTAGAGGTCTCTAAACAGAAGGTGGATGGACATCTTGCAGGAGTGACTTAATTGTGTATTCTTGCATGGCAGGGGATGGACTAGATAGCCCATGTGGTCCTTTCCAGCTTTAAGATTTTAGTATTCCATGATTCTATTAAAAATGTCTGGGAAGGTAGTCTAGTTTTTGTTTCTTGTCTACCAAAGGCCTGCAGGACAATTGGGATAATTAGCTAAGATTGTGCATTAAATTGTTCACACTGTAGTGGGTAGTGTGGAAGAGGGCAATGAGACTAAATAGACTACTTAGTGAATGGGGGCTTCCCAGGTTGGCATCTTGAGCATTTTTTTGTGGCCAGTTCCTAAGAAGGAAACAGACTTTGGAGATCAGTTCTAACATGCCTCACTTTAAATCTTGAGGTTTAAGTGGGTTGTTTTGGGATGATGCTGGTAAGTCTTCCCCACTGAAAATAGCTGGCCAATCACAGGCTGTGAAGAAACAGCCTGGAACTGGTGCCTTAGTGGCTTGGCCCTTTAAGGTAAACAGGAGGTTAGGGAAAAAACTTCTGCCTCTGTGCTATGGAAGACTCTATTACAGAATGAACTTGCAAATAAGTAAGTACAATATGGCCTAAGTTTGTCCCATCATGTATATCTCTCCTCTTTATTTTTGGAGGATGTGCAGTGGAATACTAATACAGTGGTAATCTGAAGTGGAACGCTAGCATTGGCCATGATGGTACTTTTTCTGACCAATTGGCCATGATGATACTTTTTCTTTTCTCATCATGCTACTGCAAACCTATTCCTGTTGGATCTATTTTGGAAAAATCTTGGATTTACATGTAGGGTCACTATATTGAATTAATATAGTGACCCTACATGTAAATCCAAGATTTATTGAATTTATATGCCACTTTTCTCCCAAGATGGGACCCTAGGCAGCTTCCAAAAGTTTTTTTTAAAAAAAAAATAAAGTAAAAGCATAAACACAAAACATTAAAAGACATATAACATTTTAAAACTAGCAATAGACTTTTCTTTAAAAAAAAACTAATAAATAACTCAAAGGTCTCTAGTTCACCCATTAAATGCCTGCTTAAAAAGAAACGTCTTTGCCTGAGTACGAAAGGAAAGCAGGGCAGGGACCAGCCTAGCCTCCTGGGGAAGAATGTTCTACGTGATGGAAGCAGCCTCTGAGAAGGCTCTCTGCCATGTCCTTACCATATGAATATCACTGTATATAGTGTTATCTCCACACAATTATATACTGAACCTTCACCACCACTCTACTTTCTGATATGTAGGGATCGAAAAAAATGAAATATTTTTTAATTTTTTTTTTAATTTTTTTTTAAAAAAATGGCTGAAAAATATGAGTTTTGTCAAGAAACTTAATGTCAAGAAATGTCAAGAAGAATCTTAGACTGAAAACAATCTTGGCAGTTTGGGACTTACAAAATTCACACATGTTTAGTGCAGAAAATAGCATATAAATAGCATTTTCTGTGCAGGAAATAGTACTCTTTTCCTGAAGTAAAAAATATTTCTGTATAGATCTTCCACATAGAAAATACTATTTCGTAAGCAGAAAATTCTGTTTTCTGCACTAAACAAACAGGCATGAATTTTGCACAGGATAAACACTGCATGGGCTCAAAACTGTGTGGTTTTTAAAGACATTGTCAGAGAGGGAAGAAAATTGCTAAAATTACTCATTATTTCCTTTGAGAGAAAAATTAGTGAAGAATTAGATCCCTAACAATCACCAATATGTTCAGTATTTAAATCACCTCTAGCAAACTGTAACAAAACAGACCCCTTCTCTTATCAGTCTCTCCCAGCAATGAAAATGTTGGATACACTGACATTCTACCTGGGTTGCTGCTAGTCTGGGAAAAAGTATTGTTCAGACCTTCAATCCTATGCTGGCAAAAGCAAAAGCGCCACAGTTGAAAATAATCCAGTTTTGATTGTTAGCAAATTAACTTCCTACAGCTATTCTGGCAATTTTTGATGCTGTAACAGATTTGAATTCAAATTGTCTGGATGCACTGCAGAAGGGAGTCTAGGATGCCTAAAACATTTTAGGATGCTGATGTGGACAGACTGGATCAGAAAATCTGTAAAGAGCAATAAAATATTGAAAGAGCCAACTGAAAATGACCCATGCTTAAATCAATGGTAGATAGCATTACAAGCATACCCACAGACCAATGTGTAGGTATAGCATGGACAAAATGAAAGCACTGTCCTTCCGAAATGAATAAAAAAATTTCCCCGTGCCATGGAATTTCCTTCAGTCTCCAAATTTCTAGCATTGCAGAATGAGTCACCGAAAACCATGCACACCTGGAACCCTTTTATTTGGTGTGCTTGCATTCTTTTGGTAACTTTGCTTGTCCCTCCCCTTTTTTGGATGCCTAAATCTAAATCTCTAAATTTAAATTTCAGTCTAAACGTTTGACTGAATTTTTAAGATACTGCAGTGATAGAAATGTGGGGACTGGAGGAAAATTTCATGGAGTGGTATAATTCTTATTGGGGGAAGGCCCTCGTTTAACCATAGCTACCTCGTTTAACCCTGTCACATACCTACTTGTTTGCAGGCAGTTGCAAGCACCTTCAATTTCATAATGGAATTCAGAAGTACCCTGCATAACCCAAAGGTGCTTCACAAATGCCAATGAGGTAATCCCCTGGGGTACTCAATGTCAAAACAGGATTTGCAGAGAGATGTCCTGGTTCCAATCCAGCAGAACAAGGAGGATAGCTAAAATGTAGGTGAACCAGCTTATACCCCTTACAAGTATGATCACTACTCACCAAGATGTTACATGTATTTGCTATATCTTGTCTAGGTTATAGTAATGTGCTCTAAGTGGACTTGCCCCTGAAAATCACTCAGAATCTTCCATTAGAACAAAATACTGCTGCTAGAATTCTCTCCTGATATGGGTGCTTCAGTTTCTATACTCATTCTAGTGTGGTCTCAACTGCTACCAAACAAATATTTAATGGTTGATTGAAGTGCTGGAATCTCATGGTTTGAGGAGCTGAGACACCGTGCCCTGTTACCCTGGGTGAGCTGGATTGACACAAAAGATGGCATTGCTTAATCCTCTTCTTGAAACAGAGGTAATGATTGCCTTTCCTAATCAATTTCAGACCATTTAAGGAACATAGTGAGACAAAGTGTCCCTCAGGGGTGTAGTGCGTGTGTATGTGTGTATGAAAAAGAAGGGCATTGTTCCTGTATAAGAATTCTGTGCCACAAATGAATTTTTCTTTCACTTCTCCAGTTTCTAACATCGTAGTAACTTAACTCATTGATTGAGCACTCAGAAATATAGTTTAGGCACCCAAATTGAAAAGGCAGGCCAAATTACCAAAGGACTATGAAAAAACTAAATAGAAGAGTTCTACATTTGAGCAGTTCACAGTGTCTCACTTCTTGCAGTTCTATAAATTTGAGGACTGAAGGAAAACTTCGTGGGTGTGTGTGCTAAGTCTCGTTTGAAGAGGCAATACCATGATTCTCCTCATAGCTACACCCCCATTTCCCTTCCCTCAAAAATGCACTATTTCCTTTCACTGGTATACATTTTGTATGCATAGAATCATGCATAACATTTAAAAAATGTGAATAGCTAAAAATGCATGCAATTGAAAGCAGCCATAAACATATTTTAGCTGGGGGTGAGGGAAAGTGTACAAAGCTATATGCTTTAGAAAGAGTGCAGAAATAAATGCATCCATGATGGAAAATACATAGAGAATATGCATATAGATTTGGCTGTGGCATATGATCTTAGTACATTTCCACAAATAAAGATAGTGCAGCTCTATTAAACAGATGAATCAGGCGACAGTATATAGCAGCCTTCTCAGCCTGATGGATGGATTTGAACTACACCTTTCATCATCCCTCACTATTGACCATACTGGATGAAGCCTATCAGTTTTGTAGCCTGCAATTCTGGAGAACACCATGTTAAGAAAGATGCAGAAGCATGGAGTGTGAGGTAGGTGGGAGGGCTCAGTTCTAAGTGGAAAATGTTATGATCTCTGTTGACTTGTACTCATGCATATATTTATCTCTTTGACATCATAGTAAATGTCAGAACTGGACAGAAGTGAAGAGCTGTGCCAAGTGGAATCCCAGCATGTACATTTCCCTTCACCAGGAGCCTTCTGATTCAGGGATCATCAAAGTTTATTTTATGATGAAGGTCATCTCTTATTTATGAAGGTCATATCTTCAGCTGATATAATTCTACTGCTTTCTAGGGTAGGCAAAGGAGTTGTGCTGCTTTACAGTGGCTGTGAAACTGCTATATAAAGATATATGAACACTTATAGTTCTGATTTCCATAAATTCAATATTCAGCCTCTTTGGGCTGAAGGAAGGAGGATGGAGCAGTAGCTAACTATTCCCCTGTAGGTGGTGCTGTTGTTACTTGAGAGAGACCTAGAGCTCTGTGAGGCTGCAAAGTTTATTCTGTTTCGACTTTTACAGTTGCTTAACTGATCAATTTTGTTGGTACTGTTAGATTATTTTAGTGTTCAGTTATGCTTTTTGATATATGGCTGGCAGTCTCAATATCCACATCAAATTCTGAAACATGTTTCTAGATGACAATGTGGTTTACCGTCCTTTCAGTAATTTGGTATATCTTTAGAATGGCAACTCCTTGACAGTCAAAGCTTTTGAAATAAGACAAATCATGTTTTGAAGACAATCTTTTGTGTATACTTAAGACATATGTAGGTTTTTAAAGATGGTTTTTACAAGCAAAGAGTCCAACAAAAGCTTGTGAGGGCTTCAGCTGATTTATAAAGGGTAGAATGCTTTGTTCTTGCTTGAATCAATAGGCTGAAACAATATACTAGAAAGTGAGTAACATTTTACTAGTGTCTCTGTTTTGCAAACCGGTATAACTTTTTAAAATGTCACAATGGATCACCTGAAAGGCTAATCAGTTGATATGGGTAGGTGCTGAGGATGAGGGAAAAAATTAGGTGGATTTATCAGTCTTCATGGTAGTAGCGTTTTCACAGTTCTTGGGTCTTGTTGCAAGAAAATGTGTACCTCATTGACTCATGTTCAAAGCTCACAGGTCATTTCCAAGAAATAAAGTGAGGGCAAAACTATATATGCATTTTAAAATGTGGATGGCTAAAATGTGCATAATTGGGGAAAATACACAGAAATACAACTTAGGCAATGGGGAAAAAGGTTGTGCAAGTTAAGAAATTTCTCTGAATAGACATGTAAATTAGGTAAAAAATACTTTGAATTTTCTTGCAGCAAGAAAACACAAAGTCCCGCAGCTTATTCAAAACAAGAAAATGTAGGTGAGATTGGGAGGAAATAACAAAGTCAAGACTGATGGGTTTTCATATCCATAGTTCAAGCACCCAATGTAACATACTTAATTTTTCCTATGCCTCAGCAAGGTTGCGACTTAGACATTGTTTGCAAACCACTGGAAAGCTGTGTCCAATGGAATGCTGAATGCTGAAAATGAGGACAAAATCAGTCGATCCATCCCTTTTGTTTCATCCTGATCTCATATATTTTTTTCTATGCTTGCATGATAGTTTGTAAGCGTATATGTGTACATTTCCTAATTCATGCATTCATGCCTGCATCAATATCCTTGTTGTTCTCAGTGTAATCAGTTTGCCCACAGAGTTTGCTTTTGTCCATATTTACCAGTAATATGCAATTTTTTGTTGTTGCACATTTATCTTCTAAAGTCCGAGTTTTTGCAGGCTTTTGCTTTACTGGAGAATGGGATTAGCACAGTTCATTCTGGTTTGTGTATTGATCCAGAAAGAAAGGATTTCCCAAGTTTACATGGAAATTTTAATTTAGCAAATTGTCCTTGACATCTTTATGTAGGAGCAAGGTGCCATCATCGCCAAGTATCTTTTGGCTGGTGCTGAGAATGGAGAGATAAGTAATTGTCAAAGAAAGCAGGTAGGAAGTAAAAGTAAAAGTAAAAGCCAGGCTTAGGGAAAGACACAGCGGCCTTCACCCCCCCCCCTTTGCTTCTTTAAAAATATGAAAAATTGAGGTCATTTCTGTCCTACACTGTTATAGTGCTATTATTCCACATATCCAGCTCCCTAAGGCGTTCTTCATAGGGCATGGCTTCCAGACCCTTCACCTTCCTCTGGACACGTGCCAGCTTGTCGACATCCTTCTTGAATTGAGGTGCCCAGAACTGGACACAGTATTCCAAATGAGGCCTAACCAATGCAGAATAGAGCGGTACCATTACCTCCCTCAATCTAGACACCATACTCCTATTAATGCAACTAAGAATCGGATGTTGAAAGTGGAATAATAGCACTATAACAGTGTAGTGTGGAAATGGCCTGAGTTTTCTGTTCTCTGAGACACATATCCATTTACCCAATCTCTATCTTGGGGGTACGTCTGGGGCTTAGACAACTATAAACCTGCACCCACCCACCACTACACCCCATCTCCACTGCTTTGTCAATTGGAAGTTCCGATCCAGCTAAGTATTTCTGGGACCATACAATTAGACTTTTGATTCATTTAATTTCCATTTATTTTACTGCCTTTAGGCATGAGTCTGGATTTAGCCAAGCATTTTGTTTCTACATAGCTGATGTTTTCACAAAAGGCAAATCAACAGAAATAATAATAATAACAATGACAATAATGTTTCAAAATTACCTTTTAGACTTTCAACTGAAATTGCAACTAAGGTTGAATACTGCCAAGCCAAAATATGAACCCTCTTTGGAGAACAAAATTAATGGAACAGAAAACTTCTGTTTCTTACAGAAGCAACAGAAAATACAACATGTTGCTAGTTATGTAGATTTAACCTTTCCAATATTTATAGACGTCCTCCAACACATTCAGCTTATTTTTTTCTCACCTCACTCTCTTATTTTTATTACAGTACAACAATTTCAAAATTTTCTAAGTCATTTGCTTTTTATATCAATTGGTTATCTTGAACATGGGTTTTCAATATATTTGCTGAAAATATTTATTAAATACTTGCCGGAAAATGTTATTTAAATCCGTATGTTCCATCCTCTTTCTTCAGAATCTTTGTCTGAAAAGTGTGCCATCCAGCTTAAAATGGCCACACCTTCCATGTTTCCATTGCTTTACCCTGAATCAGGATATTGTCTTTATTGTCAAAATTGCCTCTATGAGCACATTGAATGGTCAGAGTATTTGGATCCTTGCAGCATTTTATGAATTCACACACACACACACACACACACACACACACACCCTGCCTTTTTGTATGGATTTGTCCTCTGTGATCTTCTCATAAAATCCTACACCATGTGGTGTGATCTTGAATTTGAAAAGAAGTCATGTTTGCACCACTTTAAGATCAGATATTTACAAGAATTTGTGTATGATTCTGTTAACACTACCATCTCCAGAATACATTGTACTGAAGACTAAATATATACATATGAAAATAATTGAGGTTTTGCATTAAAGTGAATAATTTGTAAAACGGTGAATAGCATGGCTAGAATGGGTGGATATTGATATTGGAAATTGATTTATCAGGGGTGTGTGTGAGAGAGCACGTATAAATGGAATGGAAATTTGAACACTCAGTTGAAAATGGAAATGAACCAGGAAAATGGAATTGGAATTTCATCCTGTGTATTTTGAACATAGGAACATAGAATACAATCAGGCCATTGGTCCATCTAGCTCACTGCTGTCTGCATTAACAGACAGAAGCCTCTAGAGTTCAGTTTTCTTCCACCTTTTAGAGATGCCAGGATCAAAACTCTGATGTTGTTCATCCCAAACATACTGTATTTGCTGGTGTATTACATGCACCGGCATATAGGACACACCCCACTTTCAAGGGGTATTTTTCAGGAAAAAAAATGTTTTAGTTCCCTGGTGAGGGGAATGAAAGGAGTGCTGCACCAATTTTTCTTGGGCCCTAGGAGAATCAAATACACAGGAGAGGAAGAGAGGGAAAGGAGTGCTTCACCTGGATTCCACTACTCCTTCCCTTTCTGTTTGTTTGGGCAAGAAGAACTTTGACTCTGGGTTCATTCCCTATGTTTTTAGTGATACCGTATTTGCTGGTATGTAAGACGCACCCCATTTTCAGAGGGTATTTTTGAAGGAAAAAAGTGTTTATTATATTCCAGCAAATATGGTATATTCTACTACTGAGCTATGTTCTTTCCATAGGTCTACTTTAAACTGTGAAGAAAAAAAACTTCCTTCATCTGATTTTTTTCTGGGTTTCATGCTTTGACACTGACCATTTCACTAGTCTCTAAATCAGGGATGGGTACCCTTTGGGATTTCGGGACCACATGGCTACCCTGAACCCACTGTGAGCCACACTCTAATCCTGCTGCACAAATCAGATTTTGACAATGTGGCAGTGGGATACCTATTTTCTCTTGGAAACAAAATGAGCAGAGTGGCTCCTTGTTTTCATGCTGAATGGCTCTGCTAGAAAACTAATTAAAACAGTTTGGTTTGAAAATAGTTCCAGCATGCTGTGTTTTAAAGTAATACCACATTTCAGTAGGCAAGGCAGATGGTGAGTCTTGGTAGGCCACAAAAATGAACAGGCTTCTTCAACACATTCCTCCTGCACTGCCTGTTTCCTACCTCTACTTTAAACTGATGAAAGGGGCAGAAAAAGTTTGAATATTGCTAGCAACAGGGGGATGACTTTGGCCCTTTTCGCATGGGCTTTCTCTCACGAAATAGCCCCGTGAGCCTCGCGGGAGTGGGAGCGTCGCTCTGCATGACGCACTCCCACTTCCGCGGCGCTCACGGGGCTGAAGTGGAGCGAGCGCAGATTTTTTTATTTTCAGCTTGAAGCAAAAATAAACGGCGCTCGCGCAAGGCTCCCGGCAGCATCCCGCACTTACCGGAGTGCGGAGCGCCGTCGCAGGCGGGCCTGTTGTGCTTCCTCCCCGCTTCCGCCCCCTGCGGCGCCTACAGCTCCCAGGGGGTGCTGCGGAAGCTGGGGGCGTGGCTGAAGAGCACCCATCGCGCAAGAAGACTCCACGTGCGGTAAGGAGGCAGGGGGAAGCGGCAGCATTGTGGGAGAGGGTTCTCACGTGAGCCGCCCTCCTCTGTCGCGCAAGCGCCGGCGCTGCGAAAAGGGCCTTTGAGTCATCTCCCTTACTTTTCATGGCAGAGGCCATTTCTGCACTACACTGTTATAGCACTATTATTCTACTTTTAACCTCCTGTGGAATTCTGGGGTTTGTAGTTTCCTGAGGCCAAAGAGCTCCCTAGCTGAGAATTCTAAAGGCCCCTCCCTATACTGCAAACCCGAGGATTCCACAGGATGTTGAAAGTGGAATAATAGCACTATAATAGTGTAGTGCAGAAATGGTCAGTTTCTAAATTTGTTGCTGGCGGAGAAACTGCATAGTTGGTGTTTATTCTTCAGTATTAGTTGGTAGATTAAATGTATTTATGTACCTCTTTTCAATGAAACGTGACAAAATGGCTTACATTCAAAATATACCTAAAATAATAAGCACTAATAAACTGCTTTCTTTTCATTTATTTGTTTGTTTGGAAAGCTGTATCTTTTCCTTCCACAGAGAAGCCTTGGGTAACCCTTAGGAAGTGAAAGATCACCTCAGGTGATAGCTAGATGCTGGTCAGATTATCAGGCGTTTCTCACTCTTTTCTGCAGGACAAGTTGGCAATCCAATACCCTGGTTATTTAAATGTAAAGTTGCATTCAGTCATCTGATGCATTTAGTGATGGTGTTTCTCACTAAAAATGTTATGAGAATTGCACTGAACGAAGCTATTTTCTCTGACATGAAAATACAGGAAAGCAATAAGCCCACCCCCACTCCAACTCAGAAAAAGGATGGTACTTTCAGAAAACAAATTATAGCATACGTTTGAAGATATTTCAAGATGCTGCTGCTGACACTGAAATGCAGATAACATCTGTGAAGGAAGAATGCAAGACAAGGAAAATCTTTTCTAAACTTTGGTTTGTAAAACTTTGGTAGACTAAAATTGTCCTTCTTCTAATCTAATAATGGATTAGAAGAATGTGGAGGATTTGAATGACCATGGAATTGATCTATAGCCTATAGACTGGAAGTAAATCATGTAGGACAGGTGTGGGAATCATGTTGCCCTCTACGCTGTTGGACTGTACCTCTCAGCAGCCTTAGCCAGCATAGCCAATGGGCATGAATGCTGGCAATCCAAGAACTTCTGGAGGTCTGGATGATTTCCATCCTTAATGTTGTCATACTGGAATGGAAATTCCAGCGTGTTGTTATTAATTTTAGCACAGTGGGATGCTGCTCAATAATTGCCAATCCCTAAGCTTAAGGATCTTCCCTTCCCCTCCCCTTCTGGATGAGGAGTTCTATCTAGCGTTGGCGTGGGGAAGGAGAGAAACAGAGGTCTTACATAAAGTATTTATTCAAGGCATGCAAATAGACAAGGAAATAATACACATGAGAGGCTCCCCCCTCCCAGGCACGCTTAGTTGCAAGTAGTTACAAAAACAGATATAAAAGCACAGATACATTCTTTAGATCATCCAGCCTCCAAAATAATGAAAAGTCCCTGACGCGACTAGATAACTAATTCTAGTACTCACAGATGTTCATAGGCTTAGATGTTCGAAGAGGAAAGAAGCCAGGAGGCGAGGCCAGGGCCTACAGCCTGCTACTGGCGCAGAACCCCCCTCCAGGAGGTTCCTTGGTTGTTGTCCCTTTGTTATCTCTCTGTTATATCTCGGTCACATGGCCTCTCAGGAGTTTTATAACTTCTCCCTCGAAGCATCTCGAAGCATCCCGAAGATGCTCACCTCTTTCCTTTTTGATTGGTCAGTTCTCACCCTGTGACCTGTGATGTTGACCCACAGTCAAATGTAATCTAATCCCAACACCTCATTAACCCTTGGTTTACCTGAAGAGGGAAGTATCCCCCTTTAGCTAAGTCTAGATAATGGGAAGCCCCATTATCACAAATGTAAGAGATCATAGGGTAGAAGTATGCACAGACTTTCTGTCCTGAGGCAACAGCAAGTGTCAGCTGAGAGGTAGCAAATGCATATAGCCCCTGAGCTTCACAATGTGCACTCCTGATCTTGTCATGTATCTTTTTCTGAAACATTATGTCATGTACTTTTATATGCACCTATCTACTTTGGCTTCTTTTTACATTTCAAAGGAAATTATATGCACACTCCTTGATTAAAGCACCATTGCTGATGGGTGTCTGTTCTTTGCACACTAGACTTCTTCGAGTTCCAGTTTTGCACCACCCACCTGCCCATCCATCCATGTATCCTTTTAGGCCATTTCCACACTACACTTATAGTGCTATTTTTCTACTTTCAACCTCCTGTTTAATTCTGAGGTTTGTAGTTTACTGAGGCCCAAGAGCTCTCTTGCTGAGAATTTTAAAGGCCCCTTCCTAAACTACAAACCCCAGGATTCCATAGGATGTTGGAAGTGGAATAATAGCACTATAACAGTATAGTGCAGAAATGGCCTTAGTTGTATCCAGCTTTACTATTAGGCTTTCTCTCAGGCAGGGACTCAAGGTAGCAGAGTTGAGGAAAAGACTATGTTTAGAAGATGATGATGATGATGATGATGATGATGATGATATTGATTAATACTCGAAAATGATCACCATTTTTTTCTTTAAGAGTGGATTGGAGACAGATGCTCTGCAGAATCTGCAGGGAGATTCTATCCAAGAATCTAGGAATCATTGTGTTATCAATGGAATATGCTACATTACCCTACAATACACCACTGATTTGTAGATTCTTGGTTAGACTCTGAATGGTTGATAGTCCAAAATTCCATTCAATGACTGTGAAAATAAGCATAATAATAATGTGTTTGCTAATGGGCAGTAGTGATCACCATATCTTTCTGAAATAGTGGATATGAGACATATACTCTGTAGGTTGTGTATGCATATACTCACAGGAAGATGATTTTGATACTTTATAGAAGTTGAGAATTAGTAGCTGGAGTTGGCTAAAACTGAGGCATGCTTAGGGCTCACTAAATCTCTTTGGGAATCTAATGTAGAATAAGAGATTTTGTTGCCTGAATGAAGAGTCCATTTGCCTTCCTCTGGTCTGTTAATGTATTCAAAAATAGAACATGTGCCCTTTTTTTCCCATGCCCCCGTGTGGGCAATGGGCAGGAGAATGCAGTAGAGTGAAGATCTTTCCCTCTGCCAGCAGATTCCAGTGCTCCCGCATGGGTGACATGTGGGGGAGTGCAGGGGAGTGAAGATCTTCTTCCCTGCAACCTCCTGCTGGCTGTTGCCAGCACACCTGTGCAAGTGATGGGCAGGAGAGTGCAGGGGAATGAAGATCTTTCTCACTCCTTGCAGTTGGGCAAAAAAGACCAGAGAATGGGAGGAGGAGAATGGGGGAGGCAAGCAGGCATCTAGTGAATAATCAAATTCAGAGAAGTCTAACCCACAAATGTGGGAGGAGGACTGTATTTAGGTGACAGCTCTTAGGCCCATAACTGCCACGACACTCACACTTTCACTATCGATTTGTTGTTCTTGTTTGCCTGCACTAATTTCTGATTTACTGTGTCC
Organism: Ctenosaura bakeri; assembly: GCA_948474755.1. Classification (NCBI taxonomy): domain Eukaryota; kingdom Metazoa; phylum Chordata; class Lepidosauria; order Squamata; family Iguanidae; genus Ctenosaura; species Ctenosaura bakeri. The sequence continues at coordinate 312,222 of CAOLHI010000961.1, forward strand.
TTGAGACAAACCTATCACTGGATTTTTCACAGCAAGATATGTTCAGAGGGGGTTTCCATTGCCCTCCTTTAAGGCTGAAAGAGTGTGACTTGTCCAAGGCCACCCAGTGGGTTTCCAGGGCCAAACAGGGATTCAAACTCTGGTCTTTCAAGTCCCAGCCCGACACTCAAACCACTATATCACATTGGCTCTTACATCATACTGGCTCATGGTTGATCACAAACTGTAATACTGACCTTGGTGTTTTCCCTATTTCAGATTAAGGTCTGTGCAACTTTTCCAATCCTTTCTATTTCCCTCTCATTTCCAAATGGAAAACAGGGGGAAGCAAAAGCCTTTAGATTTCCAACTCAGTTTTGGGACCCAAGTTGGTAAGGACTAGTTCCAAATTAGTCCTAGCCAAAATAGACCTGTTAGTGTTAAACTGGGTCTTGAACCAAATCTTGTGGTTGGTGCACAACATTAATAAAATGTTTTTTTTTTAATAATAACATTTAGAAATCTATTTCTAATCACTAGGGATGGACCAAGTGAATCCTCAAATCCTGGGCAAGGATTCGAGATTTGGGGATCCAAATCCCCTTGCCAAAATAGGCAAACTGAATCTTTCAAATCCTGCCCGAGTGGGCAGGAGAAGGTGGCGGGGAGTGCAATCTTGTGCTTCCCGCTTTGCTTCCACCTGCCACTGGCCTGATCATGTCTGGGGCAGGTGGGAGAAAGTGGTGGGGGTTTGAAAAAATGGAACTTCCAGGCCCTGCCAAGGGCCTGATTGGCCAGCAGGCCCCTGGGCACAGGAAAAACGTGGCATAAAGCCATGCACAAGAGGCTGCCTGTGGCTGGGGCTGCTGCCTGTGCTCACTTGTGCTGTCTGTGCCCGCTGGGCTGCCTGTCCCCATGGCTGCCTCCCTCTGCAAGGTAATAATCTCTATTCTTTTGACTTGAGAGTTATATACTTTGTGTAGTAGATGAACATGTCAATTGCATCTGTATCTTCTTAATAAGAAGTATAGGTAGGTTTTCCTGAACTGAAAACTTATAATTTAATTTTTTTTTCATTAAACAAAGAGGTCAAATTCTGCTTCAAAAACACTTCTTAGCAGAAGTGTTTTCTTTCCTTTGCTTTTTAAATTCAAAAGATTTGATATTTGTGACATTCATGGATTCCCAGAACCTTCCAGGGATTCGGATTTGGAAAATTCTGGACTCATCCCATCTCTGCTAATCACATATAATTTATAACACAGCAGGAGAAACCACACAGTCAGAAACATTGGTACTGTTCTTGTCTACTTTCTGATTCTTTTCCCCACTTTAAATACACATATGAAGTACATCCTATTTAACTAGTCTTCTGGGTATTTTTAGATCATTCAAAAGAGTCCAGCTACAGAAAAAAAAAAAAAAACCCTGCATTTTTGTAGTTTTAGATGGATCTTTAGTAGGCTCAAAAGATTCTTTGTCTGTTGTTGAAGGACTGAAGTTACCAGGAATTCAACAGAGATCAATGAAATAATTTGAGGTAGGCTTTTCATGTGTTTCTTCATCTTGATTATAATGGGCTAAACGCGCAACATCAAAAGTTGTTTGAAATAAAGCTGGAGGGTGCTAAAGGTGTGTGTGAACATCACTTCCTAGCCTCTTTCCCAGTACTGATTTTAGTTAACTTTCTTTTCACAGAGTATAATATTCATGCAGGCTGTATATATTGATTTTTCTTGAGGAGGTGCTTGATTCTATGCCGTAAAGTAGCAGTTTTACATTCTCAGTACATAGTGATATATTTTGTTAGTTCACCAACTTTTCATGTTTTTGGTCTTGATTCTTAAAATAGAGCTGGGCAACAATGTACATAAATGCCACAGTTGCTACAGTTCAACTTTACTAAATAATCTTGACTGTACCATTGACATAAATATCAGTTTTTATAATCTCTAAGCATATTTAAGAGAATGGCACTGAGGTTGATTTAAAGACTCATTTTGTTTTTATGCATGGAACTAATCACTGGATTTGATTGAATACTTTCTGAGAGAAACCTTTGCTGCTTTGAAGCTTAGAAATGGTAATTACATGGCCAGTGTATTACTTGAAATGAGCTACTGAAAATACGCTGAATTTTTAAACTGAGACATAGAAGATTTGGAAGATGGCTTTATTGTTTGTTCTGATGGTTATTGCTGCACCAAACTGTGCCTAACATATTAGAAATCCCTACAAATAAGATAACTATGTATAATTTGAAGAACTTCACTGGAATCCTGTATGACCATTACACAACTTTATGCATACCTAGCTATGTAGCATAGGCACTTAAAACCCTATTTACTGCATTGTGGATATGTATAATGGGACACCAGTAAAATTGTCCAATGTGCATTGATGATCAAGGTGCATCAAACTGATGTGATGCATGGGCATCAGGACTGATATGATGCACATTGGGACTGATGCACATTGGTTCTACTCTCCATTGGTTTCATTGTGCACCAGGCACCATTGTGCACCAGGCACCAGGACACTTTGCTGGCTCTGTTACAAAGGGCTTTCCGCACTACACCATTATAGTGCTATTACTCCACTGCTACTGTAGTTCCTATCCAGGACTTGTGGGATATTAGATATCATTTTGATATCAATAATTTGGCCTACTATACCCTTTTTCCTCCACGTGCTTGTGAGGCCCCTGGACAAGCTCGCAGACAGGCACGGCCACTAACTGCTGTAATAATCCAAACAAATACAGGCAGACCAGAAATAGCCAATCTGCTGCTTCAGGAGATCTCAAGGCAAGTACCACATTATGTATGCACACTACTTACAAATAACTCCCTGCCCCGAGCAGGCAGCTTGACTAGCCGAATACTCAAATGTCAAGCACTCCGTGTTTGCATACTGGCTACTCTATTGACAATTTGACTCAATCATGTAAAATACTGACCTTTCGGAGGCTTTGTCTCCAGCCCGAAACTCACTGTTGTCCCCAAGTATGGACTAGCCTATGGCCACATTTTCCTCTATAAGAACCCCTGACTTTGAGCACTTCCTGGGATCGCTCCTGGCTTCCATCCCACCTTGCTGCCACTTTGTTTGGCGAGCCTTCCCCTCAGCTCCTCGTGCTGAGAAACTCCATTTTCACAAACTTCTTCTTCTGACTACCCGGGCTTCAGGACAGGTGTAGTATCCCCCATACCAAAACCTCCTCTAAAAATCCCTCTATCCAACTCCAACCTTTATTTCTATAGTTCTCTGTGTGAGTGTGTTGCATACACTTGTTTGGCTGTATTTTAATAAAAACAACAACTATTATTTTACTTCTGTTTGCTCCTTGACTCGGCCTGACCCCATAGACATTGGGTAAAAGATCTCGCTCCGTTGCCCTGCCTCTCGTATTGCTAGCTTGTGCTCTTTTGACTAATTCCCAACTTTGTAATTTGAAGCACACTTAGTTGTCCCTCACGGGACCCCCAGAAATCAAGGTAACACCACTTTTATAACCCTGTGGAATTCTGGGGTTTGTAGTTTACTGAGGCCAAAGTGCCTCTCCCTAAGCTGCAAACCGCAGGATTCCATAGGATGTTGAAAGAAATAGTGCTAGAACAATGTAGTGTGGAAATTGCTTGTTAAAGTAACAGCAGTCCTCTACTGGATATGAATGTTACATAATTGTGCACTTTCAATTTCTGCATAAGTAAATCTACTCACAAAGACATAAGTCCCAAACAGGATTCTGGCCCTTACATTTATCTATTTTACTCTGTTGATTTGTTTTCTTCTGATTATTTTATCATATTTACTTTTAATATTTTATTGGAAGCTACTTGCTAATGGCTTAACTCTTGCTAATACCTAAAAAATAATAATAATTATGCATTACCACATGTACCATGTTCCACTGAAAAGAGTAATTGTGTTATCCTAAGCATCTCTACTGAGGCATAAGAAATCTGTAAGATTTACTCCTCGCTGTGAGTGGACAGGATTGTAGCCTAATTTACATGTGGGGTGTTAACCCGGTTTTGGTTTTCTCGCTATCCTTTCTGTATAGTCTGTCTAGAATGAAGTTAAATGACTGAACCGTCTCATATAAAGATTCTGCAAGTGCGCTAGACATCTCCACTTATTGACAGACAGACAGATGCCATATAGTACTGGAGAATGATGAAATACAGAAAGGGGCAACAGTAGTTCCACAGGCAAATACCGAGGAGGTTCAGAGAGGAGCTGGCATCGGCAGAGTTTGGGAAAATGACCTTTTTAAGGATTCTAACTTCCAGAATCCTTCAGGTAAAAATCAGCATGCCATATCAGTTGGGAAATTCTTGGATTTGTAGTACCAAAAGTAACTTTCTCAAGATCTATGGGTGTTCATACCTGTCATCCTTGGGCAACTGCGAAGATCCCAAAGTTTCAGCATGTAGGTAGCTTTGTCTACAAATGATCCACCATTTAAAAAACATACAGGGCACCCAGCCTAGCATTGCTCTAGTGCACTCAGCAAAAATAAAAAGGCCTGCAGTTCACACACCTGGGAATAGATTCCAGCACTAAAACATCCTTCATACTGAAGTATTTCTAGAAACAAATATTACATATAATTTGTTGTTATATCTACTATATAAAAGGCAAAGTTTGTATGTTTGTTTGTCTGTGTCAGGCAAAGACCTCGTATGACTGGCTGCCTGAGAAGATTCTATGGAATCCTGGGGCTTGCAGTTTAGGGAGGGGCTTTAGAATTCTCAGCCAGAGAGCTCTTGGGTCTGGCCAGTTGCTATGGTGATGAGGCCGAGCAGCAAGGAGAGGAGGGCAGTATATTCCCTCAGGAACCCAATCTCTGTATGTTAATAATTCTGAATACAGATTGAATTGGAGAATATGGGGGAAAGTCACAGGTACTGGACAAGACAGTTTGGGGAATTAGAGTCACAGAATCTCAAATCTTTCTAAGAAGTATTACCTATGAGAAAATAAAATCCTGGGCAACACCAGGTATATATGCTAGTTTATCATAAAACTGAGATGTAAGTACATACTGGTCCAAACATTCTACTAAACCTCCCATGCTTCCAATGATTCAGATTTATAGTTATTCTGGACCTGTAAGCTTTCATGATCAGCACGCTTATTCTGGCAATTGCTGTTGTGTGCCTTAAAATCATTTCTGACTTATGGTGATCCTAAGGCTAACCTATCACAGGGTTTTTCTTGACAAGATTTCTTCAGAGGGAGTTTGCTTTTGCCTTCCTCAGAGGCTGAGAGAGTGTGACTTGCCCAAAGCCACCCAGTGGGGTTTTCATGCTCGAGCAGGGATTCAAATCCTGGTCCCCAGAGTCATAATCCATTGCTTAAACCACTAGACTTCACTGTCCGTCTGTTCTGGCAAGACCTCTTTGGAAACACTTTCAATATTTTTCTGCTAAAGTAGCTGCATCATCATGTAATCCTTTGGCAATTAATCTTATCAAATCCCCCACTATCAGGTGTGATTTAGAGAGAAGCATATTGTTTGAAAGAGATAAAATACTTTTGTAACTTTAAGAATCGGATAGGCATGACAAAATGGGGCTCAGAATGAAATATAAATGTGAGAAGGGCTCTCCTTTGTGGAGCTGATGGAGCAAATGTTCCTTTGTCCCTGCAGCTCTCTGAGTCTGTCGCTGAGTCCCCAGATTTAGCTTTTCACTTACCCTCCAACCTTTCCCAGCTGAAAACTGGACCATGTGTGGCCCAGCAACATCAGAGTGTGGTCAAGCTGGCAAACATTATTAAAGAGGAAGAACAGGCAAGGTAGAAGAGGCTACAGCCTCTTTGCTTTTCTTGAGCCTACTGTGAAGATCAGAACTACTTTCTTGGCTCCCTTCTCCCGCCCATCTATGAATTAATTGAGTACTTTTGCACTTTGAACTCAATTTGCAGCTATTGAAGTAAGGTGAGGACAAAGGAGGAAAATGGAATGCGGTGGGAGAAACTGGGACTTTTTGAAATCAGCTGAAAAAGCAGAACAACAGGGGATTATTATTTATTATTATATATTTATTAATCAAGACTGTCCTGCAAAATCAGGACAGTTCATTTATATGTATATGGGTTAGGTGCAGGCTATCTAAAACACTGTGCCTCCCTATTTGAGCTTCAGTAGGAACAGGAGAAGTCATTCTAAAAGAAAATGCTACCACAAAAATGCCAAGATCAGCTGTTCCCAATATTAATCATTAGCAATTTTGATTCAGTCATGCTCAAAGAACTGAATAGCCCAACCCTAGGAATATCTTCCAAGAAGTAAGCCCTAGTGAGTTCAACATGGCCAATTTAAACATTTTGAACTGAAGTCTCACTCATCACAATCAGAGAATATCTCCCCAAATCTTCACAGTTTCAAAATGCTTCATCACCTTGATTTCAATGAGATGCTTATGCAGTGTCCTTGAAATGGTTTTGTTCAAGTCCGAGGAAATTCAAAGTGATAATCTTTTTCCTGGATCACACCCAGGCCTTCTGATTAATTTGGATTTGCTGTTGTTGCAGTTCACAGGGAAGAGATAAGAAGTCATGTTAGCTCAGTATTGAATCTCTTCACTTAATTGTTTGAAGCATACAAAGAAAAATTCTTACTGAACAGACTTGAGGGATTTGTAATGGGAAGCTGTTCAAAAGGGGACGGAGGGCAATCATTACAGGAATGCTACAAAGCCCAGTTCCAAATTGCACTCATTGGTATGCTTGCTTGCATCCTTGGCAGCAAAGTTAAGGACTGGCAGGAAGGAAGGCCTAGATTTCCACCCATAGGAGAAGTTCCTTTAAAATAAAAGGGGGTGGCATGAAGTGACTTCCAAAGCATATTTCTAGTTCTGTCCATTTTCTTTCTCAAGCAGCTGATACACATTCCAGAAACCTGCCAGTTCTTTTAAATGTTGCCCTCATAAAAAGAAAAAGCTTGGAGACCTATACCATTCTTTAACATTACTTAAAAGGGGTTGGGGAAAAAATGAGAATGTAATGGGCAGAGTCTGAAACAGGCTTATATATCAAGTCAGAATAAAAAGACTTTGGCTCCTGTTCATTTGAAAGGGAAGTCCTCCTGCAGCATTCAATACAAAGGTTAGCATTAAAAAGCATACTTGAAATGCATCAATTTCTGCAAAAAGGATTAAACCTGCAAGCTTTGCCAAATGAGAATTGAAACTTAGGACAGATATGTATAATTTTCCCCTGCCTTTTCCTAATGCTGTTTCTAAGTTTAGCATTGAAAAGTATTTCATTCTGGAAATTTAGAATGAACTGTTCTGGAAACACTTGAGCATGTTAAATGTTTATCACTGTATGATTCTGATCCAGAGGTGTCATAACACACCACTTGAAGAACTTGGATGTTGTCCTTCTTTTCTGGAATATCTGTGACTATGGCCATTTCCACACTAGACTGTTGTGGTGCTATTATTCCACTTTCAATATCCTATGGAATCCTGAGGTTTGCTGTTTAGAGAGGGGCAAAGTAGCAGAGGGGGATGGGAGGTGGAAAGAGGGGTGGAGGCAGGGCTACGGCACCAGGGGTGGATCTATGGTGCATCTGGAAGTGCAAGCAAGGAGCCACAGTGCATCCAAAAAATTGCCGCCGGGGGCTCATTGCCCCATCACCCCCCCATCCCTATGCCACTAGGGCAAAGGCCCCTCTCTAAACTGCAAACCCCAGGATTCCATAAGATGTTGAAAGTGGAGTAACAGCACTATAATGTGGAAATGGCCTACGAAAACAGAAGTATTTAAATATTGTGAAAAGACATTTTGGCTCCTGTCCTCTTCAGCTGCTATACATAAAAGTAGGCTGCCCTCAAGGTGGCACTTACAGAATACTGAGGATGGATTATTCCCAAATGGATGGGAAGTTGAGGCATGAGGTATTGATGTGTTAAGTTTTATGAGTCCAGAAGTTTTCCCCATTTCTCCCTTATGTTCTTACATCTGATGGTATTTCTGTTCCAGGCACTGGCAAAGGAGATAGACTGCAATGTTCTGGATTTACAAGGGCTGGCCGCTAGTTCTGATTACCTCTCCAAAACTGCAGATGTGGATTCTGAAGTATGCGTCTGTGTAGGTTCATTGTTTTTTGTTTACTTACTGTAGAATGCATGCTGTTGAATGAATATAGTGTATTCTGCATTTTTGGGGGGTGCCCTTCAGTTGTGAAATCAGTAGTAGTTGTAGGGTGAACGATGTGTTGGTTGTCTTGTACTGGCTATGAAATAATAAAATTCCTGACAATCAGTAGTCTTGATGAATCTTCTTTTTAAAATTGGCGGCGAGGATTTCTTCCAAAGGAATCTTCACAAGGTAATGGCGGCTTGGACAACCTCTTCAGTGCTTACCGTGTCCCAGTTTATAGATGTTTCTCCCAGGCACTCACACTGGAATTCCAGTCCTCCTCGAGCTCCTCCAAATCCCTTTTCCCAAAAATATTTTATTTAAAATAAAATTAGTGGGTTCCCGACCTTGTGGGGCAACTGTCTCTCCCGCAGCAGTGCTGGGGGACAGCGTAGCTCCTCGCCACAGCCACCGGAAGTCTCATCCCTGTTTCTTTTAAATGTCTCCTTTGAGTCAAAACTTTTTACTTTTTAAATACATTTTTGAACAGTATAGGGCAAAAGTGCAATAGTGTACTGGCATGTCATGCTGTTACGACATTGCTGTGTTAGTACAACTTCAAAAACAAAACAAAACAAAAAAACAAAAAAACAAAAACCCACCACCCAATCAGGGGCAGTGGGGCAGGGTGAAGGCAGGTCATGGGAGTGGCCAAGGATGCTGTAATGTGGAAGGAACACTAGTGGCAATACTGCTACCCATCTGATTAAGGGGGAAGGGTGCAGAAAAGAGAGTCCCTAATCTGACAGCACCACACAACCACAGCACCACACAAATGGTGATGCCACCATTATAACAATATAATGTGCTAATGGCCTCTAGTGTGGAAATGGCCTTAGTTAGGTAGCTATGTAGTATCTCTAGGCCCATTCCCCCCAGTCCTGACTTAGTGGGCAGAAGTTTCTATGAGCAACAAGTGTCTGTTCTCCTGCTGATCAGGATACAGCTGATTTCCATTTCTACATCCTTCTTTCCAGTGGTGTCTGGTGCCACAGTCAGAATCAGGATCCCTGTCATGATTCCTCTTTGCACCAGAGATCACTCATGGTAGAAACATCAGGCTGGTGCAACCTGCTCTACAGAACGTCTTTCACTTGCAGCAGTTGCCGCCCAGTAATTGAGGATTTGGGGTGAGAGTTGGGCTGGGAAAAACTTCTTTGCTTCATAACTAAGATAGTTAACATAGCTAAGTAGCTGATCTAGAATAGTGGCCAACATTTTTAAATGTATCAGAAAGATATAACTTTCCAAATTAGTGCACATTGGTATTAACTGAGAAACTGACATGTCATATTTAAAATGTGACAAAATAATTTAGCATGTCCTTGGTTAAAAACATTCATAATCTATACTAGGCACATCACAATGAGATTTCTTTTTAATAGTAATAAGAAATAGACTCCTAAGTGAAGTAACATTGGATGTACTACCCTAATGCAATCAACTGATACTGAAATGCTTCAGTGTATACTCTGAGTAGATTGAACACCAGAGCTCAGGTCTCAGATTTTAGCCTTTATGAAATTTACAATAAAAAGTATTAGTTTCCTTGTTGGACAATGATGCTATTAGTGTCAATTTCTGGCAGGGAGAGGAGATGGGCAAAACAGGTCTTATTCAAAAGTTCCTTGTGGTGATGCTGCTCATGAGGAATTGAATAAGGCTGTTCTATTTTGTGTGAATTCCCTTATTAATTCCTTGCAACTTTCCTAGTGCAGCCTAAGAATGTCTAAGCAATCACAGACATATCACCTTGCCTATGAGCAAACAAGAAATGTACTGCTGATGCTGCATCACTGACTAGTCTGGTCTGAAATGGAATTTTGATTCTGAAAGTCAGTGGACAAAAATAGGTAGCAGCTTAATCCTTAGTCGGTGTTTCAGTTCTTATTTAATGATCAAAATCAATAAGCCCTTTAGTACTTCCTTTGGCAGTGAGATGTGTGAGATGAGTCATGTTCTGGATGTATCATGTCAGGATATCCTCAAGATCAATTTAACAAAGTCTACTGAAAATTCAAGGGTGGTGATTGTTAGCCCTGGGAAAATTGCTATAGAGTTTAGTTTTTTTCAGAAGCAATATGAAAAGTAGCCAGAGTACTCTAAATAGAATAGTCTAAGGTCCTTACTGCGTGACATGGCAGTAAGTAAGTAAGTAAGTAAGTGACATGGCATGCCGATGCACTGTTCCTGGTCCAGGATGCATGCTTTCATACAACCTTGTTGCTGACCAGGTGCTGTTCTGTCTCCATCCATCGTGATTGTATTGTATACCATTGGCAGAAAAAAATCCGGTAATGGCCCCCCTTCCTTCCATGGTCCCATTGGCTATGGGTATACAGGAAGGGCTGAAGAGTTTCCTTCCATAGTACAGTGCAGGAAGAGGTAGGAACAGCAACTTGCTGTACTGCACTGTACTGCAGAAAGGGGAAGAGTGTCCCTAACGCTACCCATCTGCCAGCAGCCGACTGCGGGTGGTGCGGAGTGTTCAGGCTCCAATCCCATCCCGGCATTGGTATTGCAGGGATCCTGCAGGGACAATGTGATATCAGGCCATAGTGTGATAAGGGCCTGGATCTCTGCATGGATAGAGAACCTCAATTAGGGTGATGCCGCTGAGAAAGTCTTGCCAAAAACTACACTCCCAGCAGAATTTCAGTAGCTAGAAGATTTTTTTTTTTCATCCACTTGAATGATTTGATTTTGGGGAACACTCTAACCCCACTGTAATACAAAAGCTGTATGTGTATTTATTATGCATGTATATGTGTATGAGAGACAACGCCTTCTGCACATGTCCGCTGTCTGACATATGTTACTGTAGTTTCTGGTCCGGTCTTGAGGTATATTAGATATCATTTGATATCAAGAATTTGGCCTTCTTTACCCATTCCTCTCCACGTGCTTGCAAGGCCCCCGGACAAGCCCGCACACAGGCATGGCCGAAAATAGCTGAACCATTCAAAACAGATCCAGGCAGGCCAGTAATAGCCAGACTGCCACTTTAGGAGACCTCCAGGCAAGTACTCTTTAAGATCACATTATGTATGCACGCTGTTTACAAAAGACTCCCTGCCCCAAGCAGGCAGCTTGACGAGCTGAATACTCAACTGTCAAGCACTCCACGTTTGCATACTGTCTGCTTTATTGACAACTCTGTCATAACTCAATCATGCAAAATACTGACCTTTTAGAGGCTTTGTCTCCAGCCCGAAACCCATTGTATTCCCCGGGAACGGACTAGCCTATGGGCACATTTTCCCCTATAAGACCCCCTGATTTTGAGCTCTTCTTCGGATCGCTCTGACTTCCATCCCGTCTTGCTGTCACTCCATTCAATGAGCCTTCACCTCAGCTCCACGTGCTGAGAAACTCCACTTCTATGGACTTCTCTTCAGACTATCCAGGCTTCAGGACAGGTGTAGTATTTCCCATGCAAAAATCCCTCTTAAAACCCTCTATCCAACTCCTACCTTTCTTTCTATAGGTCTGTGTGAGCATGTTTGCATACATATGCTTTGACTGTGTTTATCAAAAATAAAGAAAACAATTACTATTTACTTCTGTTTGCTCATTGACTCAGCCTGACCCCGTAGACATTGGGTTCAAGATCTCTCTAGGTTGCCCTGCCTCTTGCATTGCTAGCTTGTGCTCTGCTAATTCCCATTCCCCATTATTTGGAGCACATCGAGGTGTCCCTCCCGGGACCCCAGAAATCAGGGTAACACATAGTTTCTGTTGCAGTCATTGGAATGAAACAGGTGAGTGAATAAAGCAAGAGTGCATCAACAATTCACAATTACAAAAGTTAGAAGCCAGTTTAACTGTCATGGTGTGATTCTTTGTAATCTTGGAATTTATAGATTGGTGAGGATTACTTAAAATTCTCTGCTAGGGATCTCCGATGTACACTGTCTTGAATTATGTCACTAGCACTCTCTAGGATTGTAGGTCAAATGGTAGTCTCATGATTCTGTAGGATGGAATCATGATAGTTAAAGTGGTATCAAACTGCTTCTGACCATATAATGTAGATTTGCTCCAAGAGAAGAAAGAAGGTAGATTGTGATCTTCTGGTAGATTTCTTAATGATATGAAGTACAGGTTTATGTCTATCAATTATTTTAAAACCAAAAGAAACAAACCTTTCTTCTTTCCTCACTGCCTCATTTTCCTCTTCCCCCTCCTCCTCCCTCTCTCTCCTCTCTCTCTCACTCAGTCTCACTCTCTCTCAATTACTGTATTGTTTTATAATTAGCATGGAAGAAGGAAAAGAGGAGTGAATTTTTGTGAAAAAGAACTATAAGCTCACCTCCAGTATTGAAAATAATTCTTACTCTGGGCACATGTTCAGACGCAACCTGTTCCTTACTTCAAAGTGTATGTCTCTGCCCCAAGCCATTGTTTGGCACCTGCTCCTGGTAGGAAAGGATGGAAAAAACATACATCTTTAGTCTCTGCATTTTTTCAGGTACAAACTTGTTCCCTCCTGTATCTATGTTATTCTGTGTAAGCTTAAAAAAAATTATGGAAAATTGTATGCATTTCCATGTTTGTGGAGACTGATGTGCATTTGTATCTAGTTTCTTTTGGTATGCAAGTTTTAAAAAAGCACGCTCCCTCCATCTATGCCTTTTTGTGTATGCAATTTTCTTCAATGCATGTCTTTTTGCATGCGGTTTTCTCCAAATGTATGCATTTCTGTGCATGAGGCAGAATTTCTTCCCCAAGAAGAGTACTGTGTGCTTCCATGCAGCAGAAACCTTGACCAGGGATCTGGATTGCAAATTAAGATTAATAGGGAGTTACTCAGGAATCACCTAGCTAATGTAAGTGAATTCTACCTCTCTCTGGACCACCCCTTCCTAACACAGATATCTGCTGTAGGATTGGGAAAACTCTGAGCCTTGCACAAAAATGATAAGGCAGACAAGTGTGTCTATATAGACAGAGGTGAGAGGCCCTTGTGCTTGAGGGAAATACTGTATTGCAACAAGTGCTCCACTGGGACAAGCCATTTGATGATCAAACATGAAATAATGAGACAGTGAGACACAGAAAATTGAGTTAAATAAGGGCCATTTTTTGGCTAAAACATCAATGTGACAAAACAAAACACCAATCCTCGTCTAGCCTTCTTGAGCTGCACATAACTCATGAACAAGGCATAAAGCCTGGTTAGAACACAATTGCAGAATCCAACTGCACTTTCATTCCCACCCTTTTCTGATCAGTTCTGAATGACTAAAACATGAGGAGGAGGCCCTCAAACAGAAGAAGCAACAAGCTGCTCCACTGGAGGCCACTTCTCCAGGGTAGCAACATTGCTCAACCACAGGGGAACCCAAAAATGACAACTTCAGCTCTGATGCACCAACCAGTAAACCATACTATGGGCACAGATCAGGACTCGCCATCTTGCCAAACAACATTTGAGAACTAATAGAAAGAATAACAATATTAGGTTCCATAGGTCTATGGGCATCAGAACAGGACCAGAGTAGCAAGATCCCTCATGGCCTTACTCTATCAAGTGGCACAGTCCTGCTGAAATCTGTTCTGATACTGACTGGACTGTTAGAGTCTGCTGATGAAACTGTTCCATCTGAGTGTGACAACTGCTTGCCACAGCTGTATGTCTCACAATGCACAAGACATTATTTTGGAGATCTCTAACTGTGAAGCCTTGGGCCAGGCATATGGCATTAGGTGATCTAGAGATGAGCAAATTATTGACACCAACCAGAGTCAAATTGTAACCAAGAATGGACTGACAAATTGTGAATTCAGTAGCCCACAACTAAATTGTCACCACGGTTAGAAAAATTACAAGAACAACCTCAGATGCCTGACTCCAAAACAAACCAACCAACCAATCAACCAACCAGCCACCCCTGGTACCATTTTCCTATAAACTGATGTGTGAAGGTCCTTTGCAGTTCCATTTGTGAGTAGAAACTCACTCTAATCCTTCCTGTTGGCCCTTGTATCAGCTATAACCTTGAGTTTATGGTAGAGTTTATGCAACCTTGGCCTTGCATCATGAAAACAATGCAGAAGGGCCCCACCAAGGACATGTAAAATTAAGATGATAAGCTAGGTCCTGCAGGTCTTGTAGAGTGACTTTCCTTAGTTCCTACAATTTGCCATTTGTGAGATGGCAATATTGTTAAATGATATCAACTTGTATATCTAAGCAGGTAAGGTAGATGGATAGTGCACTGAACTTTCCAAAAGCAGAACAAGAGGCCAAATATTCCACTAGAGGTACGTGGTGCATGTAGAAGCCACCATCAGTGAGAAGCCCAGTAGTTCAAAATGTTTGGTGTGAACTAGAAGAAAGCAAAAGGCCACCTTAATGTCACCTTTCAGCAGTTCTGTTCCTGAGCTACAGTGTCTGATAATGTCTTCCCTTGTGAACCACCTTGTATATCTATTATCTAACTGGATTCCAGGTGTTTAACTGATTTTGAATTACCATAACCAAAAGGGAGTGGTGCAGAAAATCAGCAAAAGAACACTAAAGTTGAACTTAAAACCATCACATATATATTGTCAGCATCTGAAACTTCCTAATAGACATGCACCAAGGAACTAGCATATCTAACCAAATTGGATCTGACACCTTTAGGAAATGGCTATCACGCTCCTTGACCTTTGCTTTTTAGGTGCTCGTTCCTATTGTTAGCTCACTGGGGCTTTCTTTGTCAGCAAGTCCAAAAGGATTTTGAATCACTTCAACTGGCATACTCCTTCTCTCATTTGTTGGGGTGATGTGGATAGAAGCCCCTGTGAACCAAACTGCCAATACAGAAGGATCTGGCTACCTGCTGTGGCGGTCCTATTAACTATATGTCCACTGTGAGATGTGTCATCTAGCCTGCATATATAACTGGACTTGCAACAGATCCTTGGAAAAGGAGGACATGATTGCAATCTTACACCAAAAGTTTCATCATAAAAGACCAGGCAGATCCCATGAAGTCTACATTGGGCAATAAATAACGTCAATGTACTAACTCAGAGACAAAGCATTCTCACTATCCAAACTTTTCCTCCCTTTTCCTTCAGTTAGCCTTGTGTAATTATGAGACTGTTCAGATCTTATATGTGTGCAATTGTTAATTTCCCCAATAAAACAATCAAGCTTACTTTTGGATCTCCAGCTGGTTCTTCCCTGCATTATCACTGGTACACACAGGTGTGAAAGACCTCATTAGGTTACCCCTCTCCTTGAGCTAATATTTCCCACTGTCTCACAGAGGCACTGGCATCACAGCTGACCCTGAGCCATCCACTGTTGGGGCAGCATCTGAAAAGACCTCTAGGGAATCCCTAAGCTTAACCTGCTCTCTCCAAAAGGAGATGCCAAGAACTCCTGCCTAACCACTAGGTCCTGTTGAATACCCTGGGTGATCCTAATTCTGTGATGGGGCTGCTGACACTGTTAATACCAAAAGTAGGCTAAGGCAGGCTAGTAACTCACAGGACATTAGGGAAAAACTCTACAGAGGTCTGGTTAATAGATTCTTTTATACTATTCTATGCTACTCTAAGTCCCATCATTCCTCAGGTTTCTCTATCAATCCCACCTTTGGAACTTAAAAGATGTGAGGAAACTTCCCCATGTTATGAGTTCCATCCTTCTTAAGATTCCTCATGAAGAACTCTTCATCTTGTTGCCTGGTTCTTCTGGGTCCACTAACATCTAGCACCATCACTTTGCAATTTCTACAAGAAGATACACATTGGTGGCCCGTATGGAGAACCTAGGCTGTCTATGCCTCAGCCCTGGACTGATATCTGAGGACCTAAGAGGGAGATGGCATGGGAAACCCAGTCAGAATCCAATCCATTTATCAGAGAGTGGATAATCTCTTCCCTTTCTGAGTCTTGAAGGAAGAGCTCAAAGGTATGACACAAAGAAGAGAGATTCTGCCTTGAGGGAAGAGAAGTAGACTTTGGGCTCTTGGTAAGCATGAACTTCCCACAGGAAGTAAAACCTCCAAGACAGAGTCTACAGTCTACTCAAGACCAAGCTAGTGCACACCTATAAGACTGTTGACATTGCTAAATACGGTGGCAATTTCAGGTGGCCCCAGGACTGCACATTGATGGGAGGCAGAGGTAGCAAGGTGCCCAAGTTCAGTCCCCTAGGCTCCCTTCTGGAGAACTGGGAAAGATTTGGTGGTACTTCTCTGACAACAAAGCAAATGATATATCTGTGTAATGTTGTATGGCCCCAGTATAAAAAAAATGGGGGTCATCTGGCCTGAGACTGACACACTTGATTACTGTACAGTTTTGCAAATGGGTCTTTTCTGTTGAGGGGAGGGAAATGGCTTCAGATTCCATATGCTGAATGTTTTGTTTCACTGTGGGGAATGTGCCTGTGCAAAAAGAGTGGGGGTTAATTGCTGTAAGTATATCTGATGATGAGAAGTGTTGTGAGAAAAAGAAAAAGCAGTTGTATGCTGATGAGGAGGACTGGTGGCCTCCTTCCCCTCTTCCCACTGCTAGTCTGCTTTTGTTATTAACATATCTTTATAAAATAGACTCCCGAGCAGTGATGGTTGGCACCTGAGAGTTAGAATGCCAGCTTTGAGTAGCAGTAGCTTGACCTAAGAGACATACGGGCATGGAGAATGGAATGTATATTACTGATAACAAAGGAGACAGAAGTGTCAGGCTCCCAAGGTATGGAATGCAAACAGGCCCGACTTTGGGTAAATAGCGGAGAGGTGCTAACTGACTGATACCCTGGGGGGCTACTAAAGGACAGGGCCAAAGCGCTTGCTCCAGTATGTGAAGCCCATCAGATTTTATATAGAAGAAATGTAACATAGTATGCTAATTTGTTATCATATGGAGATGTATAAATATGTATGTTTTTCTTTGTTCTGGGTGTCTGATTTGTGGAAATCTTCCCCAGATGTCTATTCCTTTGGCTTGAGCTCAATAAAGAATCACTTTAAATTAAGAGTGTGGGCAGCTACCTGCTGGGGAAACTCCAACTGGAAATCCTGCACTGAGCAGGTGTTGGATTCAGTGGCCCAAGAGGCCCCTTCCAACTGTATCACCAATTTTTAAGTGGAGAACAGCATTGCAACGTTCAGAGAAATAAGGGAAGGATAATGGTGTTCTCATTAATGCATTATTCTGGGAAGCATGAATTAGATTGGTTTGCACTGAATTTTTCCAATCATCTCAGATTAGTGGATCTGAGATCTCTCAGAGCAACTAGATCCCAGAAGCTAGAAGCTGACCTTCCTCTAGCACATACTACTGCAACTTCATGGTTTGATGGTTTCTTTCTTTTAGTACTGCCAATCTCACAGGAAGAAAATACTTATTCAAATAATTTGTAAATCAGCATGGAAAATCAGAAGTACTCAATATTTTGGTAAGTACTTCAGACATCTTCAGGTTGATTGACAAGCTTACACCATGAACACTTTCCTTCCTTGCTGAAGCTACCAACTGAACTTGCTATCAAAAATTAACCTGTACAGCAGGTAATTTCATCCACCTATTCCTGAATGTGGCCTTGACTAATTTTCAGTTCTAGAAGCACAGCTTTTGAGAGCAACAGTGTTAATTGCGCACAATGAATTAATGAGCATTAGATCTTTCTACTGCTGGCGGTAAATGTTTCTGGCAATTAAAATGTGGTAGGTCCCGTGATTTGATTTCACTTCAGCATATGCTTGAGAGCTTGCCTTTTTAAAAAAAGCAGCTGGCTTGTGTGCTGTAACTTTGCAGCCTTCGTTGACTCATATGGGTCAAACACAACAATTTCACAAATTAGAAGGGTTTCATTGCAAAACTGACATGTAGTTTGTGAAGCAAGAGAAACAGAAACTTGAAAAGTGACAGTCTCAGGATAAAGTAAACATACTAAAAATTGTGAGAAAACAGAAAATTAAGAGGAGCTAGACTTATTTGGAGGAGAGAAAAGAGAGCTGCTGGAACAAAAGTGGCAATCTGGAGAAGTTTTTTTTTTTAATGGACACCAGTGGTATTGAATTGGTGAAAGAAACAGTGGTGTCAGGTGGCTTCCAACTCAAGTGTAGAATGAATTCATTCTAATTTCAGTCCTAGAATTTAGAGAATCTATTCACAGTCTTGAAATTGTTTGGAGAATAGGATTCAGCTCCTTAAACAGCTCCTTTAAACTTTAAAATAAAATCTTGAGTAAATTTACCATGCCACAGACATGGAAGCCATTGGCTGCCACTGAAAAGAATATGATTCACTGTGAATTATATATTGCTGTTTTGTTGACAATAGCGCCCTTTACATATTAGCTTGTAGGTAATTTATATTAATACCCATTAACACCTACTCTCAGGTAAGTGTATACAAGATTGCATTGCTAGTGTGTTTTAATGTTGCAGTTCTCTGTCAGGATTTGGAGAGAGAAGTGATCATTGTAGCTCTCCAGGCAAGCCCTAGGAAGACATTGTAGTCTTTTGACTAGAGAAGGTAAAATTCCCTCCCATCAAGGTTTTGAGGGGCCAGAGCATTCCCTTCCTGTGGTAATGTCATTGCCCTGCCCTGCAGCATATTCACACTCCTTGCTTTCTCTGCTAGCAGAACCCAGAACAAGCGCATTTATGGCCCTATAAACATTAGGATTATGTGAGCAGTTTGCTCTATGGAGGTTTTTCCTCCCTTTTTGTTTGGATTTCTCCAATCAAGCTAATTGGCATTTCTGATATAAACACTAGTTCTTTGGTTCAGTTTGGCAGTGCTTTGGCTTGGCCAGTGTGAGATAGTGATTCCTAGCAAAGGATGGGTCAGGACTTGTTCACGCACAGGAGATGCTAGGAAAACAAGTATATGACACAGGAGCTGACTCACATGATAAATGCACAAGTTGTTCTAAACACACTCCTGGGATTTTGGAACCACTGAAACCTGCTAACACGGGACATGCTTCTCCATTTAGATTCGCTATCCACTGTTGTGAAAAAGAGAAACAGTGCAAAGATGACGCCAAGAAACAACAAAGCCTGCTAAATTATCATTGGTGGTTTACATCAGAAGAGAAGTCCTCAGCTTTATTTGGTAGGATGTGGAGTTGTTTTCTTTCTTTTTTCCGCTGTGCTCTGGGGCAACATTTGTGTGACAATGATACTTCTCATTTCAGAGAAGTACCCTCAGGCCAACAAGTTTGCTACCCTGAAAATCTGGGAGGGACACCTCGATATGCTCCAAGTGATGGGGAAAGTAAGCTCAATGGAGCACAAGCAATAGCTATGCAAGAGGCAGGATAACCTAGCGAGATCTTTTACCCAGTTTTTACAGGGTCAGGCCCAGTCAGAAATCACACAAAAAGGTTCAATGAATGACTTTATTAAACAGTGATAGTACTCATCAACACAAACACACACACATCCAAGGGCTAACGAGAAATAAAGAGTGGAAATAAGATAGAGGAATTGTTGAAGGATTTGTAGTTTGGGTGATACTACACCTTCTC
The DNA here is from genome assembly GCA_948474755.1 of Ctenosaura bakeri. NCBI lineage: Eukaryota > Metazoa > Chordata > Lepidosauria > Squamata > Iguanidae > Ctenosaura > Ctenosaura bakeri. The sequence continues at coordinate 331,843 of CAOLHI010000961.1, forward strand.
CTGAAGTCCTTGGTCCGTAAAACAGTGAAAGAAAAGGAACTCAGTGAAGAGGCGCTGAGGGGATCACACGACTATCAGGAGGGGGAACAGTCAGTCGGTATGACCAAGAGTTATCCAAAGAACTAGTCAAAAATGGGGACTATTTGTAGGAAAAAATTACCTTGAGGGCAAATCCTCTCCTGGGGAGAACAAAGGGGACAGCAACGGAAAACAACTTCACACCGGCACCTTCTTTGATATTGGTAGATAACTAGGTGTTACCCAAGTATCCGGATCTTCCACCACTTTGGGTTGCAGTGTGAGTTTATGTAGATAGATTTTGCCTGATAATGTTTTATTGCTTCCAGTGCCCAACTTTGTGGGAAAACTCTTAATCCCTTCAAGCTGGCTCCTTAAAGACTGAGGATCTTTTTTCCACTGTGGGTTGGCACAGCTTGAGGTCTCCTGTGGTTACGTGACTGGGGAGTTTACTGGCCTGACCTGGGCCTTTTGATCGTACGACCGTTGTTGCCTATGTGCTCATCTGGGTGACCTCTCTAGTGGGTTAGATGAATTTTATATCAAAGTTGTAGACCCCAGGACAGGGTTTACCAAGGAGGCAACAAGTTTTAGAAGCATAATGGGCGAGACTTCAAATTTAGAATACTTGAAAACTAATTTAAGACATTTAACAAAATACTAAGCAAAGGAGAATTTGATTGTTTAAATGAAAATAACATTTTATTATAATCCTTTCTTCCAAGAAAGCACATGGATTAGAGACTCTCTTGTAAAACATGCCTCTGATTTGAAGATAGACCTATCAACTTCTAAACCCCAATGTCTCACTCCCTTTACTCCATTGTGTGGATTTTTACAGAAACAAAATCATTATTTTTGTCCCTTCTGCTTTTTTGAGCCTTGAGTCTCTTATGAAGAATTTGAGGGAGGTTCTCAGCTTTACTCCTCTCAGCTTTAGGAGGCAACTGGCTTCATTGTGGGAAGTGCAGAAACAGAATCCAACACACATCCCTCATATAATCAACAATAACAACAACAGCAATTCCCAAGAAAGTAAGTTCTGATCTTCAACTTTGAACTGAAGGAGATTTACTTATTAATAACTTCAAGGAGAACTGTTTAATGTGTTTAATAATTCTGATCTCTTTTATCTTGGAACAAGGCATCTATCCTTTGAAGTAGAAATGTGTCACAGATTCTGATAGAACCCTTAATGTGTATATTAAGAGGAGCTGGTGACTGGAAATGAAAGTAAAGCCACAATACTTTAATGAAGTAGTTATTTTAGGGCACTCCAAATCACTTCAGACTAAGAGGTGTTGCTAATGGTTGCAACACTGAAAGCATGATCTTGGTGATTTAAGACCAGCATATGCTGATCTATTGTCAATGCAACATTTCTTAGAGTAGAACAGAAACTCTGGTCATTTCCGCACAAGGCTGATACATCGTAGCAGTGTTTACCCTCCGGTCTGCATGTTATACCGTTTTAGTATTGTAGTTTTCCTTGTGGTTCTGCATGTTTTCAACTCCTAGAACGGTTCACTGCGGTTCACTGCAATGTAAAACCACTGCATGTGAAAACTGGAAAAACTCCAATGTAAATCTCCCAAACTGGTTCTGCTTTGGTTTTCACCTACATGCAGAAGTGTAGCATTGATTCACATCGCAGAAGTGTAGTATTGATTCACATCACAGAAGTGGCTGGCTACAGGTGTTCCCTTCTGTCATTTCTGTCCCTATCTCTTTCAGCCCATCAAAGGACAGGCTGCCTTCATTATTGTCTTCCTGTGTTAAACGGGCAGTGGGAAGAGAGTGGATCTGGTAACGAACTGTTAAAACATGGTTTGTTCCACATATCAACGAACATATATCCCTATGCACAAATGTAGCAACACAGAAATGTGTTTAAAAATGTGTGTGTGTGTTTTAAAAAACAGACCAATCAGTGATGGCAGGGCAAGGTGAGGGAGGGGAATTGGAGCGGCCAGGGACTTGCTGTTGTGGATGCAGCAACCACTGTTCTCTGCAGTAGCATGATGTAAAGGGAGGGGGGTGCAGACAGAACAGTTTCTGAATTTCTGAATTCAGTTTCTGAATTGGAGTACAAAAACACTGCTCTTGACACACAGTGAACTGCTCCTCCTCTCTCGTGCGAAAATGCCCCTCATCACATGAATATGGGGCCGCCTTCTCCCAAACAGCACCTTTTTGCTTTATAAATATTTCAGAAATGTCTAGCATAATATATTCCTAGATTTTGATATCATGCATTGATACATACAGTGTCATGAACGAAATCACTTGCTTTATTGAAAATGGTGGTGGGTAGAGGAAAAGGAATTTCCCATTATTGGGAAAAAGTAAGATATGAATTCATCAACTTCATCATCAAATGTGAGATCACTTTTTTAAAAAATCTATCTGTGGTTTTATGATCAGTGTAACATCTAGTTTCACCCTTAAATGAACAAAGGTTTATATTCATCCTGAACAGAAAATACATCCACTTTCACATCTCAGGACTTAATAAGCATCTAGGAATCAGAAAAAACAAACAAACAAACAAAAAAAACACACACACACAAGAAAAACAGGTTGTTGGACTTGTGCAAGTGGAAGTAGAGGCAGCCAACTGTTTGGGGCTAAGGACAACATTAGCATGCCCAACTTTCTTTGGGACTTGTATGAGTGAGCAGGGTCAATGTGGTGGTGATGATCAGCAGGTGTCAGAGAATCAAATATCCCCCCCACATACACACTTACATATACCCCATACATCCATGTGCACATACACTCCCCCATTGCCAATAAGCAATGGGGAAACAGCAACCTTGATCAGGATCAGGAGTAGGTCAGTGGGTATGATAAAGCTGCTCCATCTGTCACCCAAAATAACCAGGAATATTGGGATGGGGAACCTTCAAATTCCATGGTCCTCTGCTCTTGATATAGGCGAGATGGTTGCTTCCCAGCACTGCTGCTGCTGTTGTTCATCTTACTTTATTCTTAAGAAGCATATAAGACAAATTACGTCTGCATCATACAGTTTGAAAACTGCCCCAGAATGGAACAAAACAAAACATAATAGGTCAACATCAGAACAAAGACTGTTAGAATAACAACAACAACATGAACATCATCATCATCATCATCATCATCGACAACAAAAGCAGCAGAGGGAAACCAGCTTTCTTAATAGGGGTAACTAGGCAAGGGGAAGCAAGAGATTCTTGCTGCTGATACCAGGATCAGACTTGTATGTTTCATTCTCCATTGCCAAACTGATGGCTTGTCCACTGGCTAGTTAGAAGAAAACAGGGATGCTCTCAAGGGTTCTCCACACTGCTGCATACAGACAACAGAACACTGTTTGAGCTCCTATAAGCCAAGGCAACACCACCATTGGACACATCCTGTTTTGTTTTATGCCATGGTTTTCAGGGGAAAAACATTATAAAACTTTTCAGCTTGACTCACTCATTTTCTTTTACGTTATTCTTGAGACAGGCAAGAATTTTTGGTGTCACTGTGATTAAAATATCAAGAACTGTGAACTTATTATCACATCCCATGCAGAGAGCATGCCATGCTGAACACTTTTGGAACCTATTTTAAGAATTTTTCCCAATAAAGGTAACATGGTTGTAAATAACAATCCACATATTCTCTCCTTCAATTTTAAAAGAGTTGATTTGCAACACAACCTACTCCATTTAAAAGAAAAAAATGTATATTACTTGCAGAATCATCTTGTAAAACAAAAGAAAATTTAGCATAGAATCTATCAATCATCTATCTGTCTAGCTACCTATCATCTGTCTACTTAAGTACCTCCCTATCCAGATTAGTTTCATGAAACTAACAAGATACATCAGGCCAGTCACATAGTTTGTTGTGTTGCAGTGAGGAAGAACAATGAAATCATAGAATAAAAAATTATAGAGTCAAAATCATAGAGTTGGAAGAGACCACAAGGGCCACTGAGTCCAAACCCCTGCCATGCAGAATACAAATTGTTCCTGACAGATGGCCATCCAGCCTCTGTTTAAAAAGAGTCAAAGAAGGAGACTCCACGACACTATGAGGCAGTATATTCCACTGTCAAACTGCTCTTATTTCAGGAAGTTCTTCCTAACGTTAGATGGAATCTCTTTTCCTGAAGTTTGAAGCCATTGCTTCATGTCCTACTACCTGGAGAAGCAGAAAATGGGCTTGTTCCCTCCTCCATATGACATCCCTTCAAATATTTAAACATAGTCATGTTGCCTTCTGTTCTCCAAACTAAACATACCCAGCTTCCTAAGCCATTCCTAAGGCATAATTTCCAGACCTACCATATTGGTCACTCTCCTCTGGACATGTTCTGCAAATCAATATCTTTGCTGAACCCTGGTGGTCTGAAATGGACACAGTATTCCAGGTGGGGTCTGGTCAAAGCAGAACAGAGTGGTGCTATCACTTCCCTTGACCTAGACACTATATTCCTGTTGGTGCATTCCAGAATCTCATTGGCTTTTTTAGTTTACCATACAAGAGATAAATCAATCCGTGTGTGTGTGTGTGTGTGTGTGTGTTAGCTAAAGCAGCTTGAAGATAGAGATCAGAAATCTATTAATCTATTGCAAAAAGTGAACTCCTGAACTTGCTGAAAGTAAACAGATTTTTCTGATTGACTTTATTGGAGTCAGTGTTCTACTCAGTAGGAATCCACTATAGTGATCTGAAATTTTCCCCCTCCTTTCCCTTCTCACCCGTCCATGTCACCCCAAAAAACTATTTTAAAGCATTTCCCTGCACTCCTAAATTGATTTTGAGGGTACATGAGGTGTTGTAGGAATGACACTCCTGTTTTCACTGACCTACGCAGTACTGGAAGCAAGGAGACACCAACACTTATATAGAGTGATTAGTGAAATGGAATTCTAAAAAGTATCGCTGCCCTCTTATTTTACCTCTCTGTTTATTTCTTCAATCCGTGTTCTCAAGGCTTTTGCTTCTTTCCTTCCTGCAGAGGTCATTTTCTCCTTCCCCCCAAAGTTAGTTATCCCTTTGTCTGGGAAGGGAGCTTCCATGATGTTTCTGCTTCAGGATGGCTTACACTCACTCATGAGAACCAGCTATTTAGGAGCTCATTTACTAATAGTTAGGGAACCTTTTTTTTTTGGTAACCCATCCAAGATGGATTTCATGAAACAATAAATATTTTTCCCTTTTCTAACCTTACAACAGAATCTTGAGAAATTTTTCTCCTGTTTATTGTCAAAGTTTACATTATAGTGGCTACATAGCTCTCTGCTTGAAACAGATACCAAATATTCCTATAAGCAGTCCCATCAGTAGCGCAATGTGTGGGTTCCATCCAGTTTTTTTCTTGAAGGATAACATCTTTTAAACCCAAGTTGTTTAAAATGAAAGGCAACACATAGAAAAGGGGTCTTGTATTCTTGAGAGTTCTGGGATTGCATTCTCCTTTCAAACTCACACAAAGACTCATGGTCACCTTTCATCCTTTTCATTTATTAAACTTACAGTAGTTATGAAATAAATTAGAAAAAGATTGGAAGGGCCTGCTAGACCAGTTAATCTCTCTGTTCACACACACAGAGCTATTCTTCTAATTCTCTTTTTTAGCCCTTTGAATCTGGCTTTAGCAGTAGTACTTTAATCAGAACAATTATGACTTAGGCTTTTATGGACACGAACTGTATTGAGGAAGAGTGGTGGGGAGGAAAAAAATTTAAGGAAGTGGAGTAATATGGACCAATTAAGTTTTCAATCTCTCCTCTTACTGCATTGATGTTGGTGTGGCTATTATAAGATTATGATTATAAAGATCCCACAACCACATTCTCTCTCCCTCTCTTTTGGAAAAGAACAGGTGGAAAAATACATCAATTTATTTTCAAGTTTAAAACACTGAAATGTTAAACGGCTTCTTGTAGAACACAGCCAATATGCCAAATGGTTATCTGCCTACCTTCTCTACCTCCAGTAAGACTGCAAATAATATTGTATCTAACAAGAAATAAAACAAAGCAAAGCTCTTTTAAAAAAAAGGGGGGAGAGGGACATTGTATAGCTGATGGCCTTCCACATCTCTTACTTAGCAATGATTGTGTGTCCTGAAAGCCTTTCTGACAATCCCGATTCAAATTAGTGGTGGATTTTTGTTTGTTTGGCATTTTAAGGAGATCTTTCTAAAATAGGCTACTTCAAAGATGTATGGAAAGAATCTACGACAATAAAAATTTGAATGAGAAAGCAAAACTGATAGGTTTGTCTCTATATGCCCAGGATTTTGAATGTTTTGTTCTTAGAAATCTGGTTTTGAATGCCTGTATGTTTAATCAAGTCTGAGATGGGGAGGCAGGGTGGTCACCTTTTTTTTTCCTAAGCGGATTCCAGCTCCCAGCTACATGTCGGGGAAATGCAATACAATGATCTCCATGTTAGTTGGAATAACTGTTATGTATTGACTCTAGCCAGTAAAGATGGATGGGCATTTAGCAGGGCTCAGTTTTGATAAGACCTTACCAGAATTTGCAACTTTCTTCATAAATTTGATGGAGAGAATTTGAGATTTTAAAAATTCAGGTAGAGGGAAAAGTGAAATGTACCGATTTGTCTGTCTCCCAGTTATAATGTACTTCTGTGTGATATCTCACATGAACATTTCTTCATACGCTCAAGGCAAGAAGTAGGCAGTGGGAAAGGCTGTGACTGAGCTTCTGTTCATAAATAATGATGGCATTATGAAGTCAAATTTGTGACACTGCAATTCACTTTTACAGTCATTGCAAAGGTCAATAGTCTCTTCCAACCACTAAATGACTAAAATGCCCTGCCAAAACCAACCTTTTAAGCAGTGCAGTCTTCCCTCAACACAGCCATTTCCATGTTGCCAGAAAGCGGGGGAATGAAATGGGGGAAATGTCCATGTTGCTGGGTGCATTGCTTAAAAGGTAGGCTTTTTTGGGAATAGCATTGGGAGACATAGTTATAGCTCCCTTTTTAAGATCTGGACATGTGCCTCTGAAAATTAAAATATTTCTTGCTGGTGTATATATATCAGGACAATCTTTTCATCTCTGTGAAAGAAACTAATTATGAATTAACACTATATGTATACATATATATGTGTGTGTGTAGCTATTAGAATATTTCTTGCATATACACACACATACATCTAATGTATAAAAGTCAAAGTTTGTGAGTTTGTCTGTGTCAGGCAGGCAAAGACCTCATATGATTGGCTGTGTGAGGCAGGAAGACCTCATAGGATTGGCTGCCTGTGAAGATTCTATGGGATCCTGGGGTTGGCAGTTTCGGGAGGGACCTTTAGATTTCTCAGTCAGAGAGCTCTTGGGCCTCAGGCTGGTTGCTATGCAGATGAAGCCTAGCAGCAAGGAGGAGGAGGACAGTGTATTCCCTCAGAAAACCAAGTCTCTGTATGTTAATAACAGACTAGATTGGGAAATATGGAGAAAAGTTACATGTACTGGACAACACAGTTTGGGGAATACAGGATCTGTGTATTTCAACTGCATCTAATTCCTAAGGTAAGATAAGGCAATTCCTAACATATTTCTAACAAGTATTACCTATGAGAAAATAAAATCCCGGGCAATACTGGGTAAATACGCTAGTACAGATATAAATATGAATATTTCTTACACACACACACACATATATATTTCAGGACAATCCTCCCATCTCTGTGGAAAGGATTAATTATGAATTAATACTTTATTCATCCTTGTGCACCATTTGTATTCTCTCTGGATTGCAGAATAGTCAGCTATGGTTTTCTCATAATAAAACCAGCCACGTATTCTCCAAGTGTTAAGATATATGAACAGCTTAACACAGTTCTTCCATTTGGGATAGCATGAGGGGTTCCTTGTAAATGTAGTTGTTGCGACTTAGCAGGAAACAGACTATCCAAGATAGGATTCCACCTAGCTGAAGAGGAATTATGTCTCACTAATATTGGTTAATAGGCTCACCAAATCAGTATTTTCCATGCAGAATAGGCTACAAAGGCAGGATACACCCTAGAAGGATGTTTTCAGCATTCAGAGACCAAGTGGCAAATTTCAAGTACATGTAGCTGGGATTCACTGCAGCACATTTTCCAAGAATTCAATATTTTCCTTCACTGAGATTATTTCCATATTGATAAATGAAGATCTGGCTTCAGTTCTGTTGGATTGCCAGCTTGAATGATTTACTCACTTACACAGTGTAACATTGAACCAGCAGATCCGAACAACAGTCTAACTCTTCTTCCATAAACTGAAAATAATACCCTGGAAATCTCACAATACTGTGGCTTTATTCATGTCAAGAGGCCACAGAAGCTGGCTGAGCACAAATCAAATTCCATCTCAGATACATTTGCATTCTAGGATAGATGTGATGAATCTGTTGGTCTGCCAGATATTGTTAAACTCCCATCAGCACTAGTCAGAATAGCTAGTAGTGAGGATTATTATTTGGTTTGTATCCTATCTTTCTTGAAAGACGAATAATTGTAAAGTAATAGCTCACATATAATTTCTTCTTCTTCTTCTTTTAAATATCACAGCAAAAGTAATCAGCAAAACAAATAAAAGGTTTATTCCAAACTGGTATGACTTCTTGAGATGTAGTCCCCTGTCATTTGCTGATGGTTGCCTCCTTGTCCCTTTGTTCCATTGTTTTTGAGAGCTATTTGTAGCAATGTCTTGGATCTATATCAGGTAAGGATGGAAAGGAATTTAAAAATTACTGAAGAACATATTTTTTGAGTGTTGAGAAACCGGGATGAGAAGAATCTTAGACTGATGAGAATCTTCACAGTTCAAGACTTATTCTGTGCAACATTCTGTGCAGCAAACAGCATTTTCTGCATACAAATTAATATTTCAACACAGAAACATAGTTTTCTGTACAGAAAAAAACACACTGTAGTTTAGGCTTTCTTGTGCATAAAATTTGCACATGGTTTGCATAGAAAACAACATTTCTGCATGGAAAATTGTGTTTCAACACAAAGTTTTATGAATTGAAATAATATGCTATAATTTGGGCTTTGTTCTGAGTAAAGCACATGTTAAATTTGCATTGAAAACAGTCTAATCTGTGCAGAAAACAGCCTTTTTTGCCCAGGAATTAATATTTATGAATTGAAACATTATTTTCAATGTAGTGCTATTTCTTGTACAGAAAATATTGTTTTCTGTGCAAAATAACCACATGTGAATTTTCCCAACTATAGCTTTTTTTCCCCTGTGTATAAAACAACAATATTTCTGCACTGCAAATTTTGCACAAAAGAAGTCCAAAACTGCAAGTAGCCTTCAAAAACTATGAGTTTTTCAAAGATATTTTCACAGTGGGAAGATAGTTGCTGAAATTATTCCTTGCAACCTTTCAGAAGAAACTTAGACAATTTCCACAGTACACTGTTATAGTGCTATTATTCCACTTTCAACATCTCTTTATAGTACTATGGTTAAAATGCATCATTTTACTGAGTGCCATATAATGCTTAAAAAGGGAAAGAGGCAAAGGATGTTGTTTTGTTCTGATAGGCCTCAAAATTAAAACAAAAAACAAAAAAGGATGGGAATAAAATGTTGCAGCTTGTGCTGGGGACTGTCAGGAAACAGACTGGGATAATAGATATGTCTTTTGGATATTTAACCCCCACCTACTATAGCCACTAATAGTGCAACCTCCTGGCACATCTTCCCTTTCTGGAGAAGTTCAGAGATACTCTGAAAACCCAGGAAAATAAGTAAAATTTTATCCAACTCTGGAAGGACAACACCGCATGGGAGATATTGGGCCACACATTCTCCATCCTAGGTAAGGGAGAATTCTGATGTTTGGTGCAGGAGAGCTCACTTTTCTTTCCCAAGTTGTTGACACCATTGACCCCACGTGCCTGCTGTGATCTCAGTTGGAATTCCTCCCATTTTGTGCCTGCTGTTTGCAATAGGTGGAAAGCCTGCTTTGTTCCCCATAGGATACATGAAGAATTTGCTTGAATAAAGGCTTTCATCACTGTGAGCAGATTACTGTGTGGATTCTCTGACATACACTCTATCCTCTATCTGAACCAGCCTCTATACCTCCATGTTGCTTTGCCTGAATATTAACTGTATTTAGGAGACGTACAATTTAGGAGAAATATATACTTCTCACAAACACTAATGAGTTCTAAGAAACTATCTCCAAGATAGCAGCTTGGTCAAAATACTCTAGGAAAGAAGCCAAAAGAAGCACAAATGTCTCTCAGCTATTTTGATAATCCCTGGGGTAGGAGTGACTATGGTGACAAAAATAGGATGTGGCCCAATCCCCCTCCCTGAAGTTCATATAAATAGCTTGTGTTTACTTAAAAGGAAGAGGGGAAGAGGAACTGCTATTTCTTTTGCTCTAGCCACTTACCTCATAAAAATAAGGTTTTTCTTTTCCTTTCTTTTCCTCTGCCTTCAGTCTGATTTTGTTCATGCTGAATTGCTTAAAGGATCACTTGAGCTGGGAAATGTGTAAAACGCTTAAGTTTATCCAAAGGAAAATGACTTAGTTCTTAACAAGTCAGGTCAGCAACCAAGTGGCAACAAAATCTCCATGGACTCTACTTTCTTGACCTGCCAGAGTTTGCTGAAACTTTTCTTGGAGGATCAATTTCTGACATTTGTGGAGGATAAACTGCTGAAACCCCCTAATAAAAGATAAGGAAGCACTAAGCTCCATCAGAAATTGGTGAACAGGAAGAGCAGAAATAGCTCTGCTTACTTATAATCCATCCTCCACATAAAATAGCGGAGTCTTTCACATAGGAACACAGGAAGGGACCATTTGATATTCTTCCTGTGGCTATGAGTATGGATGGAAAGAATATTTTAACATATTTGAAAAAAATGATTGAAAAACCTGTTTCTTAAGTGTCAAGGAGAATCACTTACTGACAGGAATCTTTGTAGTTCAGGAATTATTCTGCCCAAATATCATGTCTGGAATTTTTGTGCAGAAAACAGCATTTTCTAAGCAGGAAGCAACATTTTTTCCTCATAGAAAAATAATATTTCTGCAGGTTTTTTTTCTGTACAAAATGCTGTAGTTGGAAACTTATTATAAGATTTGTGCATAAATAGCATTTTCTACACAGAAAATAATACTTCTGCTGAACAAAGATAATACTTCTGTGCAGAAATATTATTTTCTGCACAAAAAAATGTTTTCTAGGCAAACAGACTTCCCACATATACACATTTTGTGCAGAATAAGTCTAAATCTGTGAACACTTTGAAAACTGTGCAGTTCTAAGACATTCTTGCAAGAGGAAGAAAATTCCTAAGAACTACATCAGACAGTTCTAGTATTATGATTCCACTTTAACTTTGGTGGCTGAATACAGTGTAATCATGGGGTTTGTAGGTTTGGGGACCACCAGAGGAACTCTCTGCCTAAGAACTGTAAATGCCCCTCTCTAAAGAACAAGTCGCAGGATTGCAGTTAAAATGGAATCATAGCACTAGAAGTGTGCAGTGTGAAAGGGGCCCAGGTCCATTTAGTCTACTACTGTCCAATTGACTAGCTGCTTCTCTCCAGGGGCCCAGGAGGAAGGCTTTCCCACCGCCTTGTGGTATCTCATCTTGTCAGAATAGTTTGTAAGTTTTATACATGTCACATGCAAAACATATATTCTGCTTCAGAAGTCACTGTACTCCTAAGGTGGAGATGGTGGAAGGAAGGAATATTTGACTCTCTAGATAGGTTGGCTTGGAACTCCTGTCAGATCTCTTCAGCAAGTCCATTGCTAAGGGCCTGCAGGAGTTGCTGTCCAAAAACAAAATAGAGAGCCAGCACTTCTCACCTCTGTCCTAAATCTTACACATATCAACTCCCCACATGGTCTGGATACATGCACTGGCAGCACGATGGACCTGATTTCTGGAGCCATTTTGCAAGTGTTGAAAATTCTCCGTCTTGCCTGCCAACAGCTTTGGCAATGAGCTGGATCAATGTTGCTGCTCATTGTTCTTACTTGCTGTTCTTTTAGCGTAAGTCAGTCTAGAGGAAATTTGTTTCTTCTTAAATGAAAATAAATGGCTGCATTTTGTAGTGGAAGGAACTGTCTCTCTGTTTAATGAACAAACACTGGGAAGAAACTGACATAACAAGCCTCTCTCTGCTGCTCAAAATGCCTTTTAATAAGGTGCTTAGTTGTGCTCCTGTGCTTGTAAATTTGGGTTCAGATCTTGCTTTAAGGCTGAGTTCTGACATGAAGAGATAAAATCTGGAAGAGAGTGCCAGTCATTTTCTTCCCTGTGACCCCCTAAATGGTTTTATTAAAGCATCTGCCAGCTCATTCTACCCCTGCTGCTACCTGTCATTAGTGGATAAAGCATCCATTTTGCAGGAGAGACTGTGACAAAGGAAAGCTTTGCTTCAGGAGGTGCTGACTTAGTGCAGCTGATGAGCTGCTCTGCTACTGTACCCCACCAAGGGAAGTGAAATGTTCTGAAAGCAGCCAAGGGACGCTGCGTGCACTCATTTTAAGATGGAGGAGGCTAAAGGAGAGGGACAAACTGGGCTGTTCTCTTACACTCACCGTCTATGTTGTCATGTTTGGGTTATGTATTATCTATTCTCCCCACTAAAAACACTCTCTGCAGATGAATCGTGGTGGGAAAGAGGCAAAATTGGTAGAGAGGTTGCAGTCACATTTCTGTAATTCATGCATTTGTGAGGGTGCTAGAAAAGTTATAATTAGAAGCTAAAATCTATGCTGTTGCCCACCCATTCTTATCCTTTTTATTAATTAATAAAATTTACGAACATCCCTCAAAATACATAAAATCAACCCTACCAAAAGCCACCTCCTTCAACATTACCCAGACCAATCATAGTATTCAACAACTGTATTCCACAATTAGTAAGTAGATCCAGGTGGATAATACTGACAACTATTACAATGAGAGTAACTAATAAATGGGACCCATATTACATAGAACCAATTCTGTGGTGGGTCCTTACTTTTCTTATGTATTTACATGGTCAGCTTTTCCATTAGGGCCAAGGACCAGAATCTCCCTTTCCAGCCATGAAGGAGCAAGTAGTGGCATGCTATTTCTAATCCTATTCACATCCCCAAGGGCTGCATGACTTCATTCCAAATGAAGCTGCAACAGGGGAATCCTAAACAAGCAGGAGCCAAAGGAATGGGACTTGATTCTTCAAATTTTTCCACCTTTAACAAAGATGAAACTCTTTCATTGGACTATAATGTGTCAAATGGTAGCTATACAGCAACTAAGAGTTTTTCCAAATGTAACCATACAGAGAAACCTTGAGAAATTCAATGTTCTTTGCTTAAGAATCAGTTAGATTCACAGACATCAGGTACACCTGGATCTCAAGAGAATTTACTTTTCTGTTGCTAATAGAATGAAAATTTTATTACATGTCTTTTATTGCTTTTTGTCCCTAGTTCTCACAAAGCCAATAAGTGGAATAGTCTCTGCCTGCATTGAAATCTCTCGATATTGTCTTAACTGACAACATCTTAGACAAAATTTAGCCCCTTGACTCTATCCCGTTTCCTTTTTTCCTCTATATGATTGTCAACATCATAGCCTGATGAAGAAGCCAGTGAAGCTTCAAAACCTTGCATAATGTATTTTATGTTTTGGAGTTGACCCGACAGGCATTACTGCTTGTGGATTTTGGATTTTGTTGTATTTTTCTGTCTGGCCAACACAGATACTCCTGAGTATTGTTTTCCGTAGCATCCAGGGAGTTGAACCCTCTTCCCAAAATTGTTTCAACACTTTGGACAGTTCCTTTAAAAGTCAGATGAAAAGCTAAAGCAATATCTCAGTAGAAGCTAACTGAAATTTTAATCATCCTTCCCAATATCCTGTAGTATTTTGGTCCCAGTTATTTGTACTATCCTGAAGAAAGCTAGGCCAAGCCATTTTTCTGCCTGAAATGAAGGATAGCATATCCTTCTTACTCATTATTGTTGGGAAATTCCAGCATTTTCTCCAGCATTCTCTCTTCTGTCCTCTCTTTAGAGCAATTGGGGCTTAGATAGGACAGAATTTTCTATTTCACCCAAAGCTTTCCTATTACCTCTTGCTATCCATTGAAATGCATGGTCATAAATACCTTTTGTGTATCCAAGTAACTAGATAATGTGACCTGGGAAATTCCTAGGGTCGTCGGTCAGTTTTTGTGTTCATCTCCATCTTCACCTTCATCATCATTCCACTCTGCTTACTCTTCTTTAGCTGTACTTCACTTTTCCACCACCAAGGTGGTGAATTAAGAATGGAGCTACTACCTTTAGCTAGGCCATTTCTGCACTAGATTGTTATAGTGCTATTATTCCACTTTCAATATCCTACAGAATCCTGGGGTTTGCAGTTTAGGGAGGGGCATTTACAATTCGCAGGCAGAGAGCTCTTTGGCCACGGTAAACTACAAACCCCAGAATTCCACAGGATGTTGAAAGTGGAATAATAGCACTATAACAGTCTGCTGCAGAAATGGCCCTAATCTTTTCAATAGCAAGCTAGGATGTAGGCTCTCCATACACATGTAAATATAAAAGCCATTAGTAAACTTTTTCCAAGTTTGTAACCTTAAACTGCCTGCCTTGATTACTTTTGGGTGAGTTTAAGTTCAGGAAAGCAAAATGAGATTGAAGCATGCTTTATTTGCTACTCTGTTAAAAGAAGGCTGCTTTCTAACAGTTTTAACTTTCATATTTTTTCCAAAAAGGGCTGGCATCCTGGGAAACTCTAATTCCCAACAATTACCAATATAGGAATCAATAAGGTTGCAACAGAAAATTAATTCCACATTGATGATGGGATAATACTTTCAGCTCTACCTAGGAGCAGTAGGCTTGTTTGAAGGCTCTGTGAGGCAGACTGTATGGTCCCAACAACTGTATCCTCAGACAATTTGCCCATGTACAAGCCAGCGTGAACCTTAAGATCTGCAAGAGAGGGCTTTTTCTCAGCACATTAGGTGAGGGCACGAGAGACATCATTCTCCATGGCTGCTTGCAGGCCGTGGAATTCTCTTCTGCAGGAAGTCAGGTTGGCCACCTTATTGTTCTCTTTCCACCAGCAGGTAAAGACCATTTCTCTGAAGGAATGATCTTCCAGCTGCTCCTCATCCTTGGTATCTACCACCTGAGGCAACTGCCTCATACCAACAACCAGCACTGTTAACTAAGATGCATGTGGCTCTGGGATAAAGTTCTTTGGCAACCATCACTGTAGCTGTTGAGTTACTTCATAGCTCTGTCATAGCTAGGAGAGAACAGAACTTAGCCAGCTTTAGATCTCAGCAAACCTAAAATTATGTTCTGTCCCACCCTCTGTTCTCAATTTATCAGGTGCAATTCAGAGAAATCAGTAATGGTACGTTGTGGAATGAGATGTTACTTTAAAAAAAAAATACTACTTCCTATGAGATATTCATCTCATGGAAGATGATCAGGAAGAATATACAGTAGTAATTAAAGTTTCTGGTTCCATATTGGAGCTAGCATCTCATCAGCTGAAAAAAGAGATATAATCAAACTTCATTCCGTAAACATGTTTGGGATCAGTAGTAAGCAATTTTTTTAGCTGATAAAAAATTTAATTAAAATATTGATTCACTTGACAGAGTGTTTTGCTGTTTCCTTTTCTCTGTGCTTTACTGAACTAAACCAAAATAAAATAAAATAAAATAAAATGATAGAACTAAGGTCAAGCTGAACGTTTTTGATTGATTTTTAGCAAAACATTTTTTTATAAAGGTTTCAGCTAATTAAACAGCAAGTTATTTTGCAGGTTATGATCTTCCTTTTCTTACTGAACACATATACAAGAGGAAATAAAAACATCTCTACCAAGACTGTGGCATCGCCAGAGATCTGCAGCAAAGTTCACAACCTTCAACAAATTTAGCTAATTCAAATGGTCTGAAAGTATTACAAAGTGTTATAACTTATAAAAAAGATTTTTTTTCCAGTAGAGAAAAACGGACAGAAAAAAATTCTAGAAAGTTTTATTTTTATTCTTTTATGTAATTAGGTTACCAGATCCCACACCAAAACTGGAATACCAGCTCTACCAGATGCCAAGGTAGTATTAAAGTGAAGCAAAACAATAACCAAAAAGCAGAAGTCAAACATTCCAATATTCATGTTTACAAAGAATGTGTGAACTTAGAAAATGTGTGAATGTGTGAACTTAGACTTGCCCTACCCCCCCCCCAAATCTTATACATTGTCTAATAAGGAGCATTGAGACTTTGAGTATATTTTAAAAAATTAAATATGGGGGAAAGTTTCACCCATACAGGCCATATGTATATAGGACTAGGAAGTCTGCCTTTCAATATTTGTGTGTTATTCAAACATGTCGGCGGTGCTAATTTAGAATAATCTCTCTCTCTCTCTTTTTTTCCCCCTCCCGACAGGCCCCTGATCTTTAACCACAACCATTTCAGGCAAGTACAACATTCCTCATGTTTGGAATAGCTGCTAGTATTCTGTATGATGGTGGTAGCTATTGCCTTCCATGTCAGTGGAGCAGTTAATCTTCTCCATATTTTTAACATCAATGTTTAAAAGAACTGTCCACTGTGCTGAACACCATGCACCAAAAAGCTTCAGCACCTTGATTGACTCCATTGAAATTCAGACTAAAACCCACAGCAGAGACATCATCCCACTGATGTGGAAGTTATCTGCTGCCTCTGACATGGAATTTGTTTGGCTCATAAGCAGGAAATCAAATCTCTTTATATTTGGGGTAGAAATGCAATGTGTGAGAAATTTTATTTCTATGTTTTATTTTTGGCTTTTATTTTTCTATATTAGTATCAGCACATCACAATATGGAGTTTTGTTTGTTTATTTGCTCAGGCTACATCATTTTAATCCTGAAAAAAAAAAAAGGCCACAGCAATTTTGATAATGTTTTGGGATATCATAAACCCATGAAATGGATATTTGCTTAAATCCAAGTTCTTCTGTACCTTGTTTTCCTACCTGCAGACTTCTTTTGGCATTCCAGCTATCCTCATTTCGTGCAACAAATAAATCTCTGTCAGGCCATTTTAGGAAGCGTCAACTTTTCAACCTGGTTATAATCTGCAGCAGAAGGACCAAAGATTCCAATTGAAATCCTAGGTTTGTTGAATTGCATACAGATTCACCTCTTGCTAGAACAAAAATCAATGAGCATAGTTTTCTCTGGTGATTGTGGAAGATTTCCTGTTTTTAACATGAAAAGTTTCTGTGTCCTAATTTCAATTTCCTTAAATTCTCAGGATCAACTGTAGTAATTGGTTTAATTAAGGCTTAATTAAGGCATTTTAAAAAAACAAAAACCTCCACTGCAGCAGATCCCTCAAGCAATTTGGAATTAATGTCAGTGCTAAGAATTTCATAATGCATGCCCTCCAATTGCTCCCATTGGTCAGGGATAGTCTCAATTCATCCTCTGTCACCCCACTGTTTCAGCTACTTTTAAAATGTCCCATCCTCCTTCCTCCTCCTTTTGACCTCACCTTACTTCAACTGCTGTAAATTTTGTTCAGAGTGCAATTAGTTCAGCAGGGGGAGAGGAGACGAGGGGAAAAAGTCTTCCCTTCTCAGTAAGCTGAGGCAAAAGCAAACTTCTGCAGCCTCTCCCAGATTGTTCTTCCTTGTTAATAGTTTTTACTCATCTTGACCACACTCTGATATTGTCAGGCCGACCGCACTCTGATATTGTCAGGCCACAGGTGTCCCAGTTTTCTTCTGTGGAATGTTAGAGGGTATGATAATGTCATCTCCCAATTAATGGTCTTAAATTCAATTGTTAGTCCCAACTAATGTGAACTCATTGAATCAATGGGAACATGATAAGTCAACACTTATGTTAGTTCCATTGATTCTCTTCTATCTGGAATTAGCAACTGAGTTTAGGCTTAAAGGTCTTAATGTGGTTTAAATATTTCAATATGCCCACTTGTGGAGACTATCTTACCATCCTGCTAGTTTTGTCTCCTTCTTCAGCTCTCATAATTCCTAATAGGATAGCAACCCAGTGATCACAAAGCAGGGACAAAATGGCCATGTTCATCTCCACAAATCAACTAAATGAAATAGTTGTTTTTATGCCACAGCAAGGCTTGCTATTTGGAATTAATTGATTTAGTCAGATAACCTCTTCTTTAAAGTGTGTTTGTATACACTGAGGAAATGCCCAGTGTTTGAAGCAGATTATTAATACTGGAGCCATGAGAGTAATGTGTATGCTGAGTTGGGCCTACAGATGGTCCTCAGGATTTGCTGGCAGCTTTTCTCCAAGATCACTTCAATGGACTTGAAAAACCTCCCACAAAGTCTCCACATGGAAATGCAGTTGGAGCTCTCCCTAGCTTTTCTCATCTCAAACTGTCACTCAGCCCCTCCCAGCTAATTCTAGATGATAATTTAGGGTAGCTGATATATCCTACAGCAAATACCCTCCCCTTCTCACAACTCCTTGTTTGAGTCTTTGTTTCTTTTTTCTTGCTTTCTTTCTTTTTTAGTGTGTGAAGGATTTATTGCTCTAAATATGGACATGGAGCTTGCTTCTGTGAGTTCAGCAACATCAGGCAGTACCTGCCAAATTAATTTTCTGTTTGTGGTTGGTCCATTAACTACAAGATAAAGCCTCCCTCCCCTAGGCTGAGATGCACACAAACCAACTTTCTGTATTTTTAAAAATTTTTATTTTGCTTTGCAGTGCTGGAGCCAGCAAAACAGAGGATGAATACTTTGGCTGTCATCTTCTGACTAGGTTGGTTGAACCTGGGCAGTTTCCCAGCTTTATTGTTTCTGTGATGGGCAGGCTGTAAATACTTCACTTTCACAATCTGAGTTCATGAATTATTACTTTCCAGCTTGTCTCTTGAAAAACAGTTAATGTCAAGCCTCTGCTCTTGAGCAGAATAACATTATCATCAGAATACAAGATCTTTGATTTTTATGACTGTAAGAACAGACTTCACCATGAAGGAGGGTGGCATTATTTGAAATTGGCTTGTTAAACCAGCTGGGAGTGGGGGCTGATCCCAGTGGAGCAAGAGCAGAAATGTTTTTGGATACACATTATGCATGGAGGTTAGTTAATGTTCCCCCTCTCATAACCTCCAACATCTCATAGATGAAAATGTGAGTAATCTCATTAGCCAGTAGAAGGATATACCAGATCGTATGGGAACCTTGGGATTCATGTGTATCTGTGGGTTCCATTTCTCTATGGGTCTGACTTCACAGGATACAGCCAGAGAGATGTGTTTTCCCCATGAGGAGCATCCAGATTGTTTATGTAGGAAATTCTCGTCTTCGCCAGAGGCAGGCAAGCAGTTGGTGTGTGAAGGTGGATATAGCTGACCAGGGATTTCAGGGCCTCAGAGGAGAGGCTACTGGCAATGCTCAATGCTTTGAGATGGAAAAGATTCACCTTAGGCCCAGGATGTAATGAGGCCTTTGGAGGAATTCAGCCAGGTTCCAATCCAGTGCTGTTAACTTGGCAGAGGAGACTAAAGACTACAGAGACTGCTACAACACCATCAAGTGATGAACAGGAATCAGTGAACCAGCCAATAGTCTGATTTTCAGGAAGAAAGTTTGCAAATAGTCCTGCTTTGGTAGACAATGAGTGAATTATGAATTAATTACTGAGCTTCAAAATGCCATTAAATTTCCCCTTCCTCTCAGCATGTCCAATTCAGTACAAGAAACTGGAGCCTGTGAAACTTCCGAGTCTTCTTCTGAGGATTTGTTCAGCTTATCATGTTGCCCCAACAAGTTAATGACAAAAAGTCGGGAGGAAGAGCTGGAATGAAATCTGGTTCTTTTTTTTTGGATATAGGCCAACAGTGTGTGTTGGAAAGGAAGTATAAATATGCATGTCTTCCTTCTTTGTGAGTTTGGCAAAAAATATATACAGATCCAGAAAATATACGTACAGTGACTTCTCCATGATTCTGGCACTATCTTATCATTTCTCGTAAAATCTTTCACAGATTCTATTCCTTCTTCCTAGAAGTCAGGATTATATTTAATTCATAGCATGAGCTGCTACTATAATAACAAGTTTCAGCCCTTCAAAAATTCTGGTGGCTAGGGAAGGTGCCTGGCACAGTTCTGTAATGCTGTAGCAAATGAGTATATATCAAAGACCAGCAACCCCACAGCATAACTAGAATTTTCACACTGAAACATATATCTTACTTTTGAATTTCCAAAAAACTGGTATAATACTTTCCCCCCATCTTTCACACTAACAAACATGGACACCCTGTGGATTACATGCATGTTATCCTATCTCTGAGTTATTTTATTTCTTAATATTTAACACTTAAATCCATATATATTTAATATTTAATATTTAAATTTGTATATCCCAAATTTATGCCAAAAAAGAGCATTCAAGGCAGCTATATCATAAAACTGAGCTGGAGTCAAATATAATTAAAATAAAGAACAGATTTAAAGTTCTGTTAAAAGTGCCTCAGTATAAAGAAAAACAGCCCCCTTCAGGTGTGCACTATATTAGATACCAAACATCTGTGTGAATCAAAAGTTCTTCCTTGTTGCTGGAGGTATGAAGGTCAGCCTCGCTTCTTTCATCAGGGAATATTAGAATCGTGGAATGGCCATCTTGTGCATTCCCACCAAAGGTGACTGTAACAGTTTTGGGACTAAGAAAAAAAGGTCTCTCCCAAATACTTTAATACTTAGGCTGGCTTATAAGGGAGAATATGGTTTTTCACCTGTTTTGGTACACAGCTGTATAGTTCACATACAGCACTTTAAACTGTGCCTGGAAACAGACTGTCAGACAGTGACTCTGCTGTAACAAGGGAATCACATGCTCCCTGCCTCTGCAGCTTTTGTGGCCAGCTAAAGATACTGAATTTCAGAAAGCAACCTCCTTTAAAAGGCAGAACATAGTAGAGTGGTCAAAATGACATGCAATGTAGACCTGTCACTGTGATTGCATCCAACATCCTCAAGAATGGGCCTGGTTGGCATGACAGCTTAACCATGTAACATGCTCCTGATCACCTGGGCTTTCAGGTTTGGGACTGCATACAATAACATACTCAGTCCACAAATCTGAGTCTTCAAGGGGACTTGAAGATATCACCCCAAATAGGCTGAAACACCTTACCTTGATATTCTTTTGATTGCCGAGGAGCACCTTTGTCTTGTGAATTATGTTTCAACTTGTTTGCCTTTGTCTAGTTCATTGCTACCAACAGATGTTGACTTTGAACCAGATCAGCTTCCTTGTATTGAGTGAAAAGGAGAGATAGAGTTTGTGGCATCAGCATACTTCTAACATCATACTCGAAAACACTGAATGGCTTCTCTCAGCAGTTTCATATATTTACTGAACAGCATGGGGCAAGATGGAATCATGACAAGTGCCTATGGGCCAGGGAACATCACCCCCCGCACCACCTTCTGAGTTCACCCCTCCAGAAAGGAGCACACCTATTGGAAAACAGTTCTTCCATGTGCCTTCTCAGATGGGCAATGCAGAGAGATACATGGGTGATGGTATTGAAAGACACTGAGGGATCTAGCAAAACCAACAAGGACCCACTCCTGTCATACACATCCTTGGGCAGAGTGTGCACCAAACAGTCTTTGTTCCATAGCCATGCCTGGAACAGATTAAATTGAATCAAGATAATCGATCTCATCCAGAAACTTCTGAAGTTGTGATATAGCCATATATTCCAGCAACTTGCTCAAGAATGGAATACTGGAGAGTGATTAAAAATTATCCAATACAGAGAGGTTCAGGGAGGATTTTGTAATTAAAAAAATAGATGTTTTCTTTTAATTACAACCTCTTTAAGGGACAATGGAAACATGCCTTCTAACAAAGAAGCATTCACCATCACCCTTTGCCACTTGACCACTGCCCACTTCTGACTGCTGTTGTAGGCTTGGAAAGGTAAGGGATCCAAGTGGAAGGTTTAATTATCCTATCCTACGATTCCATGTACATCCTCAAACTGTAAATATAAAACAAAGTAACAATTATTACTAGACAAACAGTAGCCAAAATTTATATTCATTGTCGCCTGCTTACTGAATGATGACATCCATGTTAGAAAGGATCCCTAGTGATTTTACCCCAAGGATCTTACAATAAATTATCCAGTTTTCTTTCCCTTTCAAATAGATGGCATTAACCCCGTATTAAAACAGAATGAATATATATGAGTTGTTTGTCCCACCCAAAAAAATAAATAAATAATGTAGATAAGCTTTGGGATCATTGGACCAAACACTGGATATATAAATAAGATTTTGGACTAGTTTGTGGAAGGATGCTATATTTACCAATAAATTACCTGTTTTGCTTTTGATTTGGTACAGAGCTCTCTCAATATTAATCAAAAACCCAGCTAGTGTGGGTCTAGAAATATTTTACAATGTGCAGATGACTGTGGCAGGAAACAAAACAAAACAAATGCTCTTTCAAGCTGGAGAAGAAGAGTGTAGGAGGCTTTTGCTGTTTCATGTCTGGCTCCTGGGATATGCTTTGTAGAACATAAAATACTACATTGAAATTTGAACTTAAGTATAACTTTCTGAGCAAGTTTTGGCAGTACTGATGTCTGAGCACTGAGGATTGGTAACTTCTATGTAGTTACCACATGAGAAACAAGCAAAGGCTTCACTCCAAATAAATCATTGTAATCATCACCAATTTCCTTTCCCTCAAATTGGATGGGAGGCAGCTAAGTCTTGTTTACTCCGAAACAAAATCAATTGAATCCAATTGGGTTTAATCTATACAAGTGCATGTCAAGATGCATAGGCCTGCCCAGCCTGACACCTCTTTATGTCCAGGTCTGAACAGCCAGGGAGATCTCTGGCCAAACCAGGGCTATGACAAACAGGTCTGCTTCTATCTTCCCTTCCTGAGAATGCAGCATCCTTCTCACTCCTCCCAGGGTTATCTCCCTCTCCTACTTTCCCTAAATCTGCCCCTTTTCAGGTATAAGGACCAGCAGTGATTTATCTCTTCAATGGATGTGGTACTATTGGTACTAACGGTACTAATGGTAATGTAAGCCAGTGCAGCTTAAAGAAACACTCTCTTGAAGCAACTTTCAGGAAAAAAAAGATATACAAATCAAATACACTGTCAAGGTAAAACATATTTTGTAATTAAGGATTCATAAAGCAGCACAACATTTCTCTCTCTTTCAAATCCAACATTCAGCTCTCTCCATCCACTCTCTCTGTACTCTTCACTAACTCTCTTCTGAACCTCCACTCCCTGTTTTCAGTTAAGTTTTTGTTATTTCTTTCCTCCATCTAGCCCCTCCCTTTGGCTTTCTGGGGTTCTATTTGCTCCAGCCAATCATTTTGAACCCCTGAGGCTGCCATGGTGCTTCCATTATCAAGCCCCCCCCCACTCAGGGTTCATCACAGTGCATACCAGCCTTCTCCAATTTGTTGTCCTCTGGATGTGTTGGACTACAGTTCCTATTATTCCTAGCCATAAAGGATGGAACCTGTACCCTAACATATTGGGAGGGCATCAGATTGAGGCAAAGTTAGTGCATAGGATTTCAGACAACGTGGCAAGAATTAAAAGAAAGTGGGGAAAGCAATGAAATCAGATTTAGGGTTAAACAGCTTCATATACCAGCCCCATGTCATATCAGGCCAGTTATAGAATCTAACCATGAATGGTCCAAACTAAAGAGTATTTGGAGTGTCTGAATGCATGGGCATATTGATTTTTCCCTTAAATATGTATGTGCATGTTGACTTCAAAACAGAGATTGTTACTGTGGCCATTTAGCCCTCTCCCGGGGTCTACAATTTAGTAATTCCTAATATTTTATAACATCTCCACATGTCTGATGTTACAAGTCACTCCACATGTCTGACAGAGTCCCCTGGATGAGCACATAGACAGGTGCGGCCGTAAGGCCGATACTTGGAAAAACCCGATCTGGCCAGTGACTTAATCTGTCATGTAGCCCCAGGAACCCTCCAGGCATGCAAACAGTTAAAGCACACAAAAGATCTTCTGCCCCAAGGTGATATCTTGACAGGATTAGCACTCCTGACATTCTGTCTGTTAAGCGAGGGCAATTTCCATACTGCCGAGGCTTTTGACAAACCCCTGCAAATCCAATCAAACTAAGCACTCTGACATTTTGAAGCTTTGTGCTCCAAATCATGCACATTTTGGAGCTTTGTCCAAACCATTGTTCTCCTCAGGAAAGGATTAGCCCCCAAGGTACATTTTCCCCTATAAAACCCCCTGATTTCAAGCGGTTCTTCAGATCGCTCCCGGTTTCCTCCCCGCTTGCCATCACTCCATTTGCCGAGCATTCCCCTCAGCCCTCCACATGCTGAGACCTTTCTCCTTGCTCTCTGCTGCCATCTCGAACTCCCAGACTCCAGTACCAAGGGCAGTATCTCCCAAATCCAACCCTCTATAAACTGCCTATCAATTTTCTCGCTTTTATTTCTTTTTAGCCCTTGTGTGAGTGAGTGCGTAAGTGCGAATGTGCACAGTGACTTATTTTTAATTAAAATAAAAATCATTTCTTTAGCAATCTGGTGTGGTTTTTGGTTTGGCCTGACCCCATAAAAATTGGGCTTTAAGAACTCGCTAGGTTACCCTGCCTCTCGTCTGCTATAGCTTGTGCTCTGGCTAATTCCCATTCCTCCATTGTATTGAGCACAGCGACGGGTCCTCCACGGGACCCCCAGAAATCAGGGTAACAGGGTCCCTGCCAACTTTTCATTGTCATTTCCCCTGCTTAGCTGGCTTTTATCAGATTTCAGCCCATTCAATTCTATTTCCCTTCTATCTATTCTAGCCCTACACTTAAACCATTGTTTACCTCACCTCTGTGATGTCTCAAGGAGCCCGCTCTGTCATAAGGGCCTGGCCCCAGTCTCAGGTTTTGGCCCTGAAATCTCAAGAGAGTGGAATGTTGTTGACCTGACAATTCTACCAAGAAAGGATGGTAGATTGGTAGATATGAGAGACAGAATATTTTCATACTGTTAGAAAAAAACTATCACATTATTTTCCATGTTTTATTTTAGGTAGTTTCTTTTTTAAAAAATCACAGGGCTTTTAACTCAAAGAGATTGGATTTGTTCCTGTTGTCCCTGTTTTTAGATCTGGGTTAGCTGGCTGAAATTTTGTAGTCTAAAATTGCTGATAGCACCTCTGTCCTGGCTTAATAAGATATAAATTGTACACATCTGTTTTAGGCCATTTTGGGTCTTTCGTACTTCACTGACTCCACTTAAGAGAGCCAACATGGTATGGTGTTAAGGGCGTTGAAATCCTTGATTAATCATACAAACTCACTGGCTGACTTTGGACAAGTCATACTCTTTCAGCCTTAGGGGAAGACAATGGGTAAACCTCCTCTGAATAAATCTTGCCACAAAAGCTCTAAGATAGGACTGCCATAGGCTGGAGTCAACTTGAAGATGCACAGCAACAATAAATCCTCAGTTAATTCGGCAAGTGTTTGAAAGGATGCTATAAATGTAGTACAAATGCTGCATTTACCTCTAGCAGCAAATAGGAAAAAAAGATACTAGTAATGGGCAAGTAATGTTGAATCACCCTGAACTTTAGCCAACCATCTCATAAATGTGCTAGCTATCTGAATAGTGGCTCCCATATAACAACATAAAATGGTCCAACAATAAGAACTCCAGAAAGTCATTAAAAATCAAAGTGACATTTGTTGTTGTTGTTGTTGTTGTTGTTGTATGCCTTAACATATATCCATAGCTGGAACATGAATATGCCATCTGTATACTCTTGCTGAGTGACAAGGAGAAGTTGATTATACTTTAGGTCAAGGGTAAATAAACCCTAGAAGCCTGGAGATCAATTTTGTCATCCTCTTCCTCCATGGCCTACTATGGGCCTCATCCACTCCTGAAATGTCATTTGCCCTGAGGAAGTTCACTTCAAATTTTGAAAGGGCGGGGGAGGCCCGAAGGTTGTTGGAATATTAAGCTGTCAGAGCTCCTAGGACTTTTCCACACTACACTGTTATAATGCAGTTACTCCACTTTCAACATCCTGTGGAATTCTGGGGTTTTTCATTTACTGAGACCCAAGAACTCTCTGGCTGAGAATTCTAAAGGCCCCTCCCGAAACTGCAAACCCCAGGATTCCATAGGATGTTAAAAGTGGAAACTATACCAGCAGTATAGTTATAACAGTAGGAGGAGGAAATGACTAAAGATTCTCCTTTTTTTTTTTTTTTTTTTGGCCAGAGATTTTTGGGGAGAACAAAAAGTCTAGGCTGGGCTGAAGTTGTGTGTGACCCATAGGTCACATGTTTCCTACATGTGTTAGATGCAGGAAAGTGGTAAGTTACTATTCTTGGATCACCAGAAATATAACTTTCCCATCCTATAATATTTATACTGCCTATAATTGTAACACCAGCAGAGAACTTTGCCCGATCTATTTAGAACAACAAAACAAAGTTGTGCAAGTTATAATTGGCTGTTTCTCTGAAAGTCTAAAATGATGCCGAGAAAGTCAGGTTTAGCCACCTCTCACTTTTCTATTATGAGCTTCTGATTTGTTTTGCTTTGGTGTTAAAGGTCACTGGCAGGTTATTTAGTGGTGATCAGAGTAACTGTGGAAAAAGCAATCCAGCCCAAGCATACTGTGGAATTGCAATACTGCTGTATATATTTGAGTTGTCACCTGGGGAAATCTAGACTACAGCCTTCAGTAAAGATCAGCTTATTCACATGGACTAAGTCTCTGGTATGGATTGCATACATTATTTTTATTAACTACCAAACATGTCAGCAAAGGTGCAACAAGAAATTATCCATAATTTTCCCTTTAATTACACTGAAATGTAAAAGGCAAATAAAGCTGAATGTGAAATGTGAAATTTACAGTGACTTTTGCGCAAGAACGTGGCTTTTATTAAGCTTACAAAGGGTAGCCCATGGAGAATGTAGATAACTTTGGTGAGATATATAGGCAGTAGTTAACCTTTAATGTATTCTGAATGCCTAAGGTTTTCACAATACAGTTCTTAGAATTGCATGCTGTGCCACACTGATCCAAACTGCAGCCAGACATAGGGCACTGCGGAACTATTTATGGAAGCCTTGCCCTCCTCTCTCATCTGGCACTTTTATCAATGATTGTTGCTTTGACTTCCACAAGAGGAGTGTAAATATATGTGTTGGCAGTTCACATAATTACAAATTGGTGAAGCTCTGTCCAGGGAAAATATGACGAATTAGTAGGAATTTTGAAAACCTTAATTCATTTAAAACAAACAACAAAAAGACAGATGATAGCAACAAATATTGTATATGCTTAATTCATGTGCAGAACAGTTTTGAAGGCCTGCCTGTCTTCTTTCCTTCCTCTCTCTTTCCCTACCCCACTGATTAATATTCCACTTTTATTCTCAAACTGAGACCCATCCTAACAAGATTAACTACATAGGTCCAGGTAAACACAAGAAGATGTGATATTAAAACCAAAGCTCATGCTCCTGGTAATGAAGTGTGAGTCTTAGAGAGTGGAGAAGAACGAAAGGCAACACACTCTTTGCTGGGATAGAAAGGGGTCACAATTTTAATAGTTATAGCTTCAATGTAGTTGGCTTTCTGTATGGAGACTGGATCTCAGAAATTGGTTTACTCGCCTGCCAAGTAATGGCCAATCCAGTCCAACTGCCAAAAAGCTGTAGGAATGGGGCACACATTGCAATGTGAACTTCTGGGTTGCAGGGAATGAGACCAGCTTCTAAGAGCACCTGTGCTGGGCCAATGCCTGTAGATCTTATTCCTTTACTCTTTAAAAGATCTTACTCTGCTAGTGAGGTGGATAAATCTACACATCTTTGAAACTGGACAGCTTCATACCCAAACACGCCAATGTTCTAAATAAAGTTGTGACTGTGAAGGTTATTACAAATGTCTGACATGAAGACAATTGTTGCCATGAAGGAGCAACAACTCTGTGGGGCAGAAACCAACTCCTAGTAACTTCAGTGTCATCACAATGACTCTGCTGGATGGTGGATTTAGGTAGTTGTGGTCCAAAAAGGGTCCCTTTACCAAGTCCTAAATTACAATATCACAACAGAATGTACTTAAAAGCAACATATAGCACACAAATGAAAGTGCAATTATATATTTAAAAAGTATCACATCCTCTGTTAAAAGCTCCTTCTTCACTACATGAATAGGTGTTTGCCTGCCAATGGAAAGACAACAGGGAGCAAGTCAGAGGTATAGCAACAGAGAGCAAAATGAGACCATTGCCTCTCCTCTGAAGTTGCTGCAGTAACTTAAAAGATCAGCTGACCATTTAGAAATATAGTGTAGGCAATGAGGCAGGCACAGTTTCTAAAGGAATGTGCATACAGGAAATATAAGTGTTCTAGGTATGAAAGATTTTCACTGTCTCACTCTCCATGCTACAAATTTGGGGGCTGAAGGAGAAGTTCATGAGGAAGGAGATAATTCCTATTTAAAGGATCAATGGCCCCATTTTGCCCCACCAATAACTCCACCTCTACCAGCCTATTGTTCCTTGGATGAGAATTACAGAACCTGAACACAACTGAAAAAGTCCCTCTTCATGTCCCTACTAAAAGTGCCTCTGGGGTGTTGAGACTGCACACTCCCAGAGTCCTGGAACTCTGAGTGGCTTCATATGGAAGAATACCATCCTTTAGGTTAGCCCTGTCTGTCTAGGAACCACAGAACGGAGCTAGATACATTGCAGGAGACCCATGAACAAAATAATATGTGATGCTTAGTTTTTGTGATTATTTCAGGACCCAGACAGCAGACTGAGCAGCCTACACATGCCACCTGGTCTTCTCCACTACAGCAGGAAAAAGAAGGCAAAATCCTATTGGTAGCTGCCAACTCAAGTAGACACATTCACTGGTAGATTTGTGTGTTGACTCACCATTCAACAGTTTATTCAAATGTTGAGTCATGATTCAACAGTTTATTCAGTGGGTGTACTTTGGTTGAGACTATCAGGTCATTGCATTTCTACTAGTAAATTCCAGTAGTAATTTCAATGTTTGCATCTATGGCCCTTTTCGCACGGCATTCACCATGTGAAAGGGCCTCTGGAACATCGCACAATTGCGAGGAGTGGTCCACATGATGTCCTTGCAATTGTGTGACGCTGCCGGGGCTGGCAGGCACTGATTGCACACTATTTCATTTTTGGCTTGTAGCTGAAAATGGTGCGTGATTGTGCATTGCTCCAGGGCCCTGCATGCACTTACCGTGTGTGCGGAGCTTCTGGAGCTGCGGCGCTTGTACTTCCTGCCCCAGTGCAGCCTGTGAAAATCCCAGGCTGTGCTGTGGAAGGAAGAGGAGGAGCCCTCACACTGCCTGCTCGCCAGCAGGCAGTGGCTGTGGAGGCGAAGCAGCAGGGTTGCGAGAGCCTCTTGCAAGAGGCTGCTTGCACGATCCCCTTGCCCCAGCACTGCAAAAAGGTAAGGTGCGGAAAGGGCTTATGATATACTTTTTCAAGGGCACATATAAGTGATGGCCTTAAGGGAATCTCTGCATCTGTTCCACAAAGTGGGTCACTGTCCCCACAGTGTAAGAGACATTTTTTATCGTATTGTTCCTGAATAAAAAGAATTTAGTGGTGCTCTTGGAAAGATTTTTGAAATGTTCTCCTACTTAAAAGGCCTCCTTCCTTCCTTCCTTCCTTCCTTCCTTCCTTCCTTCCTTCCTTCCTTCCTTCCTTCCTTCCTTCCTTCCTTCCTTCCTCACCAACACACATCCCTGTGTTTTGATTTACAATAAGCTTGTTCATAATATGAACTATATGAACATGCAGAGAGAAAACTTTAATCATTTCAGAGACCTGCAGTGCCTCTGGATGTTGTAATGCTGCCATGGTAACAAGGAGATCTACACAAGGGACACAGTCAGGCTGAAAGTTTGGATCATGATAACTGGGAGAGAAAAGACTATAGTGTTTTTATCTTGAAGTTCCAAAGGCTCAGGAGACTTGGAATGGAAAATATACAGAAGCCCATGTGTGTGTTTTGTTTAGGGGCCTTCCCTGAAATGATACAACGTCCATCTTGGCTGCTATAACTGTTAGAAAGCTCAAGGAAAGCAAGAGGGGATAAAGCCTGAACTAGATTCATTAAAGCCTTCCTATGAACTGCAAAACTCTCCCAACTCTAATGGTTTGGGTGTGTTTGAAAACAACTGGCAGTGGAATTACTCAGCAGTGCCAGTATCAAGGGAGTAGGAAAGGAACTTGGGGGGAAAGGAAAGGAGGTGGGGAGGGCAAGACAGAGGATATCTAGATAGAACTTTAGAAAAGGGGCCAAGCCACTAATCATGTCTCCTGGAAGCTTTTGGAAGTCTGAAAGTATAACTTTTCTTACCTCTGAGTAGAGGAATGGGTTTGGAGTATCATTTATATTTCATAGTGAAAATAAGATTCTCAGAACAGATTTCAAGAGCCACCCTTGACAACCATCAAAGAACCATTCTAGCCCCAAATGCAATTGTAATTTAAGAAAATCTGCTGTAAGTCCTTATACAATACAATAACCTAAAGCTAGGATAGGAACCATGGTGCTCTCCAGAAGTTGTTGGATTATAGGTTTCAGCATGTCTTACTATTTGCTATGCTAGCTAGGAAAGTTGGGAAATGCAGTTCTATGGCATCCCGAAAGCTGCATGATTCCCACCCTGGAAGAATGCAGTCACATCACACAAAGAGTACATTGTAGTTGCCCTTTATTCATATTTTTGAATAGGGATTTCAATACCATATGTGTGTACATAATGTTTTTAAGGAAATTTAAGGAGACCTGCTGCCTCAGATCAGTGGCTGGTCACAGGATTGGGCAGCTTGTAGCCTTCCAACTATTATTGAATTCCATCTCTTAGCATCCATCACCACTGGGGTGTGGGGTGGGCGTAACATCCAGAGAGCTGCAGTGACTATTAAGTGCAGCATCCTGTTTTCTTCATAGGATATGAAGGCATTAGCTTTATCTGCTATTTTTGTTCCTGGGGAGGTGGAACTGTGTTAAAATCTCAGGGTTCCATATGGCCACCATGACTGCTTACTGGCTTGTAATTTTCTGGATCATACTTTTAGCATGCATACACAGAACTAAGGCCCATTTATTTGCTTGTAGCAGTCATTCAGGCTGCAATCTGATGCAGACTTACCTAGGAGTAAGTTCTATTGAATTCAATGGAAATTACTTCAGAATAATCATAAGACTGAACCAACTGGTCAAAGATATGTACATTTCTTGGGAGTAATTAATTTAAGTATGGGCTGCATCTCTGTTCTTCATAATTTGTCTTTTTGAGTATGTCAGGGACCAATTATTGTTTCTTACACAACTAGACAGAGGGATTCAAAACTATTATGAACAACTTCTTTGTTAGGCCCTAACCTGAGAATGTGCACACATCTTTTCCATACCATATCTTCCTATTACGCTGATGTAACAAAATTCATTCTACTCTCAGTTAGTTATAGTTTTAAAGAAGCAGCTTATATTCTGAGGCAAGTTAGTGGTTACATTTCATATCTGTTTATTTATTAAGGCAATTCCTGTAGAATAGAAACCACAGATGAGGGAGCTACAAACGCTATATCTAAGCATCTAAAATCTTCATGCCTTTCAAATTATAGTGATAAAAAATAGGGTCATAATTTCACTATGTTTCAAGCAAAATAATTATATTGTTTTTCTTCTGCTTCGGTTCTTTTCACTTGTTCCTCTCCATGGATTCGCAGACGATATGGAAGGCTGTGGGGCCCATTAGCCAAGCAGCTACTGGCTATATCCCCTGATCAGAACTGCTGGATATGATGGTTGAGGGATTCTGGAAGTTGCAGCCCATAAAAATAATCCAGTTTCTGCCCATGATGTCCCTGCATGTGGCATAATGTGTGGTAAGCTTGCTATTTTATTGAGATCCCTGCCTGGCTGAGAGCGTCCTGCAGGCATGGCCAATAGTTCCAATCCTACTGTACTCTCTGTCTTTGGAGATATGGCTGAGCAGGGCATTGCTATATTTTGAATTCATTTATCATAAGAAGTGGCACATACTAAAAGGATCAGAGATCTATAGAGACTCTCCACTTGGACATGGCAACACAAGCACTGGTGAGCATGTTCAGTGGTAGTAACTGCAACATCTGGGAGGATGAGGAAGATAACATGACATTATTCTTCCCCCAGCATTTCTCTCTTGTGCTGCCAGTCCCTCTCTACAGGCAAGAGGAGAGAGCCATCTAACCAGGTCTTAGAGATCTAGTTAGAATACTAACAGGCTGTTCTGTTGTAGCCCCTTGAAGAACAGCAGAACTAGCATTAGCAGTGAGGGCTGGGTTAACTTTGGAGGTTGTTTTTACTCTGTTAGCATTCATTTCCTTTTGTAGTTATGCAGTTTTGTGGATTTTTGGATAATATGTAGTTTGCTTTGCTTTATAGTTAAATCTGCCATTAGATAAAGTGAGGCAACTGTTTATGTCAAACCATCTGTCTTACACATCCTAAACTGAACTTCTGACTTTAGGTGTGAGGAAGGACATTTGTCCTACTGCCAAAGTTGAAGTGACTGCCAGTGCAGATTGCTTTTTTCTCTATGTGTGCACTTTACTATCTGTGTAGGAGAGGCAGTATAAGAGCACAATAACTATCAAGAGAAATGAATAAAAAATAAATAATTTAACTATTTTTCTTCCTGCTGCAAGAATGTCCTGAAAAACATGTAGCTTTGCTGATTACAGTAGGCCCCCCACATTTGCAAGGGATCGGGACACAAGTCCCTTGCAAATGTTAAATAATCGCGAATAGGGCGCCCACCCCACAAAGTTCTGCCCAGCTAATGCACCCACCCAGGCAGGAGCAGGGAGACAGAGAACCAGTGATTGGCCTCCCTGGGCCTTCGTGCCACCTGCACGGGCCATGCCCGTACCTGCGGTGGCAATGGGGCAGTGCGAGGAGTGTAGATAACCCATGATCAGCTTCCCTGGGCCTTCGTGCCACCCGCACAGGCTGCACCTGTATGCACGGCGGCAGTGAGGTGGCAGGAGGAGTGCAGGCAGCCGGCAATCGGCCTCTCTGGGCCTTCGTACTGTCCGCATGGGGCATACCTGCACTGGGGGCAAGGAAAATGGGAGGAGCAGATGGGGTGGGAATGGGGTGGGAGTGGGAGATTGGGGGGGCAAGCAGGCACCTCACAAATAATCAAATTCATGAAAATGAAACCCGCAAATGTAGAGGGAGAACTATACTCTCAGTTCAGGATTTATCTGCAAAAAATCCATTTTTCTCACAGAGAAAAAAAATCCAATTTTCTCACAGAGGAAAAAAACGTATTTTTTGAACAGAAATGTAGTTTTTTGATCAGAAAAACCTGGAGACAAATCACCACCATATTGAAATGGAGCCCACCAGGAACCACTACTAGTGAGAGGTAAAAGGATATGCGGTGCAACAATCTCTGGTAGGCCATAAGATTCTCATCTTGGTCTAAACCATTAAACAAAGCAAGGGGGCAGTTAAAAAATAGATTTAAATAATGATTAGTTTTTAAAATTAAAAGAAGAAGAAGGATACTGTATTAATTTAAGTCTCTCAATGAAAATGAGTCCTGACCATACATGAGCCTCTATGAGAAGGCGGCATCTCTCTCAATTTTTTTTATTAAAATATTTATATCCTGCTTTACATTGCAGGATCCCAGTGTGCCATAAAATCAGTTTAATAAAGGGTGTCTGAAAATTGTCTTTACAACTTCAATTGTATGAACAATTGAAATTGTAAATCTAATTTTCAGATACCCTGTACATGTAAACTAGTAAAAAAAAGTTAATATTAATAGAATAAAAGTATATTAAGCTATTTAGCAAGTTAGGCCAGCTTAAGGCCAGTTAAAACTGTTTAAGAGAACATGAAACTATGCATGTGTGCAGATTTGAGGGAAATGAAATCTGTTAGGCCCCAAAGGGTTAAGTAAAAAATCATGCTTTGTATTTGGTGCCAGAATGACACCAACCAGCCCTCTGAGCGGAAGGCATTCCACAAGCAGAGTGCCACAGTAGAGAAGGCTGTTCACCCCATCCTTCCACAGTGTGTTGCTGCCACAGATGGGAGACAGAGGAGGGCTTCTCCAGGAGACCTCAGTCCTTGGACAGGTAGATAAACAGAGAGATGTTCCTCTCAAGTAGCAAATACTGCACACTGGGGCAACCTGCAGACCGAGGATCACCTTTATACTTTCCTTTCCAGCTGGCCTCAGTTAGGAACCAAATTCTGAACTAAATGAATCTCACTGGGGCTTCCTGTGTTGTTCCAAATAAGGCCTGGTGCATCTGACTTCAAAACAGCAATTTCTGTGAAAAGAGCAACCCTGAAAGCTGCCCAGCGAAACCTTGCTTATTGCTGGCAACATCTCTCATCAAGCTCAACAAGCTGGAGGTGGCACTTATTTGTAACAGCGTATGCACTGCTGTAGCTGAGCCTCCTGTGTGCCATTTTGGTCAGCAGCAGTATAAATTGATTTCCCAGTCCACACATTGCTTTGGAAGGAATGCTTTGGGAACCAAGGGAGAGCCCAGCTTCTGTTCTCCAGCCACTGCCCAACAGCAGAACTAATTAATTGTCATGGCGATGGCTCGTAATGTTAAGCTCTCTGATTAGGAGAAAAAAAATGCTCCCCTGCCTGTATTCTTATGCTACAGTGCCATTTGGTTTGTATAAACAATGAGACACACACACACAGAGTGTATAGATGCATGCGCACACCGCCGGAGGCATGTCTGTGTAAGGCTTCCATTATTAATTCTGACATTAAATATTACAGTCAAATGATGTACACTCTAGACAAGAGCAGCAGCAGCAAGAACAACAACTCCGTTTTATCCCTGGCTTAAAGTAAGTCTTCAGAACCAAACTGCGCAACCATTATTTATCATGTTCGCACAGGAAGCTTAAAACAAATGCTAGCTTCTGATTTTACTTTGTTATTATTATTTTTGTAATGAAAGCCCCATATTAACTTACTGCTGTGTTGTACAGGAGAGGTTTGGTGCTTGGAGCTGGCTGATGTATATATGCCAAAAAACAGACAAAAACAAAAACAACACAGGTGACTGGCGGTTGTAAATGAGCGTTGATATTCTTTCCTGTTGCATTTGAAGTAAATTGGCCATAAATTATTTCCCAACAGCAGAAACTATAATTTTCCTAAATGCAAACCAACCTGCTCTTTCTGTATACTTGTGAAACAAGTTTATTTTATTTTATTTTTCCTGTAACTAAGGCTGTCTCGCCCACACATATTAGTGTGGGAGTGACTGATTGCTTAGGATTCTATTTGCTGTGCTTCAAGAAACAAGTTAATGATACCTAAAATGGAATCTTTCAGTTTTGATCTAGTAAAAGGCCAAAAAGATAGTGAGAAATGAGGCCTAATCCATATGCCTGTATTGCAGGGACCTGGGCTGGGCGGTGATGGTACAGGGAGATAATCTATTTGTCTGTTGTTTCTTCCTACCACTGTTTTGTGGAAGAATTATTCCATTTTCTCACCCCTAACCTATGGCTTTTGCTGTCATGCCTCCTCCAAGGACACAGACAGGATCCTTCCCAACAGCCACAACACAGAGATATGAATGGACAATACTTATGGCAGCAAGTGTAGGTGAAAAAGGAGTGCTCATGAAGCTCAGAGTGTTTTTATAATAAAGACTCATCAATTAGGCAAACAGTTGTGAGAGACTCAGTCTAACAGGGACAGGATGAGAGGAAGTTGTTGCAGCCAACCATTCCTATTGGTGGAAGCAAACCAGCTTACATTTAGATTCCTTGCTCGTGATCCTAGAAACCTTGACCTTTGCTTTGTGTGCAGACTTCACTACAGTTGCTCTGGATTTACTGCGGACACTGACATCTTTCTGTTAGAATTGCAACGCAAGCCAGCCATCTTCCTCTTCCTTCTCCTGGCTCAAAGGATCTATAGTAGTCCCCTTTGTAGTAATGTGTGAATACAGACCAATTACTGTATAGAAGAGATTTGCATGTATATTGTATCTGTATTTTATAATCTAAAGCAACTTAATTTCATTTTCATTTCCCCCCCACTCCTTACAAAAATTGTGCTCTGTAGCCAGAATGGGGAAGAATCAATGGTGGTCAGAGGATTTCTGCTGCCTAAAATCTAGTTTCTGCAGTGGGCAGTGCTAGACACACAGTGTCGATTTCAACACTTCTTTGTGTGGTTGGTACAGTTCTCCACAGAGCTGGTCCAACCTAGATGCCTGGTTCTGAAGACTCTTTCCTCACTGATAGTTTATTTGATTAGTTTCCTGGCAAGCAGTCTCCTGATTCTGAACACTTTTCTAAGTAATGCATAAAGGTTTAAATCCTGTTGTTAGTCCTGACTAGAGTAGATCC
The DNA here is from genome assembly GCA_948474755.1 of Ctenosaura bakeri. NCBI lineage: Eukaryota > Metazoa > Chordata > Lepidosauria > Squamata > Iguanidae > Ctenosaura > Ctenosaura bakeri. The sequence goes on from CAOLHI010000961.1 coordinate 368,383, forward strand.
ATTCAGTCAATGGGATTTCTCTATGTATTGACTCACCATTCAACAACTGATTGGGACTGATAAACAGGATGCTAGCCATAGGGTCTGACTTGTGCTAAAGAGGAACACACCAGCCCTTTTTCTGTTGTGATGTTGTCACAGCTGATGAGCAATTCGTACAGCAGTCCCAAACTATGGATGTAAATCTTTGCTTATTTCATTCTCCCATGGAATAATAAATAATTTCAGGTTTTTCTCTCCACCGGGGGAAGTTATGAGAGTTTTTGTACCATTTTAATCATTTTTTAAAATTCAATACATCTTTTGTGTTGTTTTTTAATTTTTGCTTATTTTGCATTACTTTTTTAAGTCTCAGTGACGTAAACTAAGGCCCTTTCCACACCTTACCTTGTTCCGGTGCTAGGATCGCGCGAGCAGCCTCTCCCTTCCCTGCTGCTTCAGTTCTGCAGAGCTCACGTGAGAGCCCTGCCTCTTCCATCCGCAGTGCAGCCTGAGACCTTCCCAGGCTACACTGGGGCAGGAAGCACAGCCTGGCTCCAGAGGCTCTGCATGCCAGGTAAGTGCGTGCAGGGCCCTGGAGCATTGCATGATTGCACACCATTTTCAGCTTCTAGATGAAAATGAAAAGGTGCGTGATCAGCCTCTGCCGGCTCCTGGAGCGTTGCACAATTGTGAGTGCATTGTGCAGATCGCTCCTCGCAATTGTGCGATGCTCCAGGCCCTCTTTCACATGACAAATGCTGTGCGAAAAGGGCCTAAGTTTCTAAATGTCCTTAAAAAGTAACTGCAAAACATTACTTGTTACCCCTGCCTGTTCATTATATTACTTTTGAAATATAACTATTACAGGAAAAAAAAAGCTTACAGATATCTATATTGCTTGTAACTGCTTCCTTTGAGCCCCAATTAGTAAGGTATGAATTAGTAAGGTATGAATCAGAATGTTAATGTTTATCCTACTGTGCAGAACCTGAAGGAGACACAGTTGCATTGCCATAGTGTGGAGGTTACAGAGTTTTCATGCTTTGTTTTCAAAGGAAGGGTAATAGAACTCTTAACTCTTCAAGTACTTTTAAATGACATCAGGTAACTTACTCAAATCTAGTTAATTAGAACAGAGTCCTCTGACAAAGTATTATTAGACGATAAATTTAGAACATGTTACCTGTTGGAATGTTAATACTTAAATGATTCTTCGGACAAAGAAGGCAAATTCTAGTAACTTGGGATGGAAATAGACTATTGCAATTTTTTACCTAGCAAAAATTAGAAGACTGAAAAATTAATACTAGATAACTAAATATTTAGACCCTTTCCAAGGCTAACTTCCATTACAGAATTTGGAACTGACAAAATCTAAAAACAGCTAAGGAACATAATTCTGGGGGAATTTTAATAAAATTTTATAGATTTATATACTATAACGGTTATTTGTCCACATGACTCCTTTGCATGAAAGTGCCCTGAGACCATACCTTTCAACAACCCAAATTTGGCAGGGACAGTTCTTATCAATTCTCTGTCTCACTTTTTGAGCTGTTTTTAAAGTTGCTAGTTTCTGTCTCCTCCTCCTGCTTTCCAACCTCTCCCTCAGCTTTAAAGGGCAAAGCAGTTTGTATTTAACTCAGCAGGGAGGAGAAGAGAGGAATCTTGCTATTCCAAGTATATACAGGCACGACCAAACAGCTGTAACTTCTCCTAGCTTGTATTTTCTTCTTCAGTAATAATTTTTGCCATCTTAACCACACACACTGATATTCTGTGGCTGTACATGTATCTAGGTTTTCATTTGTAAAATTTCAGGAGGTATGTGATTCTGATTTTACGGAAAAAAACAAACAAACAGTGTTGACTAAAATGAAGGCTATTCTTCATCCTCCTTATCTTCTTCTTCTCCTTATTTACTGAGAACAATACCGTGAGCATCCATCAGCTCTTCTGGCATCACGCCTAATATTTCTAACAAAGGGGATATATACCACAGCCAGTTCGGGGGTTAAAAATATTCAGCGCTTTGGAGAAGGATGAGGTGTAAAACAACTCCATATGTGGACCATGAAGAAGAGGTGAAATTATATGTACCTTTTCCTACAGCTCCTCTGTTATATTATTCTCCACAGCTCTTCCACAAATTTATTGAGCCATTTCACTCTGCCCATAAAAATCCCTCTTTAAAGTCTGTGCTGAGGTCTGCAAATAAAACAGACCCTGAACCAGGAAGGAGGGAGAAAACGGTTGGTTTTCTGCTCACAAACACAGAAAGCATTATACACACTGAGTCTGCTGGCAGATATTTTCTGAGAGTATAATGCTTGAAGCTGTATTAACTCATTTGCCAACCATTTGCTTATAGGGCTGTTGAAAACTCATATCTATCAGAGAAGTGTGTGTCTGTGTGAACACTACAGCAATCTGTAGTGCCCAGAGTCCATTGTTTTGCTCTCAAATAATGAGTTAATTTACTTCCTCAAAGGGACAAGCTTGAGTTTTGTTTTGGAGAGTGGAGAGGATTGATTAAACTTTTAGGCATTGCTTCCTGGCCGTGAGATAAAACAACAAAGCAATAGGAGATGAGAAAGGCCCCTGCTGTCTTTGAAGAGAGACATTTAGTTAGGGGCAGATTTGTTACCTTATCTGTATAAGAAACGATTCTCCTTGGTCTGAGTTTGCTAGAGCCTGAACTGATACTGAAATGAATAGAAGATTTTTTTTTTTCCCCAGGAAGGGCTGAGGCTTCTGACCCTGGCGACAACAGGCTTGAGATATTTGTGACACTGTTCATCCTCAGAGAAAAAAACACATCTAGCTGTTCTGCCACACAGGAGTGAGCGATTGACCCTGGACAGTCATTATTTATAGGTTTTCATTTTGTCAGATGCTCTGTCACTTGAGCCATTATAAGAAGTAATCTCTTCAGACAAGCAAGGCTGAGTTTGTTGGCTGTCATCTCTTTCCATACTTCCTCCCGAAACCATCATAATCCAGCCCAAGTTGTGGAGTATTTGCTTTGTGACTCAAGGCTACTCCTCCACATATCTGTATGTGTGTGTGTGTGTGTGTGTGTATGTGGCCATTTCTGTACTACACTGTTTTAGTGCTATTATTCGACTTTCAACATCCTATGGAATTTTGAATTTTGGGGTTTGTTGACTGAAGCCAAAGAGCCCTCTAGCTCAGAATTCTAAATGTCTCCATAAACTGCAAACCTTAGGATTCCATAGGATGTTGAAAGTGGAATAGCACTAAAACAATGTAATGAAAAAGAAAAAACCAAATTGAAATTGAAATTTAGTAGATGTGTTACAACATGGAGTCCATTTCCCATCAATGGTAGCCAGTTTGACCATTGGTGAGATAAGATAGGAGTGGTAGTTCACTGACATCTGAAGGGTTGAAGATTCCTCCCTTGTGATTTACTTCAAAGGTGAGGAACTATGAAGGGTGGGGACAATTTTTGTCCCTCTGCTCCTCCTTGCCCACTGCTTGAATCCTTTTGTCATTTCTGGTGGTGGTAGTAGCAGCAGTAGCAGTTTCAAGCTGGGACTTGTTCAGTTGAGCTTTCCTCTCCTGTTGTGATTGATACTCCAAAGAACAAATAGATGGACAAATAGATGCTCCCTCCTCCATTCCTAATATAAGTGTATTCAACAAAGTGATATACTCTCTCTCTCTCTCTTGGTGGAGGAGTGGGGGATGTTTGGAAGGTATCCACCTCCAAGAGAGATACTGGAAAGCCAGCAAATTGGAGTGGGCAACCTTGTTTCAGTTAAGGACCATATTCCCAATCATACTATTAATGCCTGTTATGCTTGAATCTTATTGTTAATCCCAACTAGAGTAAAATAAGGCTAAACTGGATCAAGGCCAAACTGGTAAACCACCACTTAGGTAAATTGTATAGATTCAGTGAGTCTACTGCAGTTGGGACTAACTAAGAATCAGGCCTTGAGGACAACATGCTTTTGGTGGAGAGGGTCATAGCCCTAATATGGGCAGGGTCAACCACTTCTCTTTTCCTCTCTCTTCTTGTCCAGTAAGTAACCAGAGAATTCTGAACAGATTACTAGCAAAAGGTTTACCCATTCCTTCTATTGCTAAATCCATTTGAGATTGTTCCTCCTCCCGCAAGCCCTCCTAGTGGTTTCCTCTCATGCAATGGAATGAGGTTGGGGACTATAAATGGTCACCTGATGATACCTTCCTCCCTTCCTCCACTCCTGAGTACATTAGATGCAGCTTCCTACATTCCTAACTGGAATATATTTGATATGTGATACACATATACACAAAAGAATGTCAGGAAAGCATTCCCACTTTAATCTCTACTGCATTGTTCACCTGATGAACAACTCCAGAGCTCTGAAAAATTACTTTTTGCAGAACAACCACAAAGCTTCTCAGCCATCATGGAGCTGGGGACTTGTAATCCAAAAAATAACTTTTCTAAACTTTACTATTAGCTAAGCCTACTTAATGACTTCTAATAAGCCATTACTATTGCTTCAGTCTTATGTTTGTGGTGCAATTTCATATCAATTATTTATTATTTATTTCTGTTTATTTTTATTTAAGAGTTTGCTTTTTTGCTAAATATTAAAATATTCAAGATTGGGCAAACTGCAGGAAGTTCAAAAGGAAGCCATAAATAGCTCCCTGGATTTTCTTTTAAAGAAATATAAAATTACAGAAATCTGTGTGCTCAAGACAATCTTCAATACAGCAGCAAGGGAACTTATTTTTGTTCTGAAAAAAGATAGACAAGCAGGCAGACTTCTAATTAGCAGATTGAGAGCCAGTATGGTGAAATGGTTTGAATATTGGACTAGAACACTGGGAAAATAGGGTTCAAATCCCTACACAGTCATGGAAACCCACTGGGTGGCATTGGGAAAGTCACACTCCCCCAGCTTCAGAGGAGACCATGGCATTCCATCCAACAAATCTTGCCAAGATTTGTCCACCGTAGGATTGCCATAAGTTGGAAATGTGATAGGTTCACCACAGAGTTGGCATAAGTCAGAAATGACTTGAAGACATACAACACCAAAGTATCATACTTTTGTCTTTTCTGTCGTTAATGACCTCGAGTGAAATGAGCTAATGACTTGATTTGTTCTCTGTGACAAGTTCTGTACTTCAGAGTCAACATTAAATTGCTGAATATCAGAATTAAAAGAGCGCTAGCTCAGTGGTAGAGCTCATGCTTAACTGAAAAAGATTTCTGCCTGTCATGGCAAAGGAAGTACTCAAAGCATTTTGGTTACTGAAAGCCATCCCATTATATTTTCCTGCCTCAGATAGACAAAATCTCCCCTCCCATTCTACCAAGAAAACTTGACCAGACAAGCATTTAAATTTTGTTTCAGTACTACAGTGGTTGGTAAACCACTTTTTATGTTCATCACAGATAATACTTCATTCTGTCTTCAAAATAGAACCTCTGCTACATTGATGAAAGTAATCAATTCAGAAAGAGAGAAGTGCTGAAATGATTGAAATCGTTTTTAAAGTGGAATCCCAGTAGGTTCAACTGATCAAGTTATATGTCCCTAAGAAAATTGTTATGTATCTTTGGTACCTTTGGTAGTTTGAGTATTGGACTACAACCTTGAAGACCAGGGTTTGATTCCCTGTTCAGTTGCAGAAACCCACTGGGTGACCTTGGTCATGTCACACACTCTCAGCCCCCAGAAAATCCTGTGATAGGTCTGCTTAGAGCTGTCATAAGTTGGAAACAAATTGAAGGCATGCAACAACAACAAAAACGACTGTGCTAAATCAAAGTACAGTACAGATGTATTTGTGTTCTAGTTTCAGGAGAATCAGTAACCATTGTCAATTAGTATTCAGCCTCAACCATTCCAGAGGTTAGCTGCCTATCTTATTGTGCATGCTCAAATATTCCTCATGTTGCAACTCTGTATCAGCTTCCCTTAAGAGACCTTCCTCTTTCAATGAGCCACTAAACTATTGTATCAACTGAAAAACAAACAAAAACAAAAAACAAACAAACAAGTCAGACCATGCCAAACATACTCTCCAAATTTGGTGAAAATCTATCCCCCTGTTTATGTGCAGTACATTAACAAACAGACCAATAGATAGAACCTCAATTTTATTTATATAGTTATGGCAAAACTATAGAATCATAGAATCACAGAGCTAGAAGAGACCACAAGGGATATCAAGTCCAACCCCCTGCCATGCAGGGATACATAACCAAAGCATTCCTAATGGATAGCCATCCAGACTCTTTCTAAAAACCTCCAAAGAAGACACCATCACATTCTGAAGCTGTGGCATAAGAACAACCCCTCCATCAATAAAATCACAAATTTTGCAACTACAAAAAAGTCAACCAGCCAATTTAGTGTTGAAATGTAAAGTTATTAGAAGGTTAAGATTCAACAATAAAGCTTAAAAAGTAGAACCATACTTAGAAAGAATTAAAAAGTGCCAGAGGAGGTAGGTCTCAGCCTACTATATGAAAGCCACTAATAATGTGCCAGGCAGATCTCTTTTGAGAGAGCATACTACAGATAGGACATCCTTGCTAGGAAACCTCCTTCTCGGTTAGCCTTTTTTGGTATACCCAGAGAAGACTCTGTATAGACAAGTTCAGGAAGCAGGCAGGAATTTATAGAACAGATGGTCTTTTAGCTCCAAGGATTCCCAGAGGAAATATTTTATTTATATTCATTCCAATTTGGCTTTATCTTTAGTTACAGGGCAGAGATAGCTTTGAGTGCCTTGGTGCATGCCCTACTCTAGGAACTGGACAGGGTTGTCCTTGTTTGTTTTTCTCGACCTCTCAGTGGCTTTCTTGTTACCCAAAATGTAGGTGCCACAAGGGCCACTCTGTGATGCCAAATACCTCCTTGCAAAAGTGGGGAAAGAATTAGTTCAAAAAGGAAGCTTGCAAGAGGAATGTAACTTAACGAGACCTTTTCTACCAATGTTTATGGGCTCACACAGGAAAAGAACCAGCCAAAGATTCAAAAGTAAACCAAAAATATGTTTTATTGAGGAGAATTCACTCATGCATCCACACAAGATACATACAGTCACACATTCACAGAAGAATTAACTGAAGGATAAAAGGAAGAAAAAATTATGGATAGAGAGGCTGAGGTTTTCGTGTTATAATCACCAGTCCAAAAGAGTTGTGAAGAGCTGAAATGTGGCTTGGCTTGTGTAGGACCTAAGGACAGTTCTTGTTCAAGAGCCAGACAGACGGAGTGACAGGTAGACCTTTGAGAAATCAGGGGTATTTGTGCCCAAAAAATAGCCTGTGGCAGTGGAAGATATGTGCAATTCCAGGTGTGGAACAATGGGAGTTGCAGCACAGACAGTGGACTATCAACTCACTAATATTCACAGTGTTTGGATGACAGACATAATGTGTGTTGTAATCGCTGTCTATTGTGGGTGCTATGAGGCAAGAGGAAGGAGTCCAGGTGCACAAGAGACGGCTATCTGTCAATCGGTGTTCTGGTGGGCTTCTCACAATTGTGTTCCCTGGAAAAACTCCAGCTTCTGCTTAAGCCTGTTATTCACAGGAATGGTGTTTATTTGCCTGACAACTGGCTTAGTCTTACCTGGAGGGTATTTAGGTTGACCTACCTCTCTTGTTTACAGTCAGATTTCTTCCTTTGCTTGGTTTGACCTCTCAGTCACCTCTCAGGCTTGATTTTGATATCAGAGCCAGTTAATACAGTTACCAATCCAATATGGCGCCAAATAGATACGGTGCCCATCCAAACATACTAATATCGGGGACCCCCAAAGCGGGACCTTATATTCTATGCCATTAGCCATGATATCCTTCTGGGATACCTCTTCGGAGTCTCTGAGCCTTCTTGGAGAAGTATGCTTTGAAGATGGCACTGAAGGATGCCTGTTCAGCAACCTGGCTGTTGGCCAATGGAATCCCTCCGGATTCAGTAGTGTCCCCCATTGTGTTTAATACACACACGAAACTACTGGGAGAGGTTGTCCTGAATTTTGGGATTTAGTGTCACCAAGTACGCTGATGACATTCAACTCTTTTTAATTTCAAGGAAACAAAACCAGTGGCTGTTGAAAGAAGGTAGGCAAGGAGAGAAAAGAAGCTCAGTCTAGACAAGACAAAAATGTTTCTTGTTGGTCAAAAATCAGAACAGGAAACAGTACTGGATGGGATTAATCCCCTTGCAATCTGAGATTTGTACTTTGCTCCCATTCCTAAACCTGGGTACACAAGCTTTGGGTATGGCCAGGAGTACATTAAAACTAGTGCACACAGGTGTATCTTCAGTGACACATAATTTGATTATACCCTATTTGGATTAGTATAACGCACATTTGCTGGAATCCTGATAGAGACATATATAAATTATGTTATGCATACAGGGTGAATAATTCACCATGGTGCAACAGAGCTATTATGTTGACAGCAATGGAAGTGAAGTTGCATGTACAGCATTTTAGTTGCACAATGCACAATGGCACCCAGTCATTGACATACAATGCACAATGTTGCTATTTTGCATGGGGGTTACATAGTACTAGCATAGCATGTTACCTTACTGGAAAACCCTGTCCCGGGGTCTACAATTTTGATATTAAAATATGATTCAATATGCCTGAGAGGTCACCCAGATGAGCACGTAGGCAGCAATGGTCAAACGATCAAAAACCAGGTCAGGCCAGTACAATCTCCCATCACGTAGCCTCAGGAGACCTCAAGCTGTGCAAACGCACAGTAGACAAAGGGTCCTCAGCCCCTGAGAAGCTGACTTGAGGGGATTAGCGTGTTTGCCCCAAGTTGAGCATTGATAACCATAAGATCATAGCAGGCAAAGACCATCTACATAAAGTCACACCACTACCCCATGCAACCGAAGATCTTGAGACTTTGGCAATACCTTGTAATCTCATCATGCAAAGGAAGTTGCCATTGTGGAACTTTGCTCTCGTTGTGACACTCATTGTTCTCCCCGGGAAAGGATTAGCCCTCCAGGTACAAATAGTCCATTTTTGAGCGGTTCTTTGGATCACTCCCAGTCATCCCAGCAGACCGTTTCTCCATCTGTTGAGTAATCCCCTCAGCCCTCTCTGTGCTGAGCCCACTTCTTTGCTGTTTTTCCCAGACCAAGGACTTCAGGAAAAGGTGCAGATTACTCTAGCTACAACTCCTTCAATATTTCCCCTTTCCAGTTTCCTCTCTTTTGCTTCTTAATAGGTCTTGAGTGAGTGTGTGAGTGATTGCATTGGTGTGTGAGACTTTCATTCAATAAACTCATTTATTAGACATTTTTGTTTGGTTTTTGGCTTGGCTTGACCCTGTAAAAAATGGGTAAAAAGACCCCGCTAGATTACCCTGCCTCTCACATTGCTATTGCTCATGCTCTGACTAGTTTCCACTCCCCATCACATGAAACACATTAAGGTATCCCCCAAGGAACCCCAGAAATCAGGGTAACAAGCATATTTCTGCATGTGGATATTTATGTTACACCAAGGGGATGCCAGACTGAGCCCTCTATGTGGGCCCAGCTTTGGAAACTGTTTGGAATCTTTAATGAATCCAAAATGCTGCAGTCAGACTGCAGACCAGGACTGGTTACAGGGACTATATAAGCCCTGGCTTCAGTGGCTACCAATCTGTTTCTGAGTTCAAAGTGCTATTTGTAATCTAGAAACCCTTATATGGCTTGCATTCAGACAATCTGAAATTGTACATTTTCCTTAAGGATGCAAATCTGTAAATTTCAAGAAAGGCCACAAAAATTGCATAGTTTCCAAAGACTATTTGCAGATCAGGATGTAGTCTATGGGGGGGAAATAAGCATTTTCTGTGTAGAAAACATGACTTTCTATATGTCAGTGTGGTTTTCTGCACATCTCCCCATGTCTTCTGTGCCAGAAGCTTACTTTCTGCACAGAAAATAATATTTTCTACACCTAAACCTTATGTGCATTTTTTTACACTATGTACATCTTGAACTGTGAAGATTCTTGTTTGTCGAGGATTCTCCTGGTCAAGGTTTCTTGACACTAGAGGAGCCAATTTTTAATCTATTATTCATATATTTTTGAATTTGTTGCATTGCTAGGCCATTTCTGCACTACACTGTTATAGTGCTGTTATTCCACTTTCAACATCCCATGGAATCCTGGGGTGTTGCAGTTTAAGGAGCGGCATTTAGAATTCTCAGCCAGGGAGCTCTTTGGCCTCAGTAAAGCACAAACCCCAGAATTCCACAGGATGTTGACATTGGAATGATAGCACTATAACAGTATAGTGCAGAAATGGCCCAACTCTTCCATTATAAATCTATCTGAGTTTAAAGATCTGTAGAGGAGGGCATTCTCATAGTCCTGCCATTACCAAAAGCACATTTGAGGAAACAGGAGAGGACTTCCTTGCTGGCTGTTCTCAGGTAGTGGAAGCATTTTAATTTAGAATGGAATTTGGGGATTATCCAGTTGTACACAAGGATCTTTTAATGGGGGGGGAGATGGTGGTGCCATGCCTTCTTTCTAATTGTTATGCTTTAAAATTATTTTATACTGTTTTAAATTAGTGCTTTTAATAGGATTGCTTATTTGCTTTTTTAAAAAAACCTGTTTTGACCAAATTTGGGAGCCAACTGTCTTGGGCCCTATGCTGGGAGAAAGACAGAATATAAATTAAAAAATAAAATAAAATAATTGTGCTTTTTTGGTAAACCAGTCCTAGACCATTTAGTCTTTTATAGTTTAGCATGAACACTATAAAAGAGGTCCAGAAACTGACCGGTAATGAAAGGAGTTGACACAGTGCAGGACTGATGTGTTAAAAATGACATAAACACCATTGTAATAACCAGCTTTATAAGAGATTATGGTGGCCTTTAAGCTGATTATTTGAAAAATAAATAAATGGAAAAGTAACATAGTTTTCAAGTTACCTCCTTGGCTTTTGGATGAAAGGAAAATAGGGGACTCATGGTGTGGAGTTAGCAGAATGAGTAAAGAGAGTGACTTGTATTTATTTTTATAGTTTTTATTTTATTTTATATTATTTTAATAATTTGGTTCTGATTTCTCATTGAAAGATAGCTCCTGTAGTATGAAGGATTGCACGTTAAAACCAACCTAAGATCAGAATGTAATTCTAGTGATGAAATAAGAGGAATGAACCCTATTCTATCTGCTGCTGTTTTTCTTCTGTTTTACTGCTGTCTTTAATGATGTGTAAGTGCATATACTTAATGACAATTTTATCTGTGATGGTGGGAGATCTCTATTTCTGACTCAGTCCTGGTCTTGATCTAGATGTACAGAGAGACAGATTTCTTTTTGTTGTTGTGATTTTATATTTATATTCTGGAAATCACTGGGAGGATGTGGTCCTCAAAGATGGCCTGAAAATTTCTGAAATAAATAAAATAAGTTCAAATGAGTTACACTGTCTTGGGAGTAAGCACTATGAACTCTATGGGAATTCCTTATTAGTAAAGAAGGTTGAACTATGTCACTCCAGACATATGTACATTTTAGACAGCGTGAGTCTATTGAGCAGAATAGCTTGTACTCATGAGAAAGTATCCACAAGCTTGAGCTGCCCAACTTGCCCACCTTCCTCCACAAGTACAGCAGGTTGACAAATTATGCAATGCCTGCTGATCATTACCAGGCAGATGGTAGGTGATCAAGATTTCATTATCAAACACCGATTTTCTTTTTAAGGTGAAAAGATGACCAGCTGTTCTCCACTGCAGTGCCTGAGGGAGCTAAGAGCCCCAGTTTAGTCAGTTACAAAACATAATAACAAACGTCCCTTAATTAATTTACATACTACATTCAACTTGGATTATTGCCATTCGGATAGCATTTCAAAAGAACTGAGGTGAAACTAATTATAGGCTGCATAATGCAAATAATGACATTTCCTATGTACTATGAGCAATTGACTGAAGAACATTCAGTTTGCTTGCTCTTCCTCTTGAAGGAAGCATTGCCCATTATATGAAAAGGTGACAAATATAAAGACCAGATTACATCAGCCTGACTTTTAAAATGTCATTTAATATCATTGCAATAATTTGCTAAGGGAATCTGCAGCTGACACATCTTCCTTACTCTGACTCTATGGAAACACACTTCAGAAACAAATGTAGACCAAGTAAAGTTGGCAGAGATTTAAGGTATCGTTTTATGCAATGCTTGCAGCCAGGAACTTTGATGTGTAAAGGCCTGAATCCAGAATATTTTTTTAAAAAAATGATTTAAGTTATGGATCCTGGAATCCGCCAGGCGGATCCATTGCTGAAAGATGACCAACCCCAATCTTGGTTTGATTGGCTGCTCCTCCCTCAGCTGGTCCAAGTTCTCTGACAAACATCCAGTTGCTGGATTCTGTTCCTGACAGGCTTGGCATTGGGAGAGCCCTTGTACAACCTGGATTTGCTACCCTCCACAGCTGTCTCACAGGCCATTTTTTATAACTGTGGCACATCTGTCACTTTTGGAAAGAGAAACAGCTGAATGAGGATTTATCTACAAACTCCAGTCCATTGAGCAGTAGTTTGAACAGAGGCAATGTTTCCGTGGCATACAACACATCTCAAAACACCACTTGACATCCCAGCAGCTAAGCGAGTTCTTGTGACTGTTTTATTACATCATTTCAATGGCCCTGCTGTTGCTACTGCTGTTGTTGTTGTTAGGTGGCTTCAAGTTGTTTCCAACCTATGGCAACCCTAAGGTGAACCTATCATGGGATTTTCTGGGAGCTGAGAGTGTGTGATGTGCCCAAGGTCACCCAGTGGGTATCTATGACTAAGCAGGGAATCAAACCCTGATCCCCAGGGTTGTGGTCTAATGTTCAAAGCACTACACCACGCTGGCTTTGCTGGCCCTGTGATCATAACAATACACTAGATCAGTGCTTCTCAGCTGTCCAGTGGGAGGGACCGGCAGTTATATTTTCCTAATATTTGTGCCTATTAGCTATAATTATTTCTTTTCAAAATTTGCCAGTGACTGGCAGCCAATGGATTAGAACCAGTCCAGAGAAGTCCACTTTAAGTAGCCCTGACTAGACCAAGGACTTCCGCCACTCCACACCCCCCATGTTTACCTGCTTATTTTACCTTGTATGTAAATCCTGTCTCCCACCTTTGTTCCTTTAACTACTCTTTACAGCTATTGCTGGGACCAACCTTGTCACCCCATCACCATATCCACATGTTTTGCATTATACTTTTCACACCGCCCTTCTCTCCCCCACTCTTGGCATACATGTCTGTGAACAATGGCTTCATTCCACACAAAAGCTTATACTAGAAATTTCTTTTTCTCCCTTAGTCACAAGGATGCTTTGGAATTTCTCTATTTTTAAAGCTGAAACAGACTAACTCATCTCTCTCTTTAAATATAGTTTAATTTAAATAGTCTGTGCTATTTAGCATAAGTCCTTTAGAAAAATATTAGGTCCTACTTTCCTTTCCTTGTCTAACAACCATGCTGTCCCTCCTCCATTCTTCCTGATTCTCCTTCAAATACCACCTCTCCACTGTTGCTGAGTTTTACTTCTGAGTCTTATACATATTGGCATAATGGCTCCATGGGCTACTCTTGTCTCGCAGTCAGCATGGACAATAGATTATAAGGGACAGAGAGAATATTATTTTTAATGGATGGAGAAAAGTGATCAGCATATCCCCTACCACACGTCAGTAAATAATGCAATGGGATTAGACATAGTGGTAAGCCTGTCTAACTTCATGAATCTTGTTGGGAATAATGCCGGTCTTTTTAAATTGTATCCATTTACTTTGCTGATGCCTATACAGTTCAAGCTTAGTGGGTTTCTTTGATACAATTATGCTGAATGAGTCCTATTCCCAGGCAAATGTGCCTAATATTAAACCCTAACAGTCTCAACTTATCACAAAGTTGCACAGGTTATAGTGTAGTGACTGGACAAGTTTGATGAGTCTAGACTGGGTCAAGTTTCGGCTCTGCATATTTCTGAGAAGCTACGTGGACTGCCAAAAATGCCTCAAATGCAATCTACAGTTATCAGATCTCAGGGTGCTGCCCAAGGCCCTTTTTGCACCTTACCTGGTGCTGCTGGCATCATGCGGGGATCGTGTGAAAAGCCTCATCCGGGAGGCACTCGCATCCCCTCCACTTCCCCTCCGCACCAGCTCCATGCTGGCTGGAAAGAATTGTGGGTGCTCCACCCCTTCCTTCCAGAGCACAGCCAGGTACTTTCCCAGGCTGCGCTGGGGGAGGAAGCACAATGGCTGCATGTCCAGAGCCTTCACATGCAAGGTAAGTGCATGTGGGGCACAGGAGGGACACTGAATTGTGCATCATTTTCAGCAATGAGCTGAAAATGATATGTATGATCGCCCCCTAATGGCCTTGGGAGCATCGCACAATTGCAAGGACATCATGTGGAGTGGTCCTCACAATCACGCAATGCTCCCGAGGCCATTTCACAACATGTGAACAGCATGAAAAAGGGCCCAAGTTTCCAATTTTGGTGGGTCACCTCTGGGTGACAGGCAGGGTTTAATTTCTCCAGTTTTTTATGGAGTCAGTTCCAGGTGAAAGACAATGTTGCATGTAAACATCTGGGCAGGCAGTGAAGATTTTAGCTGGCTACACAATTTGCTGCCCTTTGAAAAGGTTAACTAAATCATATGTTATAATTTGCAAATACAGTTAGGCCATCTCAGCATGATGTTGCTGTCCTGGGATGGGGATGCATTGCTGCTGATCTGTGAGTTCTGCCTTTGCATTGTCCCCCACAAACTAAAGGGGGAAAAACTCCTTATAGATTAGCAGAGATAGCTACGCAGAGCTATGGAAGCGTGCCTAACAGCAGAGAACACCATTAGCAGCACATGCACCAAGCCACTCACCCACTCCAAGTTGTAATCTTCCAATATGGAGGCTCTTTATTCTTTGTTACAACATATATACAATATTTACAAAGTCCAGATGGCAATTCAGCATATTTAGCTTGCTCTTTCCAGCAAAGCCACTTCAGGCAATGTGTACAGTGTTGGCTGGATTTGTGCTACCTTTATACAGACACCTAGCCAATCCTGGACAAGCCTTGTATTGTCTGCACCTGGTGCTCATCAGCCTGACTCAGCACAAACTCAGGTTGAGTCACATTCCTTTCCCCAGGTGCACTTAACAGTTAAAGCAATTAAAGCAACATGACCTTTACACATACTTCACAAAGTATTTTCTAGAGGTTTGATCCAACCTTCTCTGACACACATAACTTCATCACAGTCCCACTGCCAAAGTGTCCCCACCTGTCGCAATCACAGGATATTCCATTAGCAGAAAAAATCTGGTAATGACCCCCAAGCGCACAATGCTCCCACCGCTAACAGCCAGGTGGAAATGGCAGAAATGTGTTCTGTGTGCTTCCTTCCCCAGTGCAGCATGGGAAGTGGCTGGCTGCACTGTGGAAGGAAGGAGCTACCCACTTCTATAGGATGTTGAAAGTGGAATAATAGCACTCTAATGGTCTGGTGCGGAAATGGCCACAGAAATGGCATGGATGAAACCCAAGCTTCTAGTGCTAGCTGAGATACCCTGCCATTAGGAAAGCCTTCTTCCACTAGTTGGTCTGGAGTTTTCCAAAAGAGCATTCTGCTGGTGGAACTGCTCCCTTGTCTTAAGATCTGCTGGTAGAAAGATGGGATAGGGGGAACTGGTGTAGAAGGAATGGAGTGAAAGAAAAATCAAATAACCCTAGTTCCTATGCTCCTCCAGCCCTGGGAGAGAGTCACAATGCTGACACAAAAGTAGACAAGGGCCAGGATTGTCCTTCTTAAATTCCAATGTCCTTACACTGGGAAGGATGTAAGTTTCCCACAGTTTCAGCTGCCCTAGTGCGGGCTTTGGTCATCCTTAACAGTCAGGAATTCACTTTAAAGAGTATGATGTCAAAATATTTGCAAGTAAGAAACCACTCATAACTAAGTATTTACTCTGTCATTGGGAGACCTACTACAAAAGCAAGTGCTACAGTCAGTTTTGTAAATGGCCACTCGTTTGATCACTCTTAATAAGATACTACCTGCTAGGATGGTAACTAGATCTCTTAAAGAAGAGAAGACTTAGAAAAGAAGCTATGATCATTAATTTTTCTTTTGTGATATCACAGATTTTGATGTTCTGCCAAAGCTCGAGGCACCATCCAGGGAAATGGAAGCTCATTGAACTACAAAAAAAGAGACACACACCAGAGGCATTTTTACTTTTTTGCTGCCTGAGAGATATGAACAAAACAATAGCATATTTTTTTAAAATAATAGTATCTATGGAAATTAGATTCCAGGCATACGTTTGCGTTGCAACTTGCATAACCATAAATTAAGGACTTCTTGTTGTTGCTGCTGTTATGGTGTGCCTTCAAGTGAAATTGACTTATGTCAATCCTGCTGTATGGCTTTCTTGGCAAGATTTATTCAGAGGGGTTTTGTGATTGCCTTCCTCTGAGGCTGAGAGAATGTGGCCGTGCCCCAAGGCCACCTAGTAGAGAATGAAACTCTGGTCTCCTGGAATCCTTGTTCAACACTCATATCACTATTCCATGCTGGCTTTCTTATTTCTTGGTTAGGCTGTATCATTACTAATGGGACAATAGTTGACTGGCATAAATTTATCAGAAAGCGGAGGTGAGGAGCATGTGGTCCTTCAGATGCTGATGAATTTAGGCCTAGCAATATCTAGCATAGTATAAACAATAATAATAGCTTTTTTTTTAGCAGGAATGATAATAATGACAAAGATAATAGCAAGAACTAGTAGTAGTACTATTCCTGATAGTATTATAAACTCCCAGATAACAGAAAACAGTTGAGAACTTTCTCATTCCCACCGTGGCATCATCTATATGTGCTTTCTAGGGGCAAGCAGCTATGATGACAGTATGGTTGCTGCTGGTAGGGTCTCCCCAGGCAGACAGGCTTTTGCTGAGGAGCCAGACTAAATATGTCAAGCACATTAATACAGTGAAGGGAAGCAACTGCTCAGCAAAAGTAGTGGGGCAAGGGGGTGGTACTGGCAGAGGGTCTGACACAATGACAGTGGCACTTAACAAACTCTTGCACAGAAGGAGGGGCTGGTAAACCACTTCCAAATGTCTTTAACTGTGAAAACCTTATGATGAGACAATCTAAAAATGAAGCACGAAATAGTGCTGGAAGATGATCCTCACCTTAGGTCAGAAGGCACTTAATCAATTAATCAAAGAGTCACTTTATTTATATTCAACCTTTTCCCCAAGAGTGGGACTCAAGTAGTGCTGTGTCTAATGGTGCAACTGGGCTCAATCAAAAGGATATTCAATTGCTGACATTCTCATTGTGAAAGAAAACTCTGACACTACACAACGTATGGAGTAGGAACATGGAATGTGAGAAGCATGAATCAGGGAACGCTGGAAATCATAAAGCAAGAAATGGAACACACAGATATACCACTACTTTGTGTGACCAAGCTAAGGTGGACAAAAAATTGAACATTTTCAATTATATAGTTATGTAGATTTTTGGCTTTGAAAATGGCAACCTAAGAAGAAATTGGATTGTTGGCTGCAAAAGTATATCTAAGCCTAAGTTTGTAAGCTTGCTAAGGTAGCCTAAGTGATGCCATTTTGTAAAAGAGGAGACTATGTAAAGAACTGATTTCCACTATGAAGACTAATTGAGTTGGAACAAGAAGAACTCTGAACCCAAACCAGATATGTTATTAGGCAAGAGGCAAGAGCGGTGACAGAAACAGGGTCAGAATCCTGAATGGAACAGTTGTGCAGAACTATTATAACAGTCAGTGCAAAGAAATGGGAAAAAGGGAGATCTCTTGCACATGATCTGAGAAACCAAAGAGTTCCCACTCTATAAACAAAAATAGTGACGCTGTATGACCAACAGGTACACATATGATAAGGACAAAATAAAAAGACAAGGAAGCAGCATACTAACAACAGAAAAGGATGACAGATTCCTTCAAGGAAGAGCCTTTTGATGATGAAACCATAGTTTTAGGAAGTGAAATGGAAGCTGCTCTCAATACAGCTGTATTGGGAAAAATAAATCACAAAGAATAAATATGTTTCAAGGTGTAGAGTAGAAATGATCAGTAATGATCAGACTAATTTCTCAAGCAAGCAATGTAGTGCTTGAGATTTTGTAATATTTCTATGGGAATGCATAACATTTATGATTTCTATATATGGTTGTGAAAACTGGTCAGTGAGAAAGCTAACAAGAAGAAAAACAATTCGTCTGAGTTTGGAGCTGGAGGAGACTACTATGGATATCATCACAAACCAAAAGGACAGTTCAAACCTCAGTAATCACTACAAGTCAAAAGACTAAACCGAGGTGCTCATACTTTGGACACATCGTGAGATGACATGACTCATTGGAATAGACAATAACGCCACATAAAATGAAAGGCAGCAGAAAAAGGATGATCATGTTGCAGAAGGAATGATTCAGTAAATGAAACCACAGGCCTGAACAGAGCTGTTAACGACTGGGGCTCTTTGAAGTCTCTCATTCATAGAGTCACCATGTTGAAGCTGAGTTAACAGTAAGCTAACATTACCATTAGTAAGTTTGAAAGTTTTGGAAGAGTTGAAAAACCTTGGTTAATATGTAATCAGCTTTTAGTGGTCAAGCTCTTATTCATTTCATGATGCTTTACATCTAAATTGTTTTAGACTCTATATTAGAAACTGTTACAGTTATTTCAAGTAACAGAAGTACCAAAATGCTTTTTTGGGGCTGAGAGTCAAAGAGAGCTTCTTTCCCCGCAAACAGCAAAGCTCTAATCTGCTTTGTTTAATCTGGCAGATATAGTATAGTATATTACTGTACAGTGCTGTTGTGTGCCTTCAAGTCATTTCTGACTTACGGTGACCCAAAGGTGAAACTATCATGGGGTTTTCTAGGACAGGGTGTAATGCACTCAAGATCACCCAGTGGGTTTCCATAACTGAAAAGAGAATCAAACGCTAGTTTCCAGGGTCATAGTCCAGTGCTCAAAACCACTGTACCACACTAGTTCTCACTACTGTATAATATACAGCAGCATAACAAGTGAGCACTGTTATCACTATGAGTTTTGGGAATGTTCTTCAACTGTTTGAGAAGGAAAGGGGGAGATGAATTCAACCTTTCAGTCCCAAGAGGGGACTGGCCCCGTCAGTTCTAATAGTGACAGCCATCTGTTGAGTACGCAGCATGATCTGGCATACAAGGTTATCTGGACCTGAGCCTATAAATATGATGTACATGGTGTATATGGCATATGTTGGCTCAAACACTGGCTCATCTCTCCAAAATGGTGCCTAAGGGACACAACCATCAAACAAACAAACAAACAAACACATTCTTTTAAAACATACATGTTTACTTCTTTCCTACTTTTCATGAACATATTTGGGGTGGAGAGGGTTTTCTTTTAAATAAAATAGCTGTCTCCTTTTAGATATAAATAAAAAGACACTTTAAGAGAAGGGCTGAGAAAACAGATACCATTGGGCTTTTTATCCTCACTTGTTCACCTGTAACCTTAATGCCTGTTACTGTAACTTTCTTATTTCAAGCTACATGGCCTTCATGCTGTGAAAGAAAAATTGCTATGTGTAGGGGTGCCTTTTTACTGTAATTGTCTACGGAGACCTTGAAAGCACCAGAATAGAAGACATTGCAGTGGTAATGGATCAGAGAGAGAGAGAAGTGGATTCCATGCCTAAAATGCTTACTCTGAGGAAATGATGTAGAAGAATTCTCTTTCCTTCTGAGGAGGAAAACAAAGTGTGCAAGCTTTTTTTTAAAGTACGTGCAATGGCTTAATTTCCATTGGAAATATTATACCTATATTTGAAAATATTATACCTATATTTTAGGTATATTATACCTATATAATACCTAAATATTGTACCTATACCTGATACTGAGCAAAATATGTTTGTGTGTGTGTTTTTCATTTCTGCTTCATTTTAGTAAAATCTTTGAAATAATAATGAAGAGAATGGCCAGAATTCTGCATTAATTACTTAGTTAAGTATGCTTTAAGTAGTATCTCCTGGCCTGGCCCCCTCAAAAACCTAGTTTACTGGGCAGCAGCTGTTCCAAGAAAAGGAGGTCCAGTCTTTGTTGATCAGGGCATAGGTAGATGGTGTTTCCACTGCTTCTCACCAGTAAGTGATACTGTGCTGACAACTTGTGACATGAGTTCAGTTTCTGGTTGTCACAACCTCTCTCACTGGTGACTCTCCTTTTTCTCAGAGCAGCTGCTACCTAGTAAAGTAGGTTTGGGAGGGCAGTGCTGTGATTGTGATTATGTAGGGATTGTGATTATGGAGCAGGTACAAATGAGTAATTCTAGGTTGCACATCCAAAACTATAATAACAAATGTCGGACATCAATTATTAGTCTTGGTTTAACAGTCTACATGATGTTACTGACCAGAGTTTTGAGCCCTCAATACTTCAGATACTGACCAGATATCTAGGAATCAATGAGGTAGTATCAAGTAATGAAGCCTATTCGAAACAGGGCCACTTTTGTAATTGTGGCAGTTTGATCCTAGACCATTCAGATGTTTAGAACTGCTCCATAACTCCTGTCAGTAGTGAAACCACAGGACTTTTGTTTCCCTCAGGCACTGAACATCCATTTGTAGGTCATAGTATTTCATAATCCTTTGCTTCTTTTTGTCTTCCATTCAGCTCCACTGAGTGATTGCCATATCAATAATCTGAAGAAGGAACAGCAGGAAGATTTCCTGTTCATACCTACATTGTAACATTAATTAACTTGTCCTCTTAATTTCAGCAGGGCTAAACTGTGGCTAAATTATGCTGAGTCAAACTCATAATCATCTATTATTCTACTGAATTTTGGATGTAAGGTTTGGGCAGAATTTTAGTTAAATCTTAGGTCTTTTTGGCTTTTTCCCACTTGGCTTTTTTTTAAAATACAGAAATTTAGGAGTGATTGAAGAAATGAATATTATATATAAAATGTCCTGATGCATAATGTTCAGACTAATATGTGTACCAAAATTTAATTATCCAATGGATTTTGTATTTTTTCTTTTTATTGTAACATATTTCTTGACATGCTGAAACATTCATTCACACACAGACACACACAAATATATTTAAATACATGTTTTCAAAGGATGGTTTTGAAAACTGACAGAATAATGCAGAAAAGGAACATAATGGAATTAGGGATAAAACTGCAACATTCTGTGTCAGAGAACCATATAATAAATGTTAATGAAAATATCTTGAATATCTTAATATCTTGCAGGACTGTTTGCTAATTATTTGGTTTGATTTTATTTCTGACCCACCTTTCTCCCAAAGTGGGTCTCAAGGCAGATTACAATATATGTTAAAACAAAATGGATAAAATAATATAAAGTATAAAATGTCTAAAAGGTTATGAGGTAGCATCTGTGATTTCATCTGTGTAGATATAGTCCTATCACTGATGCAGAAGATAACAATTTCATACTGCCATTCTGTTCATAGCTGTGTCCAATTTGTCACTTGTTGGCCTACCTTCTAGTGGTGGGCTTCTCTGTATTGAGTTAGACTTCAGAAGGCAGAGGCAAAACCCACAGTTAGGGGGGTAAGGCACAGTGGAGGGAGCAATTTTCACCATCCCCGTACAGTGATGAGCCACATCATCACATCCAGACACAGAGGAAGTGATATAATACCATTCTGTCCTTCCCTTTAATTTTCAGGGAGTTGGGTGGTTCTAGAAGATGGACAACCCAAACTGGCACATATACAGGGGCCTTAGGACCGTTAAAGCAAAAACAGAAGCACTCCAAATTGGTGCTTCTTTTAAAAAAAATATTAGGGGCTTGAGGAATGCATATTTGGGGTTTGGAAGATGAGCACAGTTCATGGGCTACACTTTCCCTATCTCTTCTGTGAGGCACATTCATTGAGAGACTGGGGACATGCCCACAGTTGATAAGGCAGTGGAGTAGAGCTGTGAGAGTGATAGAAACAGCTGATGTGGAGCTGCAGCAAAAATAACTCAGCAAATTGTGGTGATGAGTGCAATGAAATATTGTGTGAATTCAATTCTCTCCCCCCCCCCCCGCAAATACTCAGGAAATTTGAAGAGGTTAGATATGCAATTGGCCTGAAAGGCTGCCTTAGGCCTATTTAGACTATTTCTTCAGCTCTCCCCACTGTTGTCAGTTGTGACTGGCAGCAGCTCTCTAGGGTCTCAGGTAAGGATCTTTGATATCACACTCTACCTGTTCATTTTAACTGAAAAGGCCAAGGATTGAACCCAAGACCTTCTGCTTGCACAGTATATTCTCTGCCACATAGCTACAATCTCTCCCCTCCATGAGCAGAAACTGCTTACCTCCTTTCATGTTGCTATTTGTCAAAAGCAAGTGTCAGTGTTTAAAATATTCAGTGCTCCCTGATAATACATTTCCATTCTTTTAGGTCTCTTTGCCACTGTCCTTCTTATACTTTGCTGTCACTGTTCTCAGGCTGAATCAAGCAGTTCCTCTTTATCAAAGGAGTCATCTGCTTAATTCTCTAGTCAGCATAGAAAACGGTAAAAAAATACTGGGCATTGAAATATATGGAAGGTGATTTGATTCCTATCATCTGGTTGAATCCATCTTCTTCACTGCTGATGCACAGTTGCTCAGCAGTGATACTATGCCAGGGACAGTGAAGAGATAACATGGAGGGGTCTCTCATTTTCTACAGGTACTGGGAGCTTCTGACACTAAGTGGACACCACTTTATTCTAAAGGACAAGTCCAGCCCAATGCATTAGGCTGGATGACCCACTTTAGGTCCTCTCCCCTTGCTTGGAGTGCCCAGAACAAATAAACCATCCCTTTAACCTTTCCTGGATATCAACAGCCATCATGGGCACAAAAAAGATAAATATAACAATGCCGGCTGCATCTACATAGAGATGCTGGAAAACCAGTGGCCTTCCAGGTATTGTGGAACTCCAGTCTTCATTGGCCCCAAACAGCTTGCCCAATGCTGAGATATTTACTATCAAAGTTCACCCTGGTGGAAGAATCAACCAAAGAGAGATGATACTGAGGGCCTTTCCACACTACACGGTTGCGGTGCTATTATTCCACTTTCAACATCCTGTGGAATTCTGAGCTTTGTAGTTTACTGAGGCCAAAGAGCTCTTTGGCTTAGGATTCTATATGCCCTCCCTAAACTGCAAACCCCAGGATTCCATAGGATATTGAAAGTGGAATAATAGCACTATAACAGTGTTGTGAGGAAATGGCCAAAGAAAACACAGGGTAGTACAGAAAGCCCCTGAGTTCTTCTATTAGGAAGACAAGGAAATCACATGGACGCTGGACCCTCTGGAATGAAAGATGCTACATCTCCAATCAGTTCCCACTGATTCATTGAGATTGGTCTAGTCAGAACTAAGAACTGGATTTAGATCCATGGGTCTGCTGAAGGACCAGCCCCGTATGATATATGCATACAGTGTGTCTGTGGGAAGATTGTGGGAGCAAAGCATGATGAGCATTACATTTCTGCTCACCAGATAACCTGGTGAGCAACTGCTGCGGTTAATTGGTACTTAGAATGATGAACCTCCCATGGAAGTGACTGATGTGCCACTAATATTTCAGTCCTGTAGAGGGTGGCTGGTGGAAGAGGCAGAACGAGTTGTACTTCTGGTATAGCACTTTTCCTTTGCTAGGATCATGTAATAGGGGGAAAAAGAAAAACTGGCTGTGGCAGACATCACAGGCAGAGGGGTGTCTCAGAGGTACTGTGCTCAGCAAAGGCTATCAGGATTGAAACAGCTGCATGGGAAAGATACAGCTTTACAGAACCTGTAAACACATTACTGTGGCTGTCCCTCATGGTATTTCTTTGCTCTCACCCTGTGTTCCAAGCTCAGCTGTTCTGTGCATTTAGATAAAGCCGTGCTGCAGGCAATGGTGGCAGGTAGCAGGAACCTGAAATTAAGGTGATGCCTAAGACTCGCTATTATTTGCATATCCCACATAGTGCTGATAAGTCATCCCTGTGGTGAATTTCCCTTTTGGCCTTGTTCCTCCTTTGTTATATAAAAGCAATGATTAAAATTAGTTCCTTTTTCCTTCCCACCCAATCTTCTTGAGTTTATATCATGGACTTATTAAAGGCAATATTCACAAATGGATTTCTTAGAAACCCGGAGGCACAGTCTCGAATCTTCAACAAGAACAAGCTTTTTGTTTATGTTTTGTTTTTATCGTATTTAATGCAATAGTTTTTTTTCCTCATGCCCCAACACTTGAGTTAAACAGTTGTTGCCAGGCAGCTTGAATAAAATTCATTGCACTTTTCAATTTCCTTTTTTCCCCCCGAGCATCACAAATTTCCAGTTTAAGAAGTCAGTTAGATCTTCAATTTGCACAGTTTTAACAAAGTACGCAAGGACTTCTTCAGAGTAGAGATTGGGGAGAATATTGCTTGGTTTACATTTTAATACAAACTTGGATAACTTTGGCAGCTGTAAACCAATATGAGATTGAAAACTCAGTTATATTTTGGCATTTGCACCTCACTTAACTTTGCATAAGACTTCTCCAAAGCATGTGAACTTGAAAGCACATATTAGGAAAAAGCACACAGTGAATGTATATGGTCAGAGTTTGTTAAGGCAATTATGAATGCATAATCTAGAGCAGAGCTTTCCCAACTTTTCATGTTGGTGACACACCTTTTAGACATGCATCATTTCATGACACAGTAATTCAGTAAGTAATTCAGTAAATGGAGGCAGGCCCTCCATGCAAGCCTCCCTCACTGCCAGCACTGCTGCCCTCGCCAGGGTTTTTCACAGCCTGAGGCAGCAGCGGCAGGATAGGCAGCCCCTCCACATGAATCAGCCCCCTCTGCCCTCGCTGGGGTCTTTCTCAACCTGAAGCAGTGGGGGTGGGAGAGGCAGCCCCTCCACCTGTTACATTCATGTGACACATCTAAATACTGCAGGCGACACACTAACATATCACCACACATATTTTGGAAAGCTCTGATCTAGAGTTACACATTTGAGACTGGTTCATATTTATGATCCCCATGTATTCACTAGTTTAGGGAAGGTAAAAGTCCCTCAGTCCACATTTACCAGGGTGCTGCTGCTGCAAGAAACAGGAGTTTGTTCCCTTATCAATTGGGAAGCAGTTGACTGCTCTTCCCAGCCCCTCATGTAAGTAAAGTCCAGTGTGAGGAGGAACTGCAACAGGAACCCTGTTTCTAGTTGTCACATCAGAGATCACTCATGAGAGGGACTGGGAACATCAGTCAGCTATTTTCTGATGGACAGGAGACACTATATAGCCGTGAAGGTGTGTATGTGGTTTTTTGGAAGCAATTTTCCTAATCTGTTTCACTAGGCAAAATTGCATGTATTGCTAGAAATGGGCTCACAAAAGCACAATGGACCCCAGAGTAGGGGAGCACCGAGGGACTGATTTAGCAAAATGGGACTACCAAGACTCCTAAACAGTTACGACTCCTCAGACATTACCAATTAGAAGTGTAGTAAATGATAAGACACTAAGAAATATGAAGGAAACAATTATCATTGAGTTTTCTCAGAAATATTAAATGCTGCCTACAATCTGTTCTACACAATGTCTTGCAAGTAAGCCACACTAAGCACGTATAAGGCACTTCTGTGTATGTATTTTGTTTCTGAGGTCCCTATCATAACTACACTGTTATGGCACTATTATTCCACTTTAACTGCCCTGGCTGCACCCTTTGGAATTCTAGGTTTTTTAGTTTGGTGAGGCATTGGAGTTCTTTGGCTGAGAATTCTTAATGCCTCTTCCTAAATTGCAGATCCCATGATTCCATGTGATATTGCTGTAGCATTTAAAGTGGAATAATAGTGCAATAACAACGTAGGATGATAAAGCCCTAAGAGTCTTCATCTTTAACAATATTACAATGATAATAGATGGTAGAAGTAATCTCCCCTTCCCTTGTAAGTTGCTGCAAGTAGGAAAAAATCAATTACAACTTGCATGCTGGTGTTAAGACCCATATCCACATACATCTTTAAATAGTTCTAGGGGCCCTGAAATGCATACATATTTTCATGGGGACATTTAAAAAAACCCTTGAAAGTTCAGGATGGACAAAATGTAAGCTTGCAAAAGCTTTACAATGTTGGGAGAATCCAAATTTAATAAAGGGGAAATGAGGAATTGCAATTGACAGAGAATCCTTCCTTCAGAGAATCATGGTGGATATTGGGATATAGGGACACTGATGGTCATAGAATCATAGAAATCTAGAGTTGGAAGAGACCACACAGGCCATCCAGTCCAACCCCCTGCCATGCAGGAACACCCACAAAGCAATCCCGACAGATGACCATCAAGCCTCTGCTTAAAAACCTCCAAGGAAGGAGACTCCACTACACTCCGAGGCAGCATATTCCACTGCTGGACAGCCCTGACCGTCAGGAAGTTCTTCCTGAGGTTCAGGTGGAATCTCCTTTCCTGCAGCTTGAATCCATTGCTCCTTGTCCTGGTCTCTGGAGCAGCAGAAAACAAGCCCTCTCCTTCCTCTACAAGGCATCCCTTCAAATATTTAAACATGGCTATCATGTCCCCTCTTAACCTTCTCTTCTGCAGACTAAACATACCCAGCTCTCTAAGTATATCCTCATAGGGCATGGCTTCCAGGCCTCTCACCATTTTGGTCGCCCTCCTCTGGACTTGCTCCAGCTTGTCAATATCCTTCTTGAATTGGGGTGCCCAGAACTGGACACAATATTCAAGATGGGGTCTAACCAAAGCAGAGTAGAGTGGTACCAGTACCTCCCTTGATCTAGACACCATACTCCTATTGATGCAGCCGAGAATTGCATTGGCTTTCTTGGCTGCCGCATCACACTGCTGACTCATGTTCAGCTTGTGGTCTATGAAGACTCCTAGATCCCTTTCACACGTACTGCTATCCAGCCATGTGTCCCTCATCCTATATTTCTGTATTCCATTTTTTCTACCTAAATGTAGGACCTTACACTTCTCTCTGTTGAATTTCATTTTGTTGGTCTTGGCCCAGCTCTCCAATCTATCCAGGTCATTTTGAATTTTGATCCTGTCCTCTGGTAATTTAGCAACCCCTCCCAATTTGGTATCATCTGCAAATTTGATGAGCATGCCCTCTATTACTTCATCCCAAGTCTTTGATAAAAATGTTGAACAGCACTGGGCCCAGGACAGAACCCTGTGGCACCCCACTAGTCACTTCTCTCAGTAGTCACTACAGCCAGTTGGGGCCTCCCAGTTCAGAGGCAGTATCAATGGACAAAATTCTTTTGGCCACTTCTGATCTGCATAGATTTGGCAGAGTGGGATCATAGAATTTTGTTCTGTATAAATTCTAGAGTGAATTGCAGAAGCTGTCCATTCAAATTTTAGGCATGCACAGAGATTTGCCATAGCTGAAGTTCTGTCTTCTAGAAATAAGGGAGATCTGTAAAAACAATACTTCTTGTTGAGATTGGATTGCTTTTGGTTCATTAAATATAATATATTTTATTCTTTAAATATACTTTATTTCTGAATTGAAAGCATCAAATTCTGGGTTTCGAAGGTAATGGGACATGGGGGGAATATACTGTAACATGAGTAAATCTAGGGCTGTGCAAACTAGATTCCTCATATGCACATTTCATGTTTGTCTATATTACCCAAACCTAGTATCCTCCAGATGTACTGGACTACAACTCTCATATTATTGACCGTGCTGGTTCTGAATGATGGCAGTTGTAGTGGTACATCTGGAGGGTGCTACGTTTGAGAAATAAGTGAGCATGTTTGTGACGTTTGCTCAACTGGGTCAGGCTGGGTTGGAAGCTCGATGCAAAAACATATGCAGATGCTGCCTGCTATTGATTATTGAGAAATAAGCTCCAGGCAAGGCCTCCAAAGGACAGAGTGGAGCAAGAATGAAGCCCTTTATTTGTTTCTAGTGTCAGCCCTGACACAGTGAAAAGTAACAGGATATGAGTCTACTCAGAAAATGCTTCAACCTTCCACCAAAAACTCTAGTGAGGGTGAAATTAGAAATGGAATCAGATATAGTTAAAGATTCGATGGCCGGATGGGCTCAGAATGTGGGACATCCAATTGAACTAGAAGCTTAGGAGAGAACACGGAAAACTGATATAAAATTTACACCAAATTTAAATTTAAGAGAAAACTTTTATAAAATGCTTCATAGATGGTACATGACTCTAGAAAGATTACAAAAAATAAGTAAAACTGGGACTGGGAAGTGTTGGAAGTGTGATGAAAAGATTGGATCCCTCTTTCTTATGTGGTGGACTTGTAGGAGGGCAAGAAAATTTTGGAAAGGGATATATGATGAAATTTGAAGAATTTGTAATCTGAATTTTGAAATGACACCGGAGTTCTATTTGTTAAATATGTTAGGGCAACACAGGGAGATGAGAAGTCATCAAAAGATATTGTTATATTTGATAACAGCTGCAAGGTTGATGTATGCGCAATACTGGAAAGAAAGGAGAGATATAGATTTAGAAGAGTGGAAGCTAAAAGTCCTGGATATGATAGAGATAGAAAAATTAGCATTTTCCTTGAAAAATAAACCTATCCAGAACTTTGAAAGGGAATGGAAAGGAGTTTTGGATTGGTTAAAGATATAAATGTATAAGAAATGAATGAAAGATATAAAGGTAACTGTTATTTTTTCTTGTTAATGGAAATGTAATTGTTCTTCTCTTGTGTAAACAGAAACAAAGTAGATTCAACCGGAAAATATAAACTTGGAAGTGTGTGGGATACATTTAATAATGGTGTATATCCACTTTTTTTGGTTGCAATTAAATTTTTAATAAAAATATCTCAAAACAACAACAACAACCAAACAAACCTCTAGTGAGGGTAGAATTCTGTTTCATCCTAAAGACAGAGTTTATCTTTTAATACCAGAGACAAGATTCTTCTTGTCCTGTTTTGTGATCGTCTAGGACATATCTGGCTAAGCAATGGAAACTGAATACTGGGTAAAGTGTATCTGATCCATCCAAACTTTGCTGAAGTTCTTACAGAATTAAACTCTGCAATTTAAAACAAAGAGAAGGAGTATTTTTGCTAATATAGGCATTGTTTCCACAGCTTATTCATTAGGATAATGTAGTAGTAGTACTAACATTTATTTATTTATACCCCACATTTCCCCCAGTTTGGGATTCAAGGTAGCTTAGAACAGATTAAAAAAACCAATGTAGTTAAAAATTCAGAAAATATAAAATTTTAAAAATGATAGTTCAATCATTTTCTAAAAAGAAAAAAAAACTGTCTAAAAAAACCTGTTAAAAATACAAACTATTTTTTTTAAAAAAATAGTCATCACAATGGAATCAACAAATAGAAAATCAAACACCTTGTTTAAGCAGAATGGGCCTTGTACATTCAGTCCTCAAAAGGCAGAAAGATCATCAGCTGGTTATAGGCTGGACAAATTTTAGTTGATAACTCCTCAACCAGTGCATATACCATTAAAATGTTTATATATTATTAACTAAGGACATAGAACCTGGTAAAATGTATGCATGGTAGAATATAGAGCCAGAGGCCCTTTCTGCTCGACACACCCAACCTGCCATGGGAACAAGAGAAGGACGGGCTGGGATGATGCTCATGCATGGCATAGTTCTGGTCCCATCCTTCTCCCATCCCCGGGTGGCACGATTGTGCTGCAAATCATTGATGGATTTTCCCCATCAATGATTGGTGTGTGTACACTTAGCTTGCTTGCCAAGGTCCTGGAAGTACAATGGGTGTGCTTCCTGCTCCAGTGCAGTGTGGGACAGTACTCAGCTGCACTGCGGCAGGAAGAGATGTGGCCATCGTGCTTTCGTGGATCCCAGAGGCAGTCTGTGTGGAGGGGGAGCACTACATCACACTCCCCTCCTGGGAGAGCCACTGCTGATGTTGTTACTGGACACCACCAGGACAAAGGTAGGGTACAGAAAGGGCCTAAGATTCATGACAATGTCTGCACATTTTCTATCTTATTATAAAAGAAAGGGAAATGCTTGTTTACATTTCAAGTCTGGCAAGAATTACAGATGTTCCTTTAAAGAATGTGAACAAGAACTGCAAAGTATGAGCTCAGGTCACCATGTGGGTTAATACATTAGAGACACCAAGCAACGGGTTGTAGGGTATATACTAAAAGTAGGATATGCACCAGATTTAAGTGCACTGAACAGAAAGATATGTAAACCTTTGCTTGGATAACCAATACACTGAGGCCATTTCTGCACTAGACTGTTATAGTGCGATGGTTCTACTTTCAACATCCTCTGGAATCCTGGGGTTTGCAGTTTCGGGAGGGGCAGGGCGGCTGTCGAAAGTGGAATCATCACGCTATAAGGATGTCAAAAGTGGAATCATCACGTTCATAACAGGCTAGTGAGGAAATGGCCACAGTGGGCATGAAAGAGCTCAGTTTGAGCCATAGAACTAGACTGCTCTTCAGCATGCCTCCATTGCAGGAAGAGAAGGCAATGATGTAGCCTTTCTGAGAAAGTTCCTGATAAGCCCTGACATGCCACTCTAAAACACTGATTCATGCTGGTAAGGCTAGGATAGATATATGCCTAGATACTATAAATATAATAAGAGTTGTTTAAGACTTGCTTAAAATGAATTCTTGAAAGCAACAGATGAGATTGTATTCTACTATGAACAATTGTTTTGAGTATTGTAATGAAAATCATAGGAGAGCTATATGACTTACTATAAAATGACTTACATATAATGGAATGTAACAAAGTCGAAGTACTCAAACATAGTTTTCCATGATTTTCCCTGAAGAGTATATATATGTACCTATATAGATATTTTGATAAATAGCCTAAGATGGCACCGAATGACCCTGTTCTTTCCCATGTAAATATCCTGCAAATCTAAAACTTAAAATATTTAAGGGAAGTGTTGCTGTTAATTTGACCTGTCTGGTTTAATAAGTATCATAAATTGAAAACTTTGGTGACCAGAAGTTGATAAAGGTGACCCTAAATAGGACCCCAAATTAACTGACAAGGGGCAAGGACCCTCAATCCTTTGGTCTGAAGAGATACGGGATGGGGAAAACCACACCTATTTCAACTTGTCTGCAGAAAGACAATCATGAGGATGCTCCTCTAACCTCTCAGGAAAGGGAGTTCCAGAATTTGGGGGCAGCCACTGAGAAGGCCTTCTCTCATGTTGTTACCACGGTTATGATATATCTGGTGAGAGCACTAGATATCTCTTGATATCAAATAATTTGGCCTTTACTTGACCTTTCTCTGCCACCCTACTCCACGTGTTTGCAGAGGTCCACCGGACAAGCACACATTATGCGCGGCCGTTAATGGTTGTAAATTCCAAACCTCATCTAGGCAGGCAACTTAAGCCTCTCTGATGCTTCAGGGAACACCTTTTTGCAAACATGCCTTGCTCAACGTGAATCTTTACAAAGACGCACGGCCAAGTGCCGAGCCATTCCTTTATGTTGAGCCATTTGCATACTGGCCATACTATTGTCATCAAGCGCTAAGCTCATCATGTAAAACCTGACCTTTTCCAATGCCTTTGTCCAGCTACAAATTCCCTTTTGTTCTCACCAAGTATGGCATGGCCTGTAGGTAAAATCCACCCTGTAAAAGGCCCCCTTTTCCAAGGACTCCTCGGATCGCTCCTGAATTCCATCCAGCCTTGCTGCCGCTGTGTTTAGTGAGCTGTCCCCTCAGTTCCCCATAACTGAGTCTGCCTCCCTTCTTGGACTACTTCAGATCCCTCTCAGTGAGCCGCGCTGAGTTTTCTTCCCTCCGACCTCCACTTCTCTCCAGGACTACAAGACCAGGTGTCGTATTACCCATTCCCCTAAAAACTCTCCATTTCTATTTCTCAGTTAGTTAGTGTGTGTCATGTCTTTCATGTTGTTTGTCCTCAATAAAATATCATTTGTTACTTTAGAACTGTCTGGCTACGCTCTCTGACCTGATGCCGTAGACATAGGGTAAAAGATCCTAGCTAAAGTTATCCTGCCTCTCGTTAGCTTAAGAGAGTGCTCGAGTCTAATTTCCCCCATCTTGTGTCTTTATTTGGTAATTTGGGCGCCTCTCCCAGGACCCCCAACATACAGGGTAACAATATTCCCACAAGATGTATCTGTGGTGGTGATGGGATAGATATCAAAACATGAGCAGATTCATAAGGGATTGTACAGTCCTTACAGTCCTTCAAAGAACCTGGACCTGAGTCTGAGTTGGAGAACATTTTTCCCTCCAGATATTATTAGACTGCAATTCTTGTCATCACTTTGACCATTTACGATGCTGGCTTGGAATAATTGGGAGCTAGAGTCCAAGAACATTCATGTAGGCACATATTCACCATGCCTATGCTAGGAAAGTCTTCTCCTCCTCATCCTTCTGTCCCCAAATCTGATTCCTTTATCAGTGAATGCTACCTGTAATCCCCCTTTGCCCCCAAGAGCACACATTCCAATGGAGATAGGAAGTTATTTTTACTGCTAAACTTGTCGCTATTTTAATTTAATACTGGAAAACAGATGTGGGGCACACTTGTTTTTGTTTTATCCCAGAGTTCTTGTGTTGCCAGTCCCTGCCCCACAAGATTAAGCATCAGACAGTCTCCCTTTACATTTGTCACCAAGAAAGAGTTTATAAAGTGCTCACTCTGGTAAATGAGAGATTAACAACGTCCTCTTATCTGGATATGAAAAATTCTACTTTGCTGGGGAAAAAAATGATATTAATTCTTTTTTTCTTTTCTGGTTTTAACTGAGCTGCAATGAAAATTTAACAAGTTCTGGGCAATAGCACTAACCATATTGATTAATAGATCGAGTGAAAATGTTTCAGTTTTGCCATGATATAATCAACACGATTATAGCAGCATGTTTGTCATCTCTCTTTGTGTACAATTAATAATTAAATTCTGCCTAACATGCCTATGCAGTTGACAGTTTGGAAGCAACAAGATTACTGGTTCCAAATCAATTCTAGGTGTTAAATTATACAAACCGCTTAATAAAAAGCACCCACAGCAATATTGCCAACTGTAATTGAGTTCTCCAGATACCAAGCCTTCTCAGCCACTATATCTCTGTTAATACTTTGGAATGATCTGTAGAACTGTATTCTCTTACAAAGCTGTCAAAGCTTTAAGGAATTTGGAGCCCTCCCTTGGTTCCTTGCCATTCGCAGAAGCAAGATGGAAAGGAGTGTGGAAGAGGGCCTTGTCCGTGGCTGATCCCAGGTTGCAGATCATCCTTCTAAGGGAGACTAGGACCATTTCTGCACTACACTCTTATAGTGCAATTATTCCACTTTCAACATCCTATGGAATCCTGGGGTTTGCAGTTTAGGGAGGGGCCAGCCAGCCCCTCCCTAACTGCAAACCCCAGGATTCCATAGGATGTTGAAAATGGAATAATCAAGAGGAAATGGCCTAGGATGAAGCTCTCCCTTGTCCCTTTTTTTACTGGCAAGCAAGGAGATTTTCTTTATTTGGGCACATTTGAGGCAATTAGTCAGTTTCCAATGACCAGTTGGTCAATTGGTTATTTATGCAATTGGTCAGTTAGCTATTTAGGTAAGTTTGGGGCAGTTAGTTATTTTCACCAACTGCTTTCTAGTGAATGGATGCTGTATCTTCTCTACACCTCCCCCCTTTTAAATGAGGTTTATGGTTTCAGTGTGAGATAATTGTTAGGTGCCTGAAAGAGGAATCTGCAACAAAGCGATGCAGGAAGTATTTCCCTCTAAAGGGACTGTTCGTATTCAGCTCTGGGTTAAAGATGCTACAACCTTCTCCAACCTGTGTTAAGATAGCTCCTATCATCACAAGAGAGCATGCCTCTGCTGGCTGGAGGTGGTGAGATTTGTACTCCATACATCTGTGGATGGGAAGTTTACTATCAGTGGAGAACGCTACAATAAGCTCCTTCTTACTTTTCTTCACTGTCACTGTTTGTGCTGTATTTTTGTTGGCAATCTCCCTGCCTGATTTCTCCAACTTGGGGGAGTGAGGTGATTCACTGAATTGGAGAACTGTATAGGATGAAGTTAAATCAGGGATTGGAGACATCAGTGGGTTCTGGGTTCAATTTTCAGCAGACCCTCCAGGGTCTGCATGAAAAATGCCAGAAACGGAAGGAAAACAACAACAACAACAACAGCAGCAGCAGCAACAGCAACAGCAAAATCTAAAGTAGTCAGAAACCTACTTCTCATTTTGAAAAACTGCTGTCTTTTTAAAAGTTAAACAGTGTGTGATAGGGATAAAAAATATATTCATAATTATTCATTTCTAATTTGAAAAACGGGTTTCCCTAAAGAAAAATAATAGACCATTGAAAGTTTTGTCCTCCATTTCTTTGGGGGAGGGATTCTGCAGGGGAGGGTTTGGTGTGCAAGAGCACAGGAAACCTGTTGTACAAAGAAACCACATGTTTTTCTCAACAGAATAATTCCTCCAAAACACTTCAAATACTGTGGAAGAATAGCCATTTTCTTGATAGCAGGGAGAAAACTACTGTGATTGTTATTCCTCTAATGTGAGATTGAAATAGTCAAGGATTTATATCTGTAATGCATCCTCTGGCAACCTATTTCAAACAATAGGTAGGACTAGCACCAGAATTCAGGTCAGTACTTATAACTACTAAAAATGACTATGCTAAAGAGTAAAACATAGTGCAACAACAATATACTTTAAAAAATTATGAATTTGGTTTTATGATAGGTATTGGAAAGGATTGGTTACAATAAAGAAGAGAACTAGTTTAAGATTAGGAAAATAAGGTCTGGTAAGAAACCTATGCCACAACTGTTTGAATGTCCCTATTCTGAAAAGGGAAGTAGCAGAGAACAGTCTAAGAGCAAGTTCATGTAGGTTTCAAAATCCCTCCTTAGAACTGTGATGGGACAGTCCTGGCAAAATTCCTCACTCCTTGTTAGAAGCTAGTTCTGTCAGTCATAAAACTATACTTTCCTATTATTTTCCTTATATAGAATTCTTGGGAAGCAAATGTTTTGATATTTTGTGAATGTTTTCACTATGTCTTCCTATTGCCTCCAAGTTACTCACAAAACATTGGGACTGTGCAGATTCATTTGTGGTGATTTAGTGCGCCTTGGTTCACTGAATAAATCCCCAGATCTGTCCAAATTGTCTCAAGATTCAGGCAAATCTAAATTCAGCCACTGCCCATGAAACTTATTGGGTTACAGGTATACCTCTCAGTCTAATTTTTACATTTAATAGAGCTGAGCTGGATAAATCTGGATTCAAATCTCTGCCAAGTAACAAAGCTACTAGCATTCTATCAGTTGCTATACATCAGACAAGGTTTTTTATCCATTTATTGCAAGGGTATGATAGCAAATAAAGAGAAATTACCTTTCCCAATAACTCCAGGAAAAATAAGAAGGCCATGCTGAACCAATGATCCAACTTGATTGAAAGAAATGCATTTCCTTCCCACAACTGGACAGACATCAATCTAAACAGGTTCTTGAGGCCCAATGTTGGGCAAAAAGCAAGGTACAAAAAAAGATGATGATGATGATGATGATGATGATGATGATGATGATGATGATAGTAGTGATGATGATGGTGCTAATAATAATAGTGGAGGTTCTGAGTTCAACATATTCATATATAATACAGAAGGTGTCAGGTTATATCACAGACAGAGTGGTATTGTGGTTTGAGCATTGGACTATGACCCTAGAGACCTGGACTTTGAATCCCAACTTGGTCATGGAAACCCACTGGATAACCTTGGGCAAGTCACACTCTCTCTGCTTCAGAGAAAGGCAAAGACAAACCCTGTCTGCACAAATCTAGCCAAGAAAATTCCATGATAGGTTCACCATAAGTTGGAAATGAAGGCACACAATAACAACAACAAAAGCAACAACAGATGCCTATGTCAGGGTAACTTGTCATCCAACTGACGTTTCTGACCAGATGTTTACAGTATCTTACCAGGCTAAGTGTCAAAACTGACCTTCTTTAGACTACTTCCAGATTCCGTATCAGAAGGCGTTTAAGTTCTATATTTCAGGGAGGAAAAGGCATGGATATAACTCTAGCTGTGTCAGCTTGATTTGTTGGAAAAAAAGATCTTTGAAACTAAGGCACAAATATCTAAAGAAATGTTAGCATTTTTCTAAGTTAGCTGAAGTCAAACCATGTTAGTGTTGCCTTCCTCTTCAAACTGTAATATTATACATAGGAAATACTATAAATTGGGAAAATAATAATAATGATGATGATGATGATGATGATGATTAATAATAATGATAATTATAATAATTAATGATAATAATAATAATAATAATAATAATTAATAATAATGATGATGATGATGATGGACTGTAATTTGAGTAATCTAGATTTTTAATTAGCATGCCACTAGCAAAGAGCAGAAGGAACAAGGTTTGCCCTCAATGAGCTGCCTTTTAAGCATGGAAGATGTTTATCAAAATGAATCCAAATTAGTGATGGAAAAACTCTCCTTGGTTTGATTTGAAAATGGCTCATCATTTACAAATATTTTCAGAGAACTCTCAGAAGAAATCTTGTTCTTTTCTCCCAAGAATTCTAAATTGACTCATAAGGTTGGTTGCACTGTATTAATTAGGTTGGTTGAACATTCCATCAGCCTTTTTTTTTGTCCAAAGACCTGGATGTTAATTTAAACTTGAATAGATCTGCCAAGACTTGTATTTCTAAGCCAAGTATGAAACTGAGTGATATCTGTAAGCCAGATGTTTCAAACAAGTGAACTATCTCACACATTTTGCACGAAGTAACCTGCTAATCTCTTAGATTCAGTTCAGAAATCACATATTGCTCAGCTTGTTCAGTGACATGTTGTCATGGTGTTGACCACTATAGTACAAGATTGGCTGGGGAAAAGTTTCAGCAAGCTAGATTCAGAGTGGATTTGTTAATCATGCTTTATGCTTGATGTGGTTTTATGTTATGCTCTGCTCATCCATTATTTTCACATATTAAATCAACATGCAAGTAACCAACCACCTGAACCCCTTTGTCTCCATTGTGAGTTCCACCACACTCTACACATGGAAGGTTATGATTCTGGTGAATGTCTGCGATCCACAAGGATTCTCCATGTGAATAAGAACTCTGAAAAAGTAGTATTCTAAGTCATATGGAGAATTAGAGAAGCAGAGATTCTCCAGTTTTTTTGGCTTCCACATGAAAGAAAGGGGAAAATTGGGGATGAAGGGAATGTGGGTCAGATGTTCCTCTAAGATGTTGATATAAAAATGAGTGACCAGGACTATAGCTACAACCATTTCAGAGTAGATTTGTGAAATTTAGTGGTGGTGGTAGGAAACAAAAGGAGAAAATTGTAAATCATAGTTTACCTGTTGTTCTTTTGGGGTTTCAGACAATAATTGGAATTAACTGAACTGTGGACAACACAAACTATGTTTTGATGTTATAGGCAAATTTTTTACAAGAGGAATTTTTAGTCTTTATTTTGAATATGGTGGTCAAATTGCATAACCTTTTCCCCTTCAAGTTACAACTTGCCATAGTGCATAAGAAAGTGCTTGTTCATTGCACTGTCTGGGTGGATACATTCTACTACCACAAGGCTAGAAATCTATGTCCCTTCAGATAGTGTTAGATTATCAATACCATTAGCTCATGGGAGTTGGAGTCAAAATATCTGGACGGCAACAGCTTCTCTAGTGCTGTCCTGAAGTCTTTAACAGAATCTGTTCTTGATGTTCAGCAAAATGTTCCTTGCCATGTGGTAGGATCGTACCTTAGACCATTGTTTTCCAAATGTAGCTCCTACGAGGTTGGGCTGAAACTCCAGGAACTCCTGCCTATTGGTCATGCTGGCTGGGACTTCTGGAAGCTAAAGTCTGTAAACATCATTGAGTTTGAGATTCAGTTTATTAGTTTGATCTGCACTAAATTGCGACAGTTCTCTGTGGATTCTCTGTATGAAATATCAAGCTATAAATATTTGGCCAGTTTGAATGCATGTGAATTTCTGAAGAGAGGTGAATACATGACTGAATTATTCTTACCTCTTGGTATAACATTAGAGATAGTCAAATTAGCAAACAACTTCATACCACAGTGAGCTGCTCTTGGTAAGATTTGTCACGGACAATAAGCACTGCAACGAAGTGGCAAGAGAAGAGAAAATCTGAAGCATTTTAAAAGCCACTAAAAAAGTGGGACCACAGAGAGTTAATTGGGACCATGCTTGCAAAATCAGGACAGTTGGAGAGTATAAATTCCCTATCATATCCAATATTTGTCTGTCTGTCTGTCTTTCTTTCTTTCTTTCTTTCTTTCTTTCTTTCTTTCTTTCTTTCTTTCTTTCTTTTTTTTTCCTTTCTCTGCCTCTTTCCCACTATGGGATCCAAAGGAATTTACGGCTGATGGTTGAGATTTTGCAAGATGGAGTCTAAGAATATCTGGAGGACCATAAGTTCTCCACCACAACTATAGATACATTTACTAGGGAGTAAGTCTGTTTAAATCTGTGGGATTTGCATCTAAGTAAACAGCCAGTGCAGTGTAATGGCTTGAGTGCTGGACTATGTCCCTGGAGATCAGGGTTCAGTTCCCTGTTTGGCTATGGAAACTCACTGGGTAACCATGTTGGCATCATATACTTTCATCCTCAGAAAACCCCATGATAAGTTTGCCTAAAGTTGGAAATAACTAGAAGGCAGACAGCAGCAACAACCATGGAATGCTGGACCAGGCTGGAATGCTACCGATGCAGTATGCTAGTGACTGCAGCTTTTCCAAGTTCACATAGCAGTGAGAAGGAAAGCTCTGAGCAACTTATTTCTCCAGTGGCTTACTTCATTCATGGCTGCTGTGCCCACAGTCCATTGCTTTTTCTCCTGCCACCACTGCCTATGCCAGCATACCATAGGATTCTAGTCTTAGACCATTTCCATACAACATTGCTATCCCTCAACAGTGAGAGGTTGTTTTCAGTCCAGGAGTTGTGCTACCGCATGACATCATCGCTATCCAGCTGCTATCCCATCTTCAAGCATTGCGAAACCACCTTATACCATTTCCAAAATTAAAAAAAAAACAAAAAACCATTAAGAGCCTCTTTTAATACTTCAATCCCATCAGCTGGCTCAGTGCGGTACCATAATAGCACTTGATAGTGCTTCCTGTCCTCCCAGATCCAGGAGTGGGTGGGGTGTGAGCATGCCCAGCTTGTCCTTCCCTCATGTACTCTCATGGTGGGGTAACTTCAAAATCTATAACTTCTCTGTGTTTATTTTAAATTTCTCCTTTGAGTTACCACTTTTTGTTCTTTTTAAATACATTATTAGGCATTATAGTGCAAAAGTGCCACAGTATACTGGTGTGCCATTATAACAATGCTGTGCTAGTAGGGCTTCCAAAAATAAAAACAACAAAACCCCCCCCGACCAATCAGGAGCAGTGGGGCATGATGAAGGCAGGGAAAAGGAGTGGCCAAGGATGCTGTAGTGTGGAAGGAACACCAGTGGCAATATCGCTGCTCATTCACTTAAGGTGGAAAGGAGCAGAAGAGAGTGTTTCTAACCTGCTACCATTGTGCACATAGCAATACTGGGATTGTAACAGAAGAACACGCTAATGGGGTATGGTGCAGAAAGGACCTTAGTCTTTTTTGGACTTTTCTAGGATTCAGTCCATTAAAAGATTGACATTTTTATAAAATTGTTGTCTCCTGCTGCCATTCTGCTTGTTATTTTTATGAACGTGTTAAATCAAAATAATGAATGCAATGTCGGCATTGTAATTAGTGTGTGGATTTACTCAATCCAAAAAGTCAGATCAACTATAATTGGTTGATACAAATTATTCCTTCCCTTGCTGAGAAAACATTGTGGGATTTTGCAAAGCTTGGTGGTTCTTCTTCTTCTTCTTCTTTTTCGCAAGGGGGTACATTTAGGACACTGTGACTGTGAACTTAAGATGTTTGTATAGAAAGATTAAAGAAATGAAAGATATTGAAGTAAAACCAGGGCATGAACAACTTTATTACTTTGGCACTTTATTATTCTCTGGAATGCTTCTAGTGAAAAGGCTAATGTTGCTGATTTACACTGGCCACTCACCAGCTCTTCTCTGGGATGCAGAGATGAAGGCTAAAGTATAAACCCACTACATATATAGGCTGAAGTATAAACTGAATGTATGGTGATAAGTATGAGCTTCTGAGGCAAAAATGCTTGTATCTCTGAAGCAAGGATTCTGTTTTAATTATATCTTTGCAGGCCTATAGCCAAGAAACAGGGATGGGGTGGGACATGGCAACCAAAAGCATCCCTTTGCCTTCCTCTTCTGCAGCAAGACTGGCCATTGATATAACTCAGTTGCACTTGTCCTGCCTGTGTGGATATTTAATTCCTGCAGAGCACGAGGAGAAATTGCACAGCCCCATGCTTGTTGGGGCTGCTGGGAGAAGGTGTAGCTTAACAACATCTACAGCCTATTCCAGGGGTGGAAATTTTTAGTCCTCCTTGTTACTGGCCCACAGAACTCCCAAATTTGATATGGCTTAATTGGTGAAATGTGATTTAATTGGCATTGATATAAAATGGATCATGATGTGACTGTAAGGCCAAGCTGTACAGAGGAAAAACACTGGCTGAACACATGTACTGCAAAGTAGGTCAGAGATCCCCTGTAGGCATAACTGGGTCATTGTCAGGAAGTCACCAAGTAACTTAAGAGATAATAGACTTAAACTAAGCTAAGCTGTAATGACTCTGCTGTCATTACACTATTGTAATGACAATAGACAGTAGTGATGGGAAGTTCCCACCAAGTCACAGAGTGTTTTAAACCTTCTTTGCTCTGACCTGTGTATTTCCCTCATTGTCCACACACCTATCCACCATTACAGAGCTAACATGACAGCCATTAACGCTTTGTCATTTAACACTAAGATCATTAAAACAGTCTGGAGAGCCATTCACACCCATGCCCTCCAAGTATAAATTGGATATAACCGCAACCATTTTTGAGCAGTCAGATGCAGTATCTCACTTGCTGAACACCATACTCTTGCTCTGATTCCCGAACAAGTACCGTCCTTAGATGCATGTCTAAGCCACATTGCTGTTTCTTTGCTGTTCCCCTGATCAGTAATTATTGCCCAGTCCCTGAAACTCTGCTATCAATGTTTCCTCCCTTTTCCTTTGGTTAGTCTTATGTGAGTGTGTGAGCGTTTGGATCTTGTGCGTGTGTGACTGAATTCCCCTAATAAGAAATATTTTAGTGTACTTCTTGAATCTCTGGCTTTTTTCTCTACATTTTTTTTCTACATGAGACCTTGTCAACATTGGTGGAAGATCGCATTAGGTTACTCCCCTCTTGCAGGCCTCCAGCTTTGAGCTAAATAATCCCCCACTGTCACATGGAGGTACTGTCATCGCAGGTGGACCCCTGAGTCACTTATGCTTCGGTGTAACACTCCAGAGCCCAACTCCTTCTCCCAGCATACTCAATGGAGAATAATGCTGGGACTTTCAATCTAACATATCTAGAGGGTGACAGGATTCCTATCCCTGATTTAGGACTAAATGTGACATCCTGAACTTTCCATACCCTCTAGCTGTCCTGATTTGGCAAGGATAGCACCAAATATTCATCTGTTGTCCCAGTTTTCATCTACTTTTAAATATCACAGTTTCTGTCTCCCACTTTCCCCTCTTTAGCCTTGGCTTATTTCAGTTGCTGCAAACTGAATTCAAATTGCAAAAAATAGCTTGCACTCAGTTAAACCAGGAGGGGTGAGAGGACAGGAGGGGTAGAATCTTGCCCTATCTCATAGGCTAAGGAAAAAGCAAACTGCTGCAACCTCCTATAGGTTGTGTGTTCTTCTTTTTAATTACTTTTTGCCCTCTTGAACACACATGCTTTCATCTAGTTTTGATCTGTGAATTGGTGGAAGGCATAAACTTTCTGGAGAAAGAATGTGGCACCACTATCAGAATGATGCTTTATGCATTTGTTCTGTAAGCAAGTGTGCATAGAATTAGCTTACACACATGACAAGCAGTTATTTTCACATTATATGGTGGTGCTGATTATGAAGAAAATCCTAAGGCAATGTGGCTTCGGACAGGTATTGCTGTTTGCCCTCTTAACAGACACCTCTGTATTTAAGAGGTCAACATTTCATTTCTCCTTTTACAGAGACAGATATGCTATTCTGTCATGGCTTGGAAAGGAATGTTATAATTTTAATAGGCTGCTAGCAAAGGCTGCATGGTATGTGTATTATATAATAGCAGTAAATAGTCTTGGCAATGTGAAAATGAAGAAATATACTTACTTTTTTAAACATTTGCATAGTCATAATTCCCTCTGATTTCTCTGGAGTTGGTAAAATGTCAGTTAATTAATACATTATGTGAAGAAATCAAAGGTAATCCCCTTAAACTGAGAATTCTTGCTGGAATTCTAATTTACTGTTTAAGGCATGTGAACAAATGACTATCCTCCCAATTAGAAGAGTTGTGTTAAGGGAATATCACACAGGAAAAACAAACTTTGCTCTCTTTCACAAGAAGTCACAATTCTGGTTCTTGGCTGGATTATTTCATTAACACTTACACCTTTGTGGAGAAAATACTTTACTTCAGCATTATTTTAGAGCGTAGAAAGTTTGTGGAGAGTATACCTCCCAGAATTCCTCAGTCAATATGTCCAATTACTATGTTGGCTGGGTGATTCTGGGAGTTGTAGTCCAAACAATTTCCTGAAGCTCCTTATTATTCTGATCTGTGTCCAGCTAGCTATGTTGTTATCTAAAAACATGGGTGACTCAGGAATCCATCTGGGATGCCAGTACCTCCATGTGACGGTGGGAAATTAATTAGCTCAATTAGGAAACCTACGAAAGGGAGGTAACCTAACGAGATCTTCCACCACTGTTTATGGGGTCTACACAGGAAAGAAGCAGACAGAGATTCCAAAATAAACTAAAATGGGTTTTATTAAAGAGTTCAGTCATGCACACAAAGGATCCAAACACTCACACTCTTGCATGAGAGCCAACTGGAGGATAAAGGAAGGAAAGTTCTTGATAGAAAAGTTTTAGGGAATGGGTGATAATTACTGATCCAGAGAGCAGTGAAGAACTCAGTGCTGTGGCTTAGGCTTGCACTGAAGGACAGTACTCATTCAGAAATCAGAGTGACAAAGTGGCATTCAGCAAGTGAGATACTGTGTCTGGCTGCCCAAAATGGGGGGGGGCTATACCCAAAATCTGCCTGGAGGTCAAGGGTGTGAATGGTTCTCTGGCTGAGCAGACAATGGAGGTTGCAACTTAGACAATGGGGTCCAGACTGTGTTAATGATCTTAGTGTTAGGTGACAAAGAGTTAATGGCTGTTGTAATAGCTCTGTAACAGTGGATAGGTAAAAGAGCAATGAGGGGAAATGTCCAAATGCTCAGAAGAAGGGCTGAAACAATCAGTGGTTTGGTGGGAACTTCCTGTAGCTATTGTATGGTAGCACAAACTTTACAGCTTCAGATTAAGCCTATTATCTCTGGAGTTACCTAATGATTATCCTGACAATGACCTTGACTATACTGAGAGGGGATCTCTAACCTACTTTGCAGTGCATGTGTTCAGCCAGTAATTTTTCTTCTGCCCAACCTGGCCTTATAGTCACATCAGGGTCAAAGCCAATTAAAATGTTTTGCCAATTAAATTATATCTTGCCAATTAAACCATATCACATCTGGGAAGTATGCAGGCCACTAACAATGTTTTCCTATAGTGGAAGAGAACGGAATTTAAGCTTAATTTTTTGTGCCGTATTTGAATTTTTTGTGACTTATTTGAATAAGTGTAGTTATTTGTTTTTCAGTTATTTGAATTTCATTTACATGTAGAAGACGGTCATTCAGATGATCCAAAATGTAAGCACCTATCCTCAGGAGGGAGGAAGAGGGGATGTCAAGAACTGAAATCCCCATACTCAAGCTGCTCATATGTGGGGTGATGGGATTTATAACACTCCATGGTTGGATGATACAAGTCATTGGCCAACAGGTGCTGATGATACTTAACAATAATAGAACAAAAAGGAATTAATTGCCATCACCTGGATTGCTGTTGCTGTCACTTACACTGATAATAAACAGTACATTTTGTGCAAGCAAAGAAATGGGTTTACCCTACATCAGAGGGGCATTGAGTAAACTATGACCAGTGCCACACTGTCCATCAAAGAAGAATAAGGAGAAGAGCAGCGTGCCTGTCCCTCATCTTCAAAATCGTATGCATAAATGAAATTAGTTTTCTTCAAGCTAAGCCTTCTGAATATGTTCTCAACACCTTTTGCCAGTATATGCATCAGCATCCAGAGAGTGGATCCAGGCATGTAGGTTGCTTGTTGTGTACCTTCAAGTAGTTTTCAACTTATTGTAACCTATTATGAAATTTTCTGAGGCTGAGAGTATATGATGCACCCAAGCTCTCCCAGTGGGCTTCCATGGTCAAGTGGAGGATTGAACCCTGGTCTCCAGGGTGGTAGTCCAATGTGCAAGCCACTACTCCAAATACACTGCATTTTACCATAGTGGGGAAGAATGTTGTCAAGTGACCTCCATGTTTGCTTAGTCAGCTGTTGCCCATGAATGGATGTGGTTGACTGACTGAACCCAAAGGGTGCTCACCAATGACTGCTTTTCATCCTGGAGAGAAGTGACTAGTAGGGTGCTGCAGGGTTCTGTCCTGGGCCCAGTGCTATTCAACATCTTCATCAATGACTTGAATGAAGGAGTTGAGGGCATGCTGATCAAATTTGTGGACA
The DNA here is from genome assembly GCA_948474755.1 of Ctenosaura bakeri. Lineage (NCBI taxonomy): Eukaryota > Metazoa > Chordata > Lepidosauria > Squamata > Iguanidae > Ctenosaura > Ctenosaura bakeri. The sequence continues at coordinate 413,359 of CAOLHI010000961.1, forward strand.
ACACCAAATTGGGAGGGGTTGCTAATATGCCAGAGGACAGGATCAAAATTCAAAATGACCTTGACAGATTGGAGAGCTAGGTCAAAGCTAACAAAATGAATTTCACTAGACTGAAATGTAAGCTCCTGCACTTAGGCATTAAAAATGACATGCACAAACATAGGATGAGGGACACGTGGCTGGATAACAATACATGTGAAAGGGATCTAGGAATCTTGGTGGACCATAAGCTGACCATGAGTCAGCCAAGAAAGCCAACACGATTCTTGGTTGCATCAATAGGAGTATGGTGTCTAGGTCGAGGGAGGTAATGGTACCACTCTATTCTGCTTTGGAATACTGTGTCCAGTTCTGGGCATCTCAATTCAAGAGGCATATGGGCAAGCTGGAGCGTGTCCAGAGTAGGGCGACCAAAATGGTGAAAGGTCTGGAAGCCATGCCCTATGAGGAACAGCTTAGGGAGCTGGGTATGTTTAGTCTGCAGAAGAGAAGATTAAGAGGAGACACGATAGCCATTTTTAAATATTTGAAGGGATGTCATGTTGAGGAGGGAGTGGGCTTGTTTTCCACTGCTCCAGAGACTAGGACAAGGAGCAATGGATTCAAGCTGCAGGAAAGAAGTTTCCCCTTGAACCTCAGGAAGAACTTCCTGACAGTCAGAGCTGTCGAGCAGTGGAATATTCTGCCTTGGAGTGTGTGGAGTCTCCTTCTTTGGAGGTTTTAAGCAGAGGCTGGATGTCCATTTGTTGGGAGTGCTTTGATGTGTTTTCTTGCATGGCAGAAGGGGGTTGGACTGGATATCCCCTGTGGTCTCTTCCAACTCTATGATTCTATGACCCTATGATTTTATGAACGGGTGTTCACTGCTGAAGGACAACTTCACTGTCATGTTACAGTTCTTTGTCATTAAGCCCGAAATGGACCAGGCAGCACTTCAAACAGACATTACTTAGAGTGGACTATCTTCTGTAAATCAGGTCATATGGCCACTCAGATAACATATTTAGACAGTTGTAGTCCAACACTCAAACCACTACATGATGCTGGCTTACTTGTTGCTACTAACCCTTTATTTATGCATTCAGAGTTAAACATGCAATTGTCTGAAGGCCTAATGAAGGCTATGTGAAGTTTGTTTTATACATACAAAAGTATAGTCCCAACCTTAGGAAGATAATAATGTTCACAACAGAGCAATGTGCTTAGTCTATGAGAAGATTTTCATGTATTATTTAAATCAGCTTCGAAGGATTTATTATTTTAATAATTATCTGAACAATTATCCAGCTAAGTTACTCTACACTCATCTGTTCGACAGCCTTTCCATTTTTAAAAAGGTTATAGTTAGCAAATGAAGATGATGGATGAGAATGTAATGGTGAAAATTGTGTGTGTGTGTGTGTGTGTGTGTGTTACACTGTAGGAAAAAAATCATTGCTAAATACCCCATGATAAATTTGTTATAACTGCAAGCTGACTGATGCAGTTGATAAGACTTCAAATAGCAATTTATTTATGAAACTAGCACATTCCTTGAACAAGGGATCACATTGGTTTTGAGATGTCCCATTGGAGTTCTACAGAGTCCTTCCAAAAGGATATCTTCCTGAGCAGAGCAGTGGGTTTTGAGTTGAAATCATGCTCTTTTTGCCATCTTCCTCACAAACCATCTTTTGTAAGATGCTGTGCGAGCAGCTGTCATTCTGACTTCGCACATATTGCAAGACCAGGCAGGGCAGAACCTTGCTTGAATCTTTTCCAGTTCTCTTGCATTTCAGGAGGATTTCTGTCTAGGGAATTGCTTTGATTTGCTTCCCTCTTTAACCCTTTGCAATTGTTCTTAATGATTCTCAGATGGTTGGTGGGTGGGTAAAGAACTGTCTCCGTAGCAGCAACTCACACAGCTAGTAAAGTCAATCAATACTATGGATGCTTTTTCAAGGCTACAAAGACCAAGCCTGAATAATTGGTAGGCTTTGTTGTGCTGTGTGCAAGATGGAGCTGCACACTGCATGGTGTGCTTTTTCCATTGTACTATTTATACTCCAATATCTAATTCACCAGGACAGCCGATGACCATCTGAGCTGATGCTATACCATTTGCAACAGTGCTGAATCCAAAACCCCCAGCTGAAGGATTTAGGGCAGTTGCTTGGATCTTTCCTGGCTCTAGCCAAAACATTTTTTAAGTACGTATAGATCTGACCATATTTGGTTTTATAGGTGAGCTTTTGGTAATTGGCTGCTTTTAATGAAAAGGGGATTTTAATGAAAGGGCTTTAAAAAAAAAAGTAGTGTAATATTTATTGATGTAGTTTTAAATTGCTTTTAATTCGGTGGTGTTCTAAAATACTTGAATTAGTTGGGTTTATGTTATTAAACTTACTGGGATTTTTTATGTATTTGTTTTTTAATCTTGTTGTGAGACACTTTGAGTTCCAGTTTGGGGTGAAAGTTAGGCTATTAAATTAGTTAATAAATAAGTTTAACAAAACAATTACGGTAAAAGCAAAGCAAAACCTCTACAAGTTGCAAGTTCCTTACAAGTGGAAGCAATGTTCCTTGGCAGTTACAAAGGACCTGATATCTCTTCCAAGATGATTCCTGTTGTAACACATATGGTACATGCATCTTATGGAAACAGAAACAGAATTGACCGACTTACCCATGCATAGCAGTGATGAAACACTTAATTGTTCATCATGTGATAATACTGTCAATGGTTATGCACATGTGCATGTGCGCACACATGCACACAAGCATATGCATACACACAGAGGAATCTTCCTGTGATTCTTCTGAGGTATTGTTTGTCTTTTGACACTGAGAAGACTGAGAATGTGGGCCTATTGAGTTTAGATGAGGATTTTGTGACTGACGTCAATGAAGTGTAAGATCTTTGTTAAAGAAATCTATAGAAGTATATTCCCCACTATGGTGTGGTTGTAGTTCTCTTAGATCCATTATCATTCCTTTCTGGTCCAAGTTGCTTTTTTTCCCCCTTCAAACTTTTCTTGGTAAAATGTCTATTGTCCTTTCTCTTAACATTGTAAGACTGGAACTGTATAATTTATCCTACAAGAAATTGAATTTGGTGAAGATTTGATAATTTCATTTTGTACAGACTATTGTGATATTTCCTGGATAGGCAAGGGCACAATTATGAGGTGGCAAAATGAGGGCACTGGCCCCAAATCAGAATTCTACCCACCAATGAAGTTTTTCTACAGCCCTAAAATTTCTAGCATTTCAAAAAGTGAGATATCGAAATAGTATTCACACCTAGAAGTCCTATATTTGCTGAGTTCATATTCCCTTGGCAATTTTTCCTGCCTCTTTTCTTTGGATGACTAAACTTTGGAGATTGAAGACAGATGTCATGGGAGACAGAATTCTTATGGGGGAGCAAAACCCTTGTTTTGCCTTTTACCCCTGAAAAGAAGGGGAAGGTAGGCTTCTTACATTTAAAATGCCATCATGTAGAAATGTGCCTTACAGTGTTCCAGGCATGTATGTATGTATGTATGTATGCGTGTGTGTGTGTATACACACACACACACATGTATATAATGGGCAAAAAAGTATAAAGAAGTTGTGTGCATTTCCATTTTAAAAAATCACAGAAAATAAGAAGGAAGAGTTGTGCTTGGACATGTGTGAAAATGACTGGACTGGGAAAACAGTGATACTTCTAGCTCTGGAATAAATAAGCCTGGAAGACTATAAGGCACATTTCTACATGATGGCATTTTAAATGTAGGAGGCCTACCTTCCCCCCTATATCGTTTCCTCCTATTTTTCTATGCATTTTTGAAGTGAGGGTTCTGTTACACAAGCTATAGAAATACCATATATAGAAGACAACCACAGTTCAATCCATATGCTAATTTGAATCATGTCATTTCACTTAAAAATTCAGAACAAACAAAATCCTTCCGTAGCCTGATTATATTTAACTGCACTTGCTAAGACAGACAGACTGGGTTATTTTAATCATATGATGAATGAGGAACGTAATCACAGACACAATGTTCTCTTAGGTTGTTCCTGAGACATGCTCTCTGAGGTTGTTTCTAAATTGTGAAATATCAATTCTGAAGTGAACCCTATGGTTCAAAATTCAACAGTTTCCAGGAACAATTTAAGACTTAAGAAATAGAGTGAATGAACAAAAAGTTTGGGTTGCTGGTACAAGGGGAAACATGTTTTGAAGGGAAGTTTCTAGTATTTCTTGTATTTTGTCTGTCTTGGTTAAGCAACCAGTATGGAAACACTAGGAAATTTATTCAGTGTTCCCAGATTGATGTTCCATGTAAAACAGGCCAAAAGAACAACTTCCGGGGGAAAAAATCAAAGTTGCTGATCACTGTCAGACTAAAATGTTCAGGATGTCATCCTAAGAGATGAGTTTGGCCAACCTACAGAAATTTAGTGTTTGGGAAGTACTTAAAGTACCTCCCAAACACTGAATTTCTGTAGGCTGGCCTAAGTTTTGGGCCCAAAACCTTACCATGGTCTTTTTTGTAGTCATTAGATAACATAACAAGATTGGTAGCATAACTGATACACAAACAGACAAATAGTTTAAATAATAGGAGAGGTAGAGATGATTAAACCACATGGGCATGAGTTAAACAATATATTTAAATCATAGGTACATGGATTAAATAATATATTCAAATCAGATGTGCATATTACATATGCGCATAGCTGTTAGGAATTTTATTTGTTCTGCATTTTCAAGGGCAATGACCTACTTTAGATTATTACACAGATCAGAAAGCAATTGTCTTTTGGACTGTGTACTTCCTCAGATTGGTATTTTATGGGGAATGGTACAAAATGCACATTTTACAAGGAAATTGTACAATTTAAAGATGCATGTTCATACTTCTAAAAATATATACATACAAAAAACAATGGAGTTTTGCTCATGGGGCACTCCCACTGGCAGAAGAGTGATTTGCTGCAGAGAACTGAAGATCCTCTGGAGCACTAGGATGTGTGTGTGAGTGTATGCGTATGCATATGTGTATCTGCGTGCTTACATATGCACTTGCACACTTGTGTGCACAAGAAGAGGGGACTGAAGAGAAGATTGACTCTCCTTCTCTTCCACCAGATCCTGAACCTAGACACTAATCTGCCCATTTTGTTTCTTTATTTCATTTATATCCTACCCCCTCATCCAAGGTGGCATGCATCCTCACCACAGCAACCCTGTAAAGTCCGTCAGGCAAGTGAATGACTGGTCCAAAGTGAGCCCTGGTGGCGCAGTGGTTAAATACCAGTACTGCAAGCCACAAGGTTGTGAGTTCAATCCTGCCGGGCTCCAAGGTTGACTCAGCCTTCCATCCTTCCGCAGGTCGGTAAAATGAGTACCCAACTTGTTGGGGGCATGTATAGAAATGCATCGAAATACATGCTATTTGTAAGTTGTTCGCCGCCTCGATCCATATGGAGAGGCGGAGGTACAAATAAATAAATTAATTAATAAATAATAAATTTTTTACTGTCCAGTAGAAATTAGAACTCAATCTCCCAAGCCCCAGTCCTTTAACACTCAACCACTATCCCAGTGGTGGAAACTATCTGATGTCTAGGGGCCACACACCCCTCACTGTGTCTATCTCCATTGTGTTTAAAAATCTCATCTCAGAATGCCTCCATGTCTTAACGGGATTTCTCCACATTTCTTCCTATTTGTGCTGGTTCAGGACCTGAAGAAGATCTTTCAAAATCAGGAGGTAGCCTGCTGGAGTATTGGTTTGAATATTGGAGCAGAAGCCCAAGAGAATGTGTTTTGAATCCCTGTTCACCCATGGAAACCCACTGAGTAATCTGGGCAAGCCATACTCTCCCAGCCTTAGAAGAAAGTGTTGGAAAATCTCCTTTGAATAAATCTTGCCAAAAAAACCTTTGTGATAAGTTTGCCTTAGGGTGACTGTAAGTTGGAAATTACTTGAAGGCACACAAGAACAAAAGAATTGACCTGGAAAGCATGAGAAGCATCCCCCCCACAAATATTTTTGGGGTATCCTTGGGAGAAGCACAATTCCCGCCCCCCACACCACGCTGACCCTCCAGTCTTGGTTTTTAATGACTTAGAAGACAAGTACATCCCCAATAAATGAGATTTAGAACTTCTTCTGTGTGTTTTAATAGTTAACAATAAGGAGCAAAACCAAGAAGTAAAACTTTCTGGCACTGCAGATGTCATGATTCAAGTAACTGACTGGGAATTTTTAAGGGTCAGATGGTAGTTAAAGGCCCTGTCAGGGAGAAAAATTGTTAAAGGAAGATGACAGTAAACAGGAGACAGATATAAGACCTTTCCTTTAAGATTGCTTTGTAATCTCTCTTGCTGTTTATTTAATCCTTTATAATAAGTAGCTTGTTACATCTTTGATTTGATGGGATTATTTTACTTTGATGCTAAGATGACAATATCCCCAAAAGTCAGTATTTTTGCAGTCCATTGATGAAATGCTGTTGTCTGGATTTTGTACCTTTGGCATTCATATAAAGCATTACTCATATTTTGCCCTTTCTTCTAATATTCACTGTTGCTGTTTTCCATTATTTCCATTGTTCGCCTTTCATTCTCACTGTCTCTACTTTATTAAGTTGTCATATTATTATTTGATCTAGTACGCTCCCTTCTTTTGCACTACAATTACTGTAGCACTTAAATTCCATTTGCAACTCAAGGGATCTTAGTCATAAAACAAGCTGATGGCCCAACCTGCCTTTGTTGGCTTGCTACCAGGCAAGCCAGCTTGTATTCCTCTGTGTTTTTGCCATTGTCCCTCTTCTTTCTCCCCTTTTTAGCTATAAACTTCTGCATTGTTTTCCAAGGGCTTAACCCCTAGGGCAAAATCTGGTTTGATGGAGGAGACCATGTGCATTTATATAAGCTTGTATTGTTGGATTGGTCTAAGGAGTAACAGCAAAGAATGAATCAAATGCTCTTTACTTAAAATCTTAGCAGTGCAATGTCCATAACTCAGAGGTAAAGTTCCTGCTTTCTATGCAAAAGGTCCCAGCTTCACTTCAAAGGAATGGTTGGAAACCTAAAACCCCAGGAAACCACTGTCAGATGTATAGAATCTTTAGTGTGGAAAAAGTACCTCTTTGGACTTGGCATAGGGTTTCTATGCATTTTCTTAATGACAGTGGCATCTTCAACAACTCTGGGACTCTGGGAGTCCATTTGCATATAATACCTTTTTAGCATCTGACTTCTTTAACATCTTAATAGGTTAATTTGTTGGCACAATCATTTATTGGAATAATCAGTTGACAAACAGGTTAATGCCACATAGGCCTCAACCCGACTACTAGTCCCAACTGTAGTGAATTCAGTGCATTAATGGGATTTGAATAAGTGTAGATGTATCTAGCAATGAACTCAGTGGGTTTGCTCTGATTCAGACTAGCTGTTGGATTCACACCATTGAGCTTAGGTAGTTTGTTGTCTTCCTCACTGAAGACACTTTGCAATAGAATCACAGAATCATGGAATCATAAAGTTGGAAGAGACCACAGGGGCCATCGAGTCCAACCCCCTGCTATGCAGAAACACCCATCAAAGCATTCCCAACAGTTGGTCATCCAGCCTCTGCTTAAAAACCTCCAAAGAAGGAGACTCCACCACACTATGAGGCAGCATATTCCACTGCCAGACAGCTTTGACCATCAGGAAGTTCTCCCTGAGGTTCAGGTAGAATCTCCTTTCTTGCAGCTTGAGTCTATTGCTCCTTACAGTAGTTCTATTGAAACACAGGTATGTAGGATACAGAACTTGGATTATCAACTGACTAGAGGACAATTGTTTACCTGATGCTTTGTAGCAGCAGTCATCATTCTCCCACTAGTAAGTCAAGGAGTGGTAAAATTAGCTTGGCTCCTCAGACCAAAAAATAAATAGAAAAATTTGTTAAAAATCTACAAACAATGTTCAGTGTTCCTGACAGTAACAAATTAAAGTAACCATTCATCTTAGAACATGCCCAGAACCTTCTAGAGTGTACTAAGAGTTGGGGCAGAGATGTTCTGAATAGATAAGAAGATGGAGGAACATAAAATAAAGAGTTCTCTGAAGACAGGAAGTTTGAAAAAAAATTACTTTCTTAAATTTATCATTCAGGACAAATATGTCCTTATAATACCAAGAGAACTTAAAATAAATGAGGTTGTTAGTGTAACATAATAAGCCATAATGCAATGAATTTGTCATCTGGCAAACTCTGAAACTCAAGGATTTAATTATTTCCCCTTGTCTTCCTAATAAGAGGTAGGCATGGATATATTTCCTTTTGGAGTGTGCACTTAATCAGATCACCCATAATTGGTGTTTTATAGAACTACAGGAAGCCTCAATTGTATATATTTCTGTGAAAAGACATTATCCTGATTTCCACTAACTGAACTAAATAAATAGAGGAATGAAGATAAAGTATTTATCCATCCACCAAAATTCACTGTAGCTCATGACTCCTTTGAGTGCATTTAAATTTCGTTGTTCAGTTTCCCTCTAGAATAAAAATTCCACAATAAAATTTCTGGGTATAAAAACATTGTAAGAAACACATTCATCTTCAAGCAAACAGAGTGTACCAAGCTTTCTTTGCAAATTATATGAAAAGGAGAGATGCTTAGGTAATAAACAGAGCTGTACAATGTATCCTCCTCTTTTACCTCAGGGTCCAGCTTTTCATACAAATAAACATCTGGATGTCACTACTTTAACAAGAATAACCATTCTTCCTGGGTCACCTTCTAAGCTGATAAAAGGCACTCTTGGGTACTAACCACCTATTCTTCCATTGTTACCACTAAATCTAGGCATGAAATCGACCCTTTGGGGCTATGTAGTCACGTAACAGGACTAGTTCTTAATTCCAATCTGCTTTACCAGTTAGTTGCCGGATCCACAGTACTTCGATCTTGTTTTGGATTACACTACAGTTTGTTTGTACCCATAATCTACCCATCCACCCATCTATTCATTCACCCACTTAGAAAGCTAAGATGTTAAAGTGAAGAGTTCTCTCCATCTCCCTGACAAGTTTTATGTGTATGAATATTCTTTCCCCTAGTGACAGCATGCCATGATCTGAACCCCCTTGAGAAGTCTTATGTGGTACAATGCAAGTCACAGATTTAACCAATGCATTTGTCATCTGTAAGAATCTATGGCTATTTCCACATTACCCTGTTATAGTGCTTTTATTCCACTTTGAACATCCTGTGGCATTCTGGGGTTTGTAGTTTACTGAGGCCCAAGAGCTCTCTGGCTGAGAATTCTAAATGCTCCTCCCTAAACTGCAAACCTCAGGATTCCACAGGATGTCCAAAGTGGAATAATAGCACTATCAGAGTGTAGTACGGAAATGGCCTAAGGCTCAGTTTTGCTTTGTTAGGGATGCTGAAAAACCTCCTGCAGCAAAAAGATGGGATCCTAGAAGGGAAATCTAAATCCAATCCCAATTCTCTCAAGAAACTACACCGATCCTACTGCTTATTTATTTAATTTTGCTATCACTTTTCTCTCTGACATTGATCTCAAGGCAGTTGACAGCACAGTTTAAAGGAAAGTACAGCTAAAAGCCTGATGACAAAAAAGTTAAAATATAATTAAATAAGTAATCCTATTAAAACACCACTAAAGGCTTTAAAAATGACAATAAGAACGAAACTATGTCACACATCCTGCCTTCTGCACGACTAGTTTTAATAAGTAAGACTGAAGATTAACAAATGCCTGTTTCAATAGTTAAGACCATTTCCACACTAGCCTGTAAACTAAACTGCAAACCCTAGGATTCCATAGGATGTTGAAAGTGGAATAATAGCACTAGAACAGGCTAGTGTGGAAGTGGCCTAAGATATTTACCTATCAGCAGAAGGAGAACAAAGAAGACCTGCTGAAACTCTGGTGTAAGGGAATTCCACAGGCTGGGAACATCCACCAAGCTAAACATCTTGGTGTCCTCTCTTTGGTGAAAGTTCCCCTACTAAATTATTGGGAACTGCAGTTGTGTCAAGATTTCTGATAAATATTCATGTATGTTATATAAATCTGCAAAAATATATTCATGTCTTCCTCATACATTTCAGGTGTACCATCTATAAAATGAGAATAGTGACCAGAGAAAAATACTCTTTTTTACTTCTCTTTTTACTTTACTTTGCTTTTACTTTAAAAAAGGTAATTTATTTTCTTACATGTTACAATGTTTCAGAAATAACTCACTGCTGCTACTCATTTCAGTGATGAAAGCAAATAACTTCTTACATTATTTGTTGTACTTGCGATTACTTTTTCATTAATTTTTTGGGAAAAAAACTTGTAGAATTGATGAAAGAATTGTGTAAAACTTAAAAAAAAATCTGCAAGTATGCCTATAAAAATTCTTTTTAAAAATAACTTTTGAAAGTTTCTTTTACTTGTTATACCAATAAAGTGACACACTTTATATTGGTTTGGAAAAGTGGCTTTATTATACCCTAGTTACTGAAAATTAACAAGTTAAAGTTGCTGGCAACTCATTACTTCCAAGTTCTAAAAGAGCAACTTCAAATGGTTTCTTGGGAGGACACCAGCTAATGAATGTATTTGCATAAATTACATTTTGTAAATTAATTTATAAATACATTTTGCAGTGTTTGTAAATTAATCTGTTTGAGAGTCAGTTTGGAACAGGGGTTTGAGTGTTGGACTTTGACCCTAGAGACCAGGGTTGGATTCCTCGCTTGGCCAAGGGTGACCTTGGGTGCATCACACACTCTGTGCCCCAGAAAATCCCATGATAGGTTTGCCTGAGAGTTACCATGAGTGGGAAATGACTTAGAGGTGTACATTATTATCATTATCATGAACAACAACAACGGAGAAATACTTAAAAAGAAGTAATAAAGACACTGTATTAGAACATCTGGACAATATCCACTATCCTACAAGCAGAACTACATGCCTAACCCTTGCACCTTCTTGTGCCACACCCTCTCCAAATCTGATATGGAAGTTCCCTTGATCCTCCAGACCAGTTTTGGGAGTTTTGAGAAGTGGGGGGTGTCTTTCACCAGCAGCATCCATTCTTCTGGTGGAAATACAGAATCTACTTGAATATAGCTTTCACAAGATATGACTATCTAACATTTGGGTGGGGATTGAGGGAAATTTTTCCCAAAGAATGACAGCCGAGGGGATGTAGTGGTTTGAGTGTTGGACTATGACTCTGGAGACCAGGATCTGAATCCCTTTGCTGCCATGGGAACCCATGGGGTGACTGAGTAAGTCCCACTCTCTCAGCCTCAGAGGCAACCCCCTGCCCTGAACAAATCTTGCCAAGGAAACCCTGTGATAGGTTTGCCATAAGTCATAAATGACTTGACCTTTTAACACCTTACCTGTTCCCAATGGCATCCTGTGGGGATCCTGGCAGCAGCTGTGCTGGGAGGGGAGCAAGATGGGAGAGCTCCCCTCTGCACTGGCTGCCTCCATGATCCAGGAAGCACGATGGCCCTGCCTCTTCCTGCTGCAGCACAGCTGGGTACTTTGCCAGGCTGTGCTGGGGCAGGAAGCATAGCCATTGCTCTTCTGGACACTCCACACACCAGCTAAGTGCAAGATGGTGGCACGATCATGGTGTTGATGGGGGAAAACCTATCAATGATTTACTCCATCATTGCATTGCCTGAGGATGGGGAAAGGACAGAACTGTAATGATGTCATGTGTTACCATCGTTGCAGTTCCACCCTTCTCATGTCCCCATGGTGGGATGACAACATCCTGAAAAAAGGGCCACAACAACAACAACAATTTCCAAAGAAAGGAATGGGTGGAATTGATGTAATATTTCTGGAGGGGGGGGAAGAGTCCTATTTGCAAGTCTGACGTTCTGGAGATAAATCTAAGATTACAGACAAACAGAAGGGATTGTTTAGAAAGCAAAACAAAGCAAAGCAAAAGGTAATCTACATGGAAAATACAAGTGCAAATCCAAATGCAGCGAACCGAGCAATAGCAAGGAGATTTCTGCTGTAGCACCAGAGCCGAGAAGCTAAAAAGTGTTCGGAATTTTAAAATGATTCTCTCCCAAAGGGCAACAGAGTACAGGATTTTTATTGCTCCTGGGCCCATCAGATTCTGAGTGATTGATGTTATTGGTTAACTAAGAAATAGCCTGGCCAATAGTCCTGGGCAATTCACAAATATATAATGAAATGAAATGGTCAATATAATTGAAAGCAACAAAACCCTGAAGGTGTCCCAAAGTGACAGGCTTTACAAGGTGATATCAAGGAAAGCAGTCAAACATGCAAGGAAGATTATTCTTTTCTTTATCTATGTTTAGCCACCAGAAAATTATGCAAAAGAGCAGAAAGGAAGAATCTAATTAGATGATGCAATATAAGTTATGCTTCAGTTTTATATTTTTACAGAAAAAAAGTGAAACATCAAGTGCACACCCTAAATTAAAGACTTAAAACTTCTCAGAAGACTGATTTCTACAACCTCTTTTTTTTTTTTTAAGAATCTGATGCTGCCTTATGATTGAAGCTACCTAAAAGCATTCAGTTCAGAGTCAGACTTTCAATCAATGCATCAAAGGTAATTATTTTGTAATGGAGAGATTATTCCTGTTCTCAATTGTTCAACTGAAATGTGAACTAGAATTTACATATTTAAAAGGAATGCATCTGGAAAGAAATCCTGCCTTCTGTATTTCCCTGTAGTTTTAATTTTTGTACCAGTCTATTTGCTTGTAGAAGAAGCTACTCCAGTGTGACATGATGTCCAAAGCATCTGCATTATCTCCTGTGTGTGAGTTACATACATAAGGCTGTTCAAAACTCTATCCCATTAGTGGGAAGATATTTTCATTGATATACTGATGAGACTCCAACTGGATAGCCAGGATGCTAGAATGTTAAGGCCCTTATGGTCTGTGGTTAATAGGGTTCTTGTCATTGTTGGTTTTGTTGCTTGTTGTCAAGTTGACTTCGACATCTGATAACTCTGTGAATGAAAGATCTCCAAGCACCCTGATCATCTACTGCCCTGTTCACATCTTGCAAACTCAGGACTTTGCCTTCCTTGATTAAATCAACTCATCTGTAGAGCTATGGTCAGCTTTCTTTATACAGTTACATTGGGGTATGAATTCAGGTGCTCTCACTGTCCACTGTCATTTCCATAATATGAGATTTTTCAATTGTATATCAGCATGCTCCAGATGATACAAGGGTTCGACATGAGAAATATGTTCTCTCTCATTGCCTTAATTTGCTAACATTTGGACAGCTGGTAGCCTATTTGGGGAGATATTTGCAAACTGTAAGATAGAATGTTATTTAGCACCATTAATGATTTATATGAAATTTCACAGATTTGGCTACTTCTTGCTTATTATCTAATCAGATAATAAAAGTGGTTGCAAGCCATGGACAGCTGATGAAACAGCCTGTGGAAAACATCTAATATGGAAAGCAGCCATTCTAATACTCTACTCCAGCCAAACTGCCTCCTCTCTGTCAAAATATAAATAGATGTGATTTTAGAATGGGGAGCTCTACATTAATAAGGCCAGTTTTTGGACTGAAACCAAATAAATGTATTAACGTGCCTTATTAGCGTCCATAAGCATTTTGAATCACTATGATCATGGAACTATATTCATGTAGATGTGGAATGTCTTCCCCAGAAACATAGATTTCGGGGACTCTTTTGAAGTCTGTTGTAAGGAAGGGTATTTTAGATTCTGTTGTTTTAATCTGGTAAAGGAAGAAAGGAAAATATTCCCCACCCACTCAAAAACTTCAAATCAAACTATAAATATCCTTCAGGATCAGTGATTTGGATTTATTCCTGTTCTGCTCAGAAATGATCCAAACCTACCCAATCTGATCTGGACTTTGGATCATGATTCAGGGATCCACCTCCTACTATTCACTTCTCTAGTGAGGAGTGTAAAGTGTGTACAACTTTCTTTCTTTTTTCTGAAAGAGTTTTAAGGCATGGTAAATCACGAAGAAAGGAATAATTCTGCCAAATTGTGTACAGTTAGCTCCAGGGCTTTCATGTTCTACAGCTTCAAAGTACTATTCTTTTTTTACCTGCTGTGTTGAAAAGTACACCAAAGAAACCCTTGATGTTGTTGATCACACAATCTTGCCAATTTGTGAAAAGTTTTGGTCTTGGCACCATCTTCCCTGTCTATTTCCACCCCTTGTTAAAGCTTTTCAAAGCCTCTCCAAGTACCTTCACAGTACAGGAAATCCACCAAAACACCAAAGGCAGCCAGTTAGTCAAGCAAGGAAGCAGGTAGACACAGCTTCAGACTTATAATGAGGAGAAGAAGAATATGGAGTGCTTTAAGTTTTTCATTCTACCAGCAGCTGAACTTGTGATTTCCCTGATGTCATCTAGGAAGAAGAGAAGAAACAAGGAGAGAATGCTGTCTGAGCAGTTACTTACTGGCAAGCTCCTCCATCGAAAGTGAAAATTTACTCAGTATGTGAAGTGACATAACTAAGATGTGTGTGGTGGAAGGTGCATACGCATTTGCATGTGTGTGAAAGTGGGATACATGATTAAAGCACTTTGTTGGGTTACTGAGACAGAGGAGGAGGGGAGCTGCATTGTAAGATTGCTATTCATTCATTCTGCTCTAGGACCCTTTTCGCATTCATTTTTTCTCGCGCGAGCGCCCCTTGAGCGCCGCGCAAATGGGAGCGTCGCACCGCACAATGCACACCCACTTGTGCAGCGCTCACGAGGCTGACGCGGTGCCCGAGCGTATTTTTTGATTTCCGGCTTGAAGCCAAAAATCACCCGCACTCGCGCAACACTCGCGGCACCCATGCGCACTTACCTGCTGTGCGGAGCATTGCAAGGCGGCCGGGTCACGCTTCCTTCCCCCACGGAGCCTACAGCTCCCATGGTGCCCTGCAGAAGGAAGGGGCGGGGTGCTAGCGCGACGGACGTGCCAGCAGGAAGCGACTGCGGAAGGAACGAGGGGGGAAGCGGCAGCATCCCGGAGGAGGCTTCTCGTGCGAGACGCCCTCCCCCTTGCGCAAAAAGGTACAGTGCGAAAAGGGCCCAAAATGGGAATACAGAATTCTAGAGACATACCCAGGAACAAAGCTAACAAGAGAAAGAGGATCCCAAAGGAATACTAGAAATAAAGAATCACTCTGAAATATAGGCTACAACAGAATATTCTTGAACTGTCCCAATTTGGTATGGACAGTCCCAATTAGTCCCCTGTCATCCCACTTTTCCAGATGCTGTTACAATGACCTTGGTTGTCTCTCTTCCTCCCACTTTCCCCCTTTGACCTTAGCTTACTTCAGTTTCTGGAAACTGAGTTCAAAGTGCAAAGGTAGTTTAAACTCATTACACACAGAGAGAGAACAGGGGCTGGAATCTTGCCCTTCTCAACAGGACCAGGCAAAAGCAAACTGCTGCAGCCTCTTCTAGCTTGTATGTTATTCCTCATTAATAGGTTTTGCCATCTTGACTACACTCTGATGTTTCCCCACCACACACATCCCAGTTTTCATCTGTGAAGTGTTGAAGAGTATGGGATGGGAATGAGGTAGGATGTTGTTCTGATCCCTTTTTTAAAAAATCCAAAAACAAAACAAAAAAAGAAACAAACAAACAAAAAGAAAAGAAAGGTTTCATATTATGCTCCCAAAGAGAAAGGTAAAATCAGTTAGAGCTACCCACTCCATTTCACCTCCTTCCCGTCTCCCTACACTAGCCGGTGTCCTGCAGGGGTAGGGGAGGGACAGCACTTTGGGGGCTGTTTTTGCCTGCTAAGGAAACATTAATCTGAAGCAATCCAGAGAGTTCTGGCATGTTCCAAAGCAGCACAACCTGATCTAGGATCAAATCCACCTGACACAATCACATTCAGACATGGTTTACGTCATTCAGAAGCCGCGTGATTCACTCTGGGCTTCATCTGAAAGGTGTACATAACTTCCCACACTAATATCTGTCAGTAATGAGTTGCTTTTAAAGTAATGAGTAATACTAACAATTAACTTTTTCAAAAAAGTCAACAATAACAAGTTATGGCTTGTATTCTTGAGAGAGAGAGAGAAGAGAGAGAGAGAGAGAGAGAGAGCTCGTGGCATTCCAAGTTCTCTTCCAGATTCTCAGGAGTAGCTCATCGAGAGGACCTCCTACCTGAACCATGCCTGGAGATGTGAGGATTTGGGCCTGTGTCATTCTGTTTGCAAAACCTGAGTTTTGGGCAGTGAGCCATGCCCTTTCTCTGTATGCACCTTCTTTAGCCATCAGTGTCAGAAAGCATCAACAATTTCTCATGTTACTCTGCAAGGAGACAAAGGACCATCTATACTCATCTTCCTAATCAGTGTCATGGATAATCTTTGTTGTACAACTGGGATGTCTGTTTCATCCAATGGAGATGGCTTACCACATTTTTATTTGCAGTTCATGCTTCAGCTCTCTTTTTTAATTCTGCTGTCAGTATCTCATAGATTCCATAAAATGTGTTATTTTTCTTCCATACAGTCCCTCTCTTGTCATATGCATTTTTAAAATCAATCATGCAGTTTTCTCCCAAGTACAGCAAGCACTTTTATTGTTTAGCCAGAACTGTGTTTCATGGGATGCTGCCAATGCTAAATGCTTGCTTATGTCTATACTGCCAAGAAAATGAGCTTGGCATATCCTGAAATGTACAGCTGGCTGTCCTGTTTCTTTGTTTCTCTGTGTTATCTTTCAATTAAGCTTTTCCCCTCTTTTTGTCCAATTCTGTTTTATGATTTCTCATCTCTATTTTTAATTTCGCCAGTTTGAGACACCAGTGTGGAGCTGAAGTGTCTTGTATTTAACAGGTCACTGATAATCTTAGAGATAAAAGATGTTTCTCGGTTTCTCGGGGGGAGTTAAGAAGGATAATATGAACAAAATGTTAACTTGGGTGGGCTTGCTAAGAATAATCCAACCACTTAAGAACTAACATTTTGGGTCACATTCAAGGTTCATCTTAGTAAGCACTCTGATCATGATAATGCTTTGCCAAAAGTCCTACTCAGGCAGACAGTACAGTGATGTAAATTTTGAAGTGCAAGTATTCATCTTGCTGTTTCTTTATAGATGTAACTTGATGGAGACCTGTCCTGCTCCTTACTCACCAATGGGGGTTCGTTTCAGTTCATTTCTTGAGCCAATGCAGTTCATTTCCTGAGCCAAAAAGGAAAAACAGTGGATGGTTCAGGCACAGGAATTCTTATAAGTGTCATTGGAGTTAGCTTTATGGAGCTGTTCCTGGGGAGAATCATGACTACAAGAAGCCCTTTGCTTGAGCAGGAGACTTCTCAGCTAGATCAGAGTTCATTGCAGCAGCATTAGAGCCAGATCTATTGAGCCAAACTGAGAAAAACCCAGCATTCTTTCTGCTTCATCCAAGAACTTCCCAGATGCAGCTGTCCCTGTGTGGAATAGAACAGGGGAGACTGAAACAGGCCATCTGTTCAAAACAATCACTATCTTAATCAATGGGGTTCCCAACTTTGATTCTTTTGTTGGGTCTGGTTGGCAACAATGTACTCAGACAATTTCAGATTCTGAACCTAATGGTTAGAAAACCACATGATAAGTTCACCTTAGGGTTGCCATAAGTCAGAAATGACTTGAAGGCACATAAGGACAACAGCACAACACTGTTAAAATGATTAAAAAATAGTTAAGAACTAATTTAAAACATATTTACTAATGAATGAGCATCCAAGAGCAGAAGTCAACTCTATTGTCCCAGTATTAGTGACAGGACAAATGTCCTCTAAACATCTGAGACAACTGGTTCATTAAGTGGACCCAGGAATGCTCCTCCAGCAAAGGAGAATGGAGAGTTCATAAGGAACAACCAGATGGCAGCCACAGCTTCACTGTGCCTAATGTTAGGTCCAGCATTGTAAGAAACATAGAACTTCTGTCACCCTATGAGTCTTTCTTCCTCCTTGCTAATATCTTCTCTCATGCAATATAGGAGAGTTACTCATTGTACAATGCATTCCCCACCTCCATTCTCATTCTGTCCCCTCACCTGTTGTTATTATTATCATGGCAGAGCTATTTTTATAGCAGATTCCTGTTCTCTCTTGCCTCATCTTGAAGGTTTCATATCTGCTGTGCCACTCAAATAAGCAGAGGAAACCACCTTGAGTGACCTTGCTATGTAGCCAACAAAATTTACTATGGTTAGAATTAGATTTTGCTATAATGTTTGTTGCAGAGAGAGCAGAATTATGTGTTTATTATTGCATGTAACTTATTTATACTCCTGCCAACTGCCTTAATACCTTTTTGCATATACTGTTTTAATCTACTGCATACACAATGAAGAATCTTTGTACTAAGCAAGTTTTAGCAGAAAGAGTTTAGCAGATTTATGATGAACCTTTAATAGACAACATGACTGATTTTTTAAAGGTTACTCTGAAGTTCCATATACTCTTGCTTGAAGTTATTCAAACTAGAATTTAAACATATTCCTTTGAATGTAGTACTATGGAACCTCAATATTAAATATGAACTAGTCATAATTCTGGGAGAGGTGGGAAAAAAAGACCAAAGGTGACATTATAAATGGTGGAAATTCACTATTCAGCAAATATTGTTTCAGCTTATTATGCTTACCATTTATAAGAGATGGGTCTTTCACAGTATATCTTGCACATTAGTTGAGTAAAGGTCAACCAGTTTTCATTTTCAAAAATTCTCTATATGCAGGGTTTCTAATGATTTCCAAGAAGGTCATTTAATAATTGGGCTGTCTTTGAGACTTACCTTGAGAAGTTTGAAAAGGGGAGGAGACAATGTTTAATTTCTGGAGAGACACCTCAGGACTCAAAGCAACCCACAAGTCATGTTGTCTGACCTGTCAAACATGCCCCAGTCTCTCAGGTATTTAGGGATGCAATGTGGCCTTACTAGGTGAAGACCAAAAAAACTTAATTCAGATTCAGAGACATTTTCATCTTTCTATAAAATGTAAAATTTTAGAACTGCAAGAGACTTTGTCATCTACTTCAGTTGTCCATTAACTACAGGCTCTACAGTGCTGGAGACAAATATGGCATCCTACAAACATCTACTCATTCTATGCCTGGGACTGAAAACATATCCCAGGAACTAGGGATGAGGTCAAGTTCCAATTAAGCCACAGATTAGCTGATAAGCAGGCCTTGAGAAGGTTACTTTTTTTTGGATTCCAGCTCCCAGAATTATCTGTTCAAACTACTATTCTTCAGACTAACTGAAGGTATGACAATGGGTAGCTTCTGTGTCACCACAGTAATGAATCCATTCTGGGTTTTACTCTGAGGCCATTTCTGCATTGCACTGTTATAGTGCTATTATTCCACTTTCAACATCCTGTGGAATTCTGAGGTTTGTAGTTTACTGAGACCAAAGAACTCTCTGGCTGAGAATTATAAATGCCCCTCCCTAAAGTAAAACCCCCAGAATTCCATAGGATGATGACAATGGAATAATAGCGCTATAATAGGGTAGAGTGGAAGTGACCTTAGTTTTAAAGGAGGTATCTGAAATTCAGAACTACATTCCTAAGATAGGTTCAGCACCTTAGATGGCTTATTTAAATTCAGACTAAAGTCCAGAATGGATTCATGGCCCCACTGACATGCAAACCACCTGCTGAGATGAAGTGCAAATAAGTTAGAAGAAAAATAAGTTTCATTTATTCTCAGAAATACTCCAGATGTTCTAATTTATTTTGATTACAGCATATGCTTCATGAAGCCAATAATCACTTCTTGCCAAGGTTTGGCATAAAAAAAAAAGGGAGGGGAAACAAAACTCATTATAAAACAGATACAACACAATCACTGCTTGGCATGAAGGATATTCTTCTCAAAATGCCACTGTGGAATTTTTCTAATGACTTTTTTTTTACTTGCTACTTTTGAGATTGACCTCTCATATTCTCATTTGGAATCTCCACATCGACTTGTGTAAAGTTTTAGCATCATCAGTTACTCACTACTTCAAGTGTTATTGGATTGAGATGTAGTCATCCTTAGAGCAGGCCCACTGAACTGAATGAGGCTTGAATTAGCCATGTCTAACAAAAATTTGGTTAATTTCAATGATCTCCTCTAAGATTGACTAAAAGTAAGCATGACACAGTTCAGCATGACTTTCTCTGTCTGTGCTCCATCCTGTGGAATCATGGGACTTGTGATGAGGGATCCTTAGAGTTCTTAGTTAGAGAAATTGAGTTTTTGGTGTTTGGTGCTTCTCTGCCAGAGAATTGTAAATACCAGACTAAAAACTCCAGGATCCCATAGGATGGGCCTATGATAGCTAAAGTGGTTTGAAATTGGTACTACTCTGTAGGACAGATACACTTTGAATTCAGACTGAGCTCTATGCATCTGACACAGATGAGAGCGCCTGCCATGTCATATCAACAGACTATGCTAGTGTCTGTCAGTCCCGATTGTAGTATGGACCACTTGAGACTGAAGCACCTTGGCTTGCTGCACTAAGGAGACTGGAAGGTTGATGTAGTATATCTGGTCCCTTAAATCAAAGCTGAGTCCTACAACTTAAGTGTGACAGGATGTGATCCACAGAAATTCAGGGATCCCCACCATATATTATCAGAAGAATAAACAGAATATGAATAGTTACTGTTTTGGACTAGAAATCCCAAAGCACCATGACCACTGTGCCATTATGTTTGACATTTCTTTACCTAGCATGAAAAATCACACAGCACAGCAATATAGATAAGAAGCCTGCCTTTCAGGTACATGGATACATTGCAATAAGCTACGTCTTGGCAAATGGTTGTCTTGTAATCACCCAAACTGACCTAGATCTGTTGGGTTTAGGTCAGTGGTGGGACTAGAACCTTCACATTCTCAAGGTTAGTATGGTATCCCCAAAGTACCCTATGGAAATTGCAAGAAGGTGAAACTACATGGAGCAGCTAGCATTGGGTGATTCTACATATAATTAGAACCCACTGAGGTATGAGCCACAGTATGCTTTTGGAACAAATTGTCTTACATTTTTTCTATTAGCATAAGTCTTGTAATGCCACCCGTTAACAATATCTGTAGCACTCTCCAAACAAGACACCTGCTAGGAAGGGGGAAAAATAGTAATGACAGCACATCCCCTAATTATAAAATAAGAACCCTTTTTTGTAGGAAGTAATTAATGCCGGGTAATTATCCGATGAGGTTTACTCAGATTTTAGGTAGGCTGAAAAGAAAGAAAACAACAAATCATTTCTAAAGCTAACAAGATCACTGCCTTATTAAAAATGCATTCATTACTGAAATTTTAATAGTAATATCTGTCACCTGAAAATTTCCGGTCCTGATGTGCACTCAAAAATAGAGCTATTAATATGAATAATACCTATTCAAATTACTTTTAAATATTTAAAAGACTCTGGTGTTGTAGTCCTTACCATGTTTTATTTTCTTGCAGTGCAGCGTTATTGTAGTTGTAAAGGTGAAACATCAATGGATAAAGTCAAGTATTCAAAGTGTTTTTGAATTAACACAGGTAACTCAGTGCTGAACATTCCATTATAATTTGAATAGACTTTTGGTATATATATGTGTGTGTGTGTGTGTGTGTGTATAAATATCCTTGTTTTCTGAGTTTGGATAAGAACTGATAAAGGTCTTAGGGAGGGGCAATGATATTAAATGCATTACTTAATGTATGTATGTCTTATTCAGCCTATTTTGGTTAACCCAGAACAGTGTTGCTTAAGAAAGAAGATTCCCAAGATGTTGCTGGAGGAGTCTAGGCACTCCTAGTTAAGATCCTGTGATGGGGCCTCAGGGACATCAGGGTACCTGTCAACCACACAAAACCTTACCTTGCTTGGCCTTTCTGATGAAGAAACAAAAGCTTCCCAGGACAGCCACAGCAAGTCAAAGCCAGAAGAAAAAGAAGCTATGAAAATGCTGGGGAGCAAAGACCTGACTGGTTGGGCCAGGGAAGACAACAAGGAATTTAAAAGGGAAAAGGAAGCCGGAAAGGGGAAAGTGATGAAATCGGAGGAGAGGGAAAGAGGAGAGCATTCAGAGGAAAGACAAGGGCTGAACAGACCTGGAAGGAAGTCTCCCTCTGTACTTGGTTTCATGGATCCTCAAGGCTGGGTGGCTTCTGAGGCCATGCCCACCCTGGCGGACACCACAGAATCACTGGCTATAATACTGGTTGTGTTATGATTGTGAGATGAAGGTCAGAGTCAAAATAAAATTATCTGTACTAGAAAGGGATAAAGTATAAAGATCTCTCTTTCTGTTGATTAAATCTATCCATAAAGATACTTAGGATGCTTTCAGGACTTAGGTTGGATCCAGGCTTGATCATGCTTACAGTGAGAACTTTTAAATCAATAGGACCTAATGAGAAACCCATTGATTTTAACATATTTGCTCTATGCATGACTGAGCCCAACCCAGGCTTTCTTCTTTACTTTACTTGTGTTCTTCTAAATGATAGATTTCAGCCACTCTCCTAGAACAACTGAACCACAGAATCTTAGAAGTGGAAGGGACCATGAGGGCCATCTTGTCCAACCCCCTGTCACACAGGAATACACAACTAAAGCACTCCTTGCAGATACCCATTCAACATCTGTTTAAAAACCTCCAGAGAAAGAGGATCCACCACCCTCTGAAAGCAGCCCATTCTACTGGTGAGCAGCTTTTACAGCAAATAAGTTATTCCTAACTTTCAGGTAGAATCTCTTTTGTTGTAATTTGAATCTGTCAGTTTTCATTCTAGTCTCTGGAGCAGGAGAAAACAAGCGTGTTTATCTTCTACATGGTGTCCCTTCATAAATTTGAAGAAGGCTATTATGTCATCTCTCAGTCTTCTTTTCTGTAAGCTAAACTTACCCAGCTCATAAGACTTGGCTTCCAGAACTGACAATTTAATCTTCTGTTCTAGAACCTGTCCTGGTATTAATGCCAAACTGACTGGTTGGTAGATTCTCTGGTCCTCTTTTTGAAGATGGGAAAAATATTCATCTCTGCCAGTCTACTGACTTCTCCTGTACTTTATGAATTCTCAAAGAATATTGACAGAGTCTCTGTGATTATGGCCAGAACATGTACAGTTGCATATTTGCAACTGCCATGTATTCATGATTCCGACATAGCCCTAGACCCTTTCCTCAGCTTACCTTCTAACGGTGCTGGAGTGTGGGCCTTGAGTGAAAAGCCTGGGCAGGCAGGCTCTTGCAAGCCTTCTGCTTCCTTGCTGCTCAGGCTCCGCAGCTCCTTCCTGCTCGTGAGAGAGCCCTGCCCACACCCTGCCCCTTCCTTCTGCAGTGCAGCCTGGGAGTGGTAGGCTGCACTGAGAAGAGGACGCATGACAGGCCCGGCTCCAGAGGCTCCACACTGCAGATGAGTGCATCTCAGGCCCGTGAGCCATGCGCAAGCATGGTTTATTTTCAGCTGAAAGCCAAAAATAAGAAAATGCGTATTTGCTGCGCTTGTGGGCCTTGAGTGTGGCGGAAATGGGAGTGCATCATGCAGACCACTCCTGACATTTACGCGATGCTCAAGGGGCCCTTTCACTTGTACACTGCCGTGCGAAAAGATAGGAGCTATGCAAAGACAATGAAAGTCTCCCCAAATGCCCTTACAGGCAAGCAACCACTGGGAGCAATGGTGGTCTGTTCCCCTGTTGATTGAGAAGTGGCTCCTCTGCCTCACATGGGCATTCTCCAGCATGAGGAACATTTGTGATAGTGATCCTTTTTCTGCTTGTCACGGGAGAGGGAGGGAATGTCAGACAGCTGCCTCTTGATAAACAAGGAAAGGAACCTCCACTGATTCCAGCAGTTGCTTACCAAAAAGTGGGGTTTAGGGTGTCTGAAGACTTGAATTTATTTAAAGTAGCTAGGCATTCCTTTACTACCTCTTTACCTATTCTGGCCTTAGTCCTCTTACTGTTGCAGAAATCAGAGATAGAGACCCACGGAAAATGGAAAAACGTTTATTGTAGCCAGCACAGTGTCTCGGTGGAATCCTTTCCAAAGACCGAGCCCCGCCTCTTTAAGTTCACAACAATTTATACATTTTCCAGTACAGTGTCATCATGGTGTCATCACATGTTCAAGGAAGGAAACAGATGTGTACAAAGGTTCCCATCTCTCCACAATAGACCATTCTTCTAGTAATCTTCAAATGTTGCAAACCAGAAGCAACCCACATTCCATTCTTCTATTCCCACAGTTCTTTACAAACACAGAGAAATAACTACAAGCTGCAGAGAAATTAACTGTTTGCAAAGAGAATTAAATGTTTATCCCTTACATTACTACCTGGTTTTGTTTCCCCCTGTTTTCACCAGTTAGAACACTGTTTTCTTTTTGGAAGATTACGGAGACAGACAAGGTATTGCACAGTTTGGCTTTCTTTCTGTTCTCTATTAAAACATTTCATCACTTTCCCTGAATAGCGGCCATGGCATTTCCTTGTTCTTCCTCTTGCTCTGAATGTAATATTTTTATTATATTTAACTTGTCTAGTAAGTTTGAGCTCATTCTGATCTTTAGCTTTTCTGACTTTCCCCCTACATGCATTGCCTATTGTTTGTATTCCTCTTTGATGATTTGCCCCTTCTTCCATTTATTATACATATCTCTTTTAAATCTCAGCTCATGAAAGTCCTTTGTGCATCCACCCTAGGTTCTTTAGACTTCTCCCTCACGTTACCTTCAAAATCTCACCTTTAAGAAACACCCATGCAACATGGAGTCCCTTCTCTTTGTATGTTTCCAACCATGGAATCTCACTTGGTGTTTCTCTACCTCGAGAAAAGGTACTAGTAGGAAAAAGAAATGCTACCCAATAATCTATTTCTCAGAAATACGCAGAAATAAAAATGGGTTTGCTTCATGTCATTTGTATGTAGGGATGGAATAACTGTCTGTTATTTGTTACCTCTCTGGGAAAAAAATAGTTTTCTGACACTCAGGATACCCATTTGGGTGGGGGAAATGATACAGTTTTTCAGTTTTTACTTGGTTGTCAGGTATCCTGAAGTGTTTCAGGACATTATTTCATTAAAAATATATTTTGGAATTTGGGGGTGAAAAATATGGATTTTTTCCTGAATCAGGGTTTTTGTTCCTGAATACCAGCTTGTTCATGAAAATTGTAGGGTTTTTGTGCAACCCCCCCCATTTTTCATGCAAAAATATTGTTTTTAGAGTTACACTTTTTTGTGAAAAATTAGTGGTTTTGTGTAAAACCTTGGTTTTTCCCCTGACCCCAAACCCATATGTATTCCCAGAAAAAACATGCAGAACTTTTTTTGCACATTAGCATGATTTTTGTGGGACAAAGTTTTAACACAAAAATAATCAGCCAGAATATTTCAACAAATGTGTGAATACCAGGTAAAAAGTACTCAGATTTTTTTTCCTCCACAAGGCAGTAAACTATGGGAATTAATTGTTCTTGCATGTGAAGACAAAATAGTTGAAGATTTACATCCCTCTTTACAAGATTTTAGCCATATATGTTTACAGAATATATATCCACTTTTCACTGGGTTGCATCATGACAAAGATAATTCACATTGATTGCAAGGGATGTACAATTAAGTCTAGATCCCATCCAATGATTTTATTTTTATTTTTTACTTGTTAAAATCAGCTCCTTTAATTAATGTAACAACTGCATTGTCTTTTTTGAGCAGTATTAGAATGGTTGCTTGTTTATATTGCCTTTCTTTGCCATGAATCATCACAGTCAGCAGATATCGCTTAATTTGTGATATCATGATACCAGGATTTCATTTATGATCAGCCTGTCATTTCACCTATACTGTGTGTTTCAATTTTTAGGTCATGATTTAACTTCCATTATGTGCTATTACAGTAATAATAATAATAATAATAATAATAATAATAATAATAATACCTGCTTTCTATTCAGTGCTTCAGAGATTAACACTAATGGTTGAGCACTGCCTTGTAGCAATATTTGTCCACATAACAGTTGGGAAAGATGTGTCCTCCAACGTCCCTCCTGAACTCACTTGGTGTTTCAGGGAATTATTGTCTGTGAAAATTGCATTAGACCAAAATAATGTCACTAAAGTTTGGCAGGATATGGCTAAAATCTGTTTAGAAATAAACTATTTCTACCATTTTAAAGAGTTTTGCATACTTTACTGTATAATATCTACTGTATATTGTCCAAGTCTTGCCCTGAAGAAATATTTGTCTGCATTATTGTTGAGAAAGATGTGCCCTCTAGCACCACCCCAACACTATGCCACCAAAAACTGTGCTACTAATTTTTTTAAAAAAAATCACTTTCCTATTTTTAAAGGTTTTTTTTTCACATTTTGCCACTGAAATACAGTTGTGCATCTCCTCCCTTCCTCCTCCCATCTCCCCACTGTGTGTGTGTACGTGTGTGTGTGTTTGTCTACATGAGCATGTACATATAGGCCATGGAGGCTTCTCAGGGAGTTGAACTGAACCTACCAAAGCTGTCCACTCCAGTGTATATTTGGAAGTTCACTTTTTTGTTGAATTAAGGCACTGCATCAACCAATGTCCTCAAATGCCTGTGGAAAAGAGAAACTGGAACATTTAAATGCATCTGTTAAATTTCTCATTCTGCAGTAGGAAACCAGAATATGCCGTTTTGGAAGAGATCAGTGATTCAGATACGGTTGTACTGTCATGTCATTAGTTTCACATACTGCAGGTGTTAAAAGTAGGATAAAAGACAGATTTTGGGGACTACTTTTCCATGTGAATTTCCACACTCACACCATTCTGTTTATTTGCCTCCATATTTTGGGATGATTCCCCTTCCTTCCTTTCCTTTTGAATTCCTTTCAGTGCTTTAAAAATCTGGAAATATCACAGGTTTGTGAGGGAGGAGGACTTCTGTGGAGGATAGCTCTGGTCTGGCATGGTGACAAGGTAGTGGGAGAACATCTGATACCGACAACAGTGTCTCTAAAGTCTTAAGGACAATGCTTATCTATCTAAGTATGATGAATTGTGTGAGATCTGAGACTGGAGGAAAATGCAAACATGACAGAAAATACTCCTCTATTGGAATCTGCAAACCCTAGCCTTCTTTCCCTCTTCCTTATGGCACATGTCTCTGACCAAAGGATATGCTCAGGCATACTTCCAGATACCAGGAGGTTCTGCACCTTGCATTATTGCTCATCTGAAGCCTGACTTTCCTTTCCTTCATGACCGAACCTTAAGTTGAATGGGTAAATGCAAATTCCTTCGCTCTATTTTAAATGTCTTTGTTTCCACCTCTCCTCGCAACCTTTGTCTTCAAATGGCTGACAAAAAGTCAAGACCTAGCCACAATGGTGAGGTTCCAGTCACTCCCCCACACTGAAAAATTGTTTTGGTAGATATCTTTAGGATTTAGTCTTGGCTAGATAGCTGTGTATTTCATTTATTTTTCAAAAGAGCAATGGACTATTCCTCAGTTTCTGTCTGGGGTTCTATGATAATATGCTCAATTGGGAGGCTGATTTAGTATATTTGCCTGGTCTAGAGACTGGGGGTTCCTGCCTTCCTAGACCACTTTATGACACAGAGATTACAAGAGAACAGACAATGAGAAAATTCATAAGTGTCTAGGTTTGGAGATACATGGAATGTCATAGACTGAAGTCAACATTAGAAATTATGCCTTGAAGGTGATTGGAAATGAGTGGCCTTGAAGCCAAGGTGAGATATGTTTTTGCAGTCATTCCTGTTGTGAGATAGTCTGCCATTCTCTTTTTCAGGAATAGCTATAAATTCCAATGTGTCAGCAAGGGATGCCTGAGGTGCAGTTTATTACACTAGTCCAGCCTTCAGCCATCAAAGGAGCTGGTATGAAAGCTGCCACATCTACACTTGAAAGAAAAAGCCTATACCTTCTCATTATGCTGCTCATACAGAATACTGCTTCTAGCCACTGCTGTAGCCTAAGGCACCAGGCATACCAACAAATCCAGAAACACCCAAAGGGAGTAGTCCTGTTCTTGCTTAATCTAGGAGCAGGCACCACTCAACTCAGTGGGACTTATTTCTGAGTAATCATCTATAGAGTTAGTTTGTCCTTTGACAAATCTCTGTAGACAAGAAAACAGTCCTTCCCTGCCATTCCTAAACTGCATAGGTCTCCTTCCCTTTTCATATAGAGGACCTGTGCATAACTATCTAGTTTAGAGGGATGCACAGTTCTCAAAAACATTAATAGTTAAAAAGAATTGCCATTAATTTCTGTCCTCTGAAATTGTATTTGAACATTTATTGTTTAACAGTTGATAACCAAATTGTGCTTGATCAAGACTTTTTCTGGAAAAAAAGAGTGCTTTCTAATTGCATCTGTGAACAAATATCCAAGGACCATAGAGCCTCCTAGTCCACTGAACTTATTCAGACTAATTTGTCTTCTAACATATTATATCTGTGTGTTTGAAAAAGTGCCACTAGCATTTTCTTGGAATTGTGGCTAGCAACAGCATTTGCAGGAAGCTACAATAAGATTTCTTGGTAGAGGCACTTAAGAATGCAGCTTGTGTGTGAAATATCAACTGCCTGAAGATACAGTGAGAAGAACATATATCAAAGAATACTGTCATCTTGATTTTTTTTTAAAAAAAAATATGTTAGCATTATATTATTTGAAATTGCATGGTACAATGCCTAGAGAAATTTACTTTATGAGGCATTCAGAAAATACAATAAATAAATCGCAGAATAATAAAACTGTAGGGTTGGACAGGATTTTAAGGGCCATATAGTCCAACCAACTAACATGCAGGAGGTGGTCATCCAATCACTGTTTAAAAATCTCCAATCATGGAAAGTCCATCACCTTCTGAAGCAGGGTGTTTTACTATCAGACAGCTCTTGCTGTGAGCAGATGTTTCTTAATATTCTAGTGAAATTATCTTTACTGTACCATGAATCCATTTGTTTTGATCCTACCCTGCAGAGCAGCAGAAAACAAACTTGTTCCATCATTCACATGACAGCATCTCAGATATCGTTTGTGTGTATGTGTATGTGTGTGTGTGTGTGTGTGTGTATACATACAGAGAGAGCAAGAGCGAGAGCCTCTCAGTCTTCTCTTCTACAAGTTAAACATACCTCCTTCAACCGTTCCTCAAAGAGGTTGAGTTCTATTCCTTTAACCATCCTGGGCACTCTCTTCTTGATATGTTCTATCTTGGTTGTATCTTCTTAAAGTGGGACAGAATATTCCAAAACACGGTACTACTAATCTTTCTTTTGATTTGGATGCTGCATTTCAGTTAATGCAGCCTACAAAACTGTTTTGTTCTGGTTTGTTGTCTCATTGCACTACTGACTCATATTAAGTTTATGATTTACTGGAGCCCTTGATCTTTCTCAGAGATACTGTGTCAAGTCAGGTGTCATCGATCCTGTTTTTATAGATCTGATTATTTTCTGGCTAAATATAGATTCTTACATTTATCCCCAATGAAACACATTTTGTTAGCCTTGGTCCAGTTCTCCGGTCTGTGGAGATCAGCTTAAATCTTAATTTTGGTTATTGAGATATTTTTCCTAGTTAGGTGTCACCTGCCAATTTGATAGGCAACTGCTCTGTTCCTTCATCTAAATCATTTATAAAGATATTGAACCAAACTGGGCCAACATTACACTTTCCACTTTTCTCCAGGATGAAAAGGAACCATGGATAAATATTCTGGTTATATTCATCAATCAGCTACCAACCTAATAGTAACAATATCCATTCCACATTTAACCAGCTTTTCTGAAAGAATATGATCACAACCTTTTTGAAAATCTCTCTGAAGTCAAAATACACTGCATCCACAGTGTTCTCTTATCTATCATGCTCTGTAACACTGTCAAAACAGAGATTGGTAGATGAGAGATTAGCATGGCATGATTTGTTTTTGAAAAATTTAAGCTGTACTTTAGAAATCACAGCATTCTGTTCTACGTGCTCACCTACTGACTGTTCAAGAACCTTTCCCAGTATTGATGTCAAACTGACAGATCAATAGTTGTCTTGGGCCTCCCTACCCCATCCCCTTTTTAAAGATGAGGACAACATTTGCCCACTTCCAATCTACTTTTTCTCCAATAACTGTAAAATATTGTAAAAAAGAATCTCTGTATTTATATTTGTGAGTGCCTTACAATGCAGTTTATCTAGCACCAGAAACCATTAACATTTCTCCATCCTTTCCATCCAGTAAATCTATCATTTTCTTGCTCTTCCTCTTGCTTGGATCATAGATGGAGAAATCCACTTTTAGAATTATTTTTAACTTTTTTTGCAAGTCTGAGCTTAGTCTCAGCTTTAGCCCTCCTGCCTTACAAATATTGGCTCCTAGTTTAGACTCTTCAGTGATTTATCTCTTCTTTTTTCTTACGCAGATGTCTTTTAAATTTCAACAATTATTCTACCAGCCAACATAGGCACTGGATGGAGGAATCTGGGGTCTATAGTTCAAAATCATACTTCCAAGCCAAAGGTGGTTGGTGTATTATGTGTGTATTATGGGAGCAACTTCCAGTTCTGCAGGAGCTTTCCAATGTGCTGAATGCAGTTTGAAAGCAGGGTTCAGCACTTTGGATAGTTCCCATAAAACCAGAATATCTCCCATAAAACCCAGCATTGATTCACTAACCCAGAGCAACAGAACTGTCAGATACCTTGGTTTCAAGAGCCATACATCATCATCAATCACAAAATTAACACATTTAGTTTTCCATTGTGCATGGATTCTTAGTTCAATGTCTATGGTCTACACGCATATGTCACTGTAGAACTATGTGGAGGCTGGATGCAACAAGATCAATTCACACTCCTCCTGCACATGCACACATTTTATATCTTTGAATGTAGGTACAGCACTAAACAATTCTCATTTTACAACAATAGAATTAATAAGAATTATTAATAAGAATTAATAAGAGAAGGTTGATAACCATTAGGTGCTTCCTAACTACTATAAATTCTTGTATTATACAATAAAAATTATATTGAAAAAGGTATACAGACTCCATTTTAGAACTACTAGTTAAAGAACCTAGAATATTTTTTGGCATGTTTTTAATGTTCAGTCCAAAGTCTAGTTTTCCTGTCTTCTTAAAGTTTTCACAGTATGTCAAAATAACTAATAATTAGCACACTAAACCCATTACAAACCTCTTAACACTAGGCAGAGAATACTTATGAATTCTCAGCAACAAAATACAAAACCTACTCATTAGCAATTATATCGAACAGTTTGCTTCTAAGATGCCACAATGCAGGCATAATTAGCCAATTAAGGAACAAAATAAATAATTATCTAATAAAAAAAGTGGGAGGAAGACTGTAGGCAATTTTCCTCTGGGAATATAAATACATTTCAAAGAGTCCAGCTAATATTGGCAGCCCCTTTCATTGTGTGAACCATCCTGTAGATCACTCCATCCAAAGCGGAGACAATTTTGCCTCCAATGTTATAATTTTCTGTCCAGCTTCTGGTCAGAAATCTTTGTATGTGAAAATAGCCAAGCAAATGAAGACAAAGCATAGAGACATTGTGATTGGGTGGCTGCTGTTGTTAATTTCTTAAACACCTTAACAGTCGTGTGACACTGAAGGAATGTACAATCACTTGGAAAACAACAAAGCCACCACCATATAATTTATATTTTAGTATCCACTGCAGAGGCTAGAAAAGCTGACTGTTGAAATCACTTCCTGATGGAATGGCTTGAGACTAGTTTATCTGAAGGAATGCCTGTTCTTGAATAAGCCTGCCATAGCACCAAGGCAAGTAAGCATCTTGGGAAAGAGGTCTGTCTTCTGTGACCTGCTAGGAAGAGATGTCAGATTGGCAGGGACCAGAAACATGACCTTTTCTCTGGAAGTCCCATGTCTTCAGTATGCCATCCCCAAGGAAATGACTGTGGTTTCATAATTCCTGGTGGTTATAAAGGGGGAAAAATGTGAACACTCATTGGCATTCAAGTACCTGTTGGGTTTTTAAGCTGTGAGTTAAGTCAGTGCTGGTTTAGTTCATATCTTCAAATAGTAATTTGGCGTTTGCTCATTGTTGCATACATAGTGCAATTATTTCTGTCTGTTTTTTGAAAAAATCTTGTCTACCACCTTGTGAGGGCACTGTTTACTGAAAAGCAGATGATAAATAATTCAATTAATAAACAAGCAAAAACAGTGCCTGGAGGTATTGATAGCATCTTTCAGAGCTGATAGGGCCACTGTGAGGCCCTCATGTGTCCACTGCACCCCCAAAATGCCTCAGGCCTAAAGCAGTTTCCTCCACTTTATATATCAGTCCATTCCTGGTGGCCATTTCAGGCAAGTGATTCATAGGGTCAGGAAAAGACACCATTTGATTTTCTATTATTCTCATTTTTCTTCAGGGGAGAGAGGAGAGAGAGAGACTTGTGGGGTTTTCTATCTCAGGAACCAAAGTTAGCCAGCTTTGAGTATCATGCACTTTGGCCAGGGAGGAAGCATTTACTAATTTACCTCAAGAAGCAACATGTCTCGGATGTTGTCATGAATGATGGGAATGGTGGGAAGACATTTGAGTAGAATAGTCAAAATGGAGGGCCAAACATCTACCAGACGATACTTCAATTTGGCTTCAGGCAAAAAGATAATTTCCACAGACAGTATTATTTTTAGAGGCAGTTAAAACTCTGCTTTATGTTGGAAAACATGCTGCTTTAGGAGGAAAGCTCTTAAAATGCACAAGAGGCTTATTTCTATGACACATCCTATACAATTGACAGCCTCAAAATATGTTAATAGTGCTAACTTCCAATGTTTTTACAAAAAAAAAAAAAAAAAAAACCCCCTCCGTTGTCAAGCTAAAAGCTGACAGTTTTTAAAGAACACGCAAATAGATTATGTATAGAATGCCAGGATTCATCTGTGATTTGTGTGAAGGACTTATAATGGCAATCCTCCCATTGCTCACTCTGGAGAAATGGGGCTGCACTTGGGACATGGGGCTCGTGGGTTGCAGACTCTCTAAGCTAAGTTAGCACAGGATTTTCAAGAGTATTAGTGACTGTTGGATCTTGATCAGTGCTGTAAATCTAGGATTATTATGATACTTTTTTTTTAATGCAATTGAGTTTTAGTTCTGGAAACCAAACTGAACTTAAATAAATAGGCACCCAACTGGATCATAGAAATTCATTGGCTTTCTTGTCCTAAAGATGCTTATCATCTCCTTTGGACCTTCCTACTAAGTTTCATCTTTTCCACTCTCCCATCATTTTATGACTGGTATCTTGAGACGGAGGATCCTGTTTTATTCTAAGGTTGTGACATCTCACCCCAATTCTGTTTGAGGTCCATTTCAGTGGTACTGATTCTGCCTTAGTTTTGACCTAGCCCAAGCAACCTGGATCCCATATCTAAATCAAAATTCATATATTCAAATCTTTTTGCCTCCCGTTGGGAAATTAATTGGTTTCACAGACCAGTTCCTTTTCTTCTGCTCACATCTGGACTTAGTACTTACACATGGGCCACACACACACACACACGCACACACAAGTATTTAGGTATACTTGGAAATTTGGGTATATCCAGTGTGATATTTCTTTCTCTTCTTACCTCTTTGAATATCAGACCATCTCCTAATGCCATATCACAAGTCACTTTGGAAAAAACACTTGTTAAAAAAAGAACAAAATACCATATACATATGGAGTGTGGTGATCTTGAAAGGAAAAGCCCAAAGTCTTTTCTGAGTGGGCGGAACTTTTTTTTTTTTTTTAAGAAGTAGTTCAGGACATGGTCAAGGACTGGAAATAGACAAGATAATTGAATTTAAATGTATGTAAGGCTAAACATTATAATGAAAGCAAGTCTTACAGCTTGGAGAGTGGGATGCCAATTCTTGATGATCCTATAATTCATTTAGGCTCATATAGCTGTATGTCCTCCTTGATCTAGACTTGCATCTCAGCAATAATTCAGGTTGCATAGGGATGGAGAGAGAGCCAGCATGGACTACAGGCCCTGGAGAGCAGGGTTTGATTCCCTGCTCAGCCATGGAACCCCTTGGGGTGGCTATGGGCTCATCATATGCTTTCAGCCCCAGAAAACCTCATGATGGGTTCAACTTAGGGTCACCAAGGCATGAAAGATACTTTTTGTCTCTTTCTGTAAATGTAGAATCAGAGAATCAGAGAGTTGGAAGGGGCCCTATGGGCCATCAGGTCCAATCCCCTGCTCAGTGAAGGATCTTCAGCTGCAGCACACCCTGGTGGCAGCTGTCCAGATTCTTTTTAATGACATCCAGAGAAGGATGTCTAGGCCATTATTTCCATTGCCAACCATTCGCAATGTCAAGATGTTCCTTCTAACGTTCAGTTGAAATCTATTGTCCCGAAAATGAGAATGATTAGACATAGTTCTACTTTTTGAGGCAGCAGAGAACAAGCCTGAATATGATTTTGCCATTATTACTGATAGACCTGTGCATTTGGATAGGCTCATGAGTTAAGTCTATCTAATGTTCATATGCTCACAGAAAGTCTTTGTTATGAGTATACTTGCCAGTCACAATCTATTAAATTCTGTGGAACTGATTCTCAAAAAGATGTGTCCTAGGTTGCCGCATAGGAAAATAATATCCCTGTAATCAGTACAACATTCCTTTCCAATGGCCATCTTGTTACCAGTTGAGATGTTGCTTGGTGTCCTTGGGAATGTGATTACTGAACAAAATCTGGACACGTTCAGGAGGTTTTAAAAGCATAGTCACAAAACCAGAACATTAGTTTATACCTTGGACATTTTATGATTTTGCTATGGCCTTTGGCCTCTGTTTGAAGGAAATAATTTAAATGGAAATGGTCTCTTAGTACAATAAACCACACAGCTTTATATGGAAGGAAAAGCTTATGTTTGCATCTTATAGCAGCGTGCAGAGATTGAGCTAAAATAAGCAAGTAAACTAAAGCCAAACAATACCTCCAGAAAAAAAAATGCAATGAAAAATGGTACAAATATTGACATACATCTACCAAAGCAAGCAGGAAGGGATGTGTGCTTAGTCAACCCTAACTCAGAGTTGTAGTTTTATTATTTTCATTATACATATATAGTCAGTCCTCCACATTTGCAGGTTTCACTTTTGTGGATTTGATTGTTCATGGATTATTTGCTGTCACCTCTGCTGTCTCTCTATACCATTTTAAATAGCGACTGCAAGTCTCATGAGACTGAGAAATTGCGAATGAGGCTTGTAAGTCCCTATTAAAACATGATGTGGGGTGGCAGTGGAGGTGTCAGTAAGCCCCACCAGCCACCTACTTCTGCCTTGTGAAGGAATCCTGATGCCTCAAAGGAATCCATGGTGGGTTGAATATGATGATCATACTTAAACGTGGTTTGGGGGGGGGTAGAGTTATTCATGGTTTTTCCACTTTCATGGGGATCCAGTGCCCCTAATCCTAGTGAATGTGGAGAGATGACTGTATATATATTCTATGCTTCTTACACTTAAAAGGCTAAATTGAAAATTAGTACCAACTAAGGTAGACCCAAGGAACTTGTTAATGACTACTTATATCCATGTCACCCATTTCAGTGAGTCTGCTCTAATTGAGACTAACACTGTATTTAGCCCAATTATACACAAATTAGATACAATGGCTGAAATCATGCATGTACTTTCAGCCCCAGAAAGCCCTATCATAGGTTTGCTTAGGGTTGTTGTAACTTGGAAATGACCTGAAGACACATGACAACAAGAACAAGAGTAAGAGCAGCTATGGTTTGTTAGTTACATTTGATAACACCACCCTCCAAAAATCTAGTTTTTCAGCCTGGCAGCACCTCCACCAAAGGGTTTCAAAGGTGGTGCAGACTGGGTCCATTCAAAGGCAGGTGAAGACATTTTTGTGCTGACAGGCTTTTTAAATTGATTGGATCTGGGCTTGTGATGCTGTGCAACTTTGTTTTAAGGTGATATTGTTTAATGTTTGTAAAATATTTTAATATTAGTATTAATTAATTAATAATATTGTTTTAACTTTATATATTGTTTAATTCTTTTTAAAATGTTATACTTTCATGGATGTTTTAAATGTATTCTGTTTTAATGTTGTCAGCCACCTTGAGTCCTACCAATAGGAGAAAGGTAGGGGAGGTATTTCAAGAACAGGCACTTGGAGAAAACTCACAGGATCCTGCCACCACTTCTTGTCTCAGGGCATCCAACAACTGCAACAATGCTGCAGACATAATTTCTCAGCCCCTCTACCTGGAGTACCTCAAACCCTTTTGTTGGGGTGCCCCACAATGAAAAGGTAGGTTTGGGGGGTCATGTTCAATCATCAACAACAGTAAACATGAACCCAAAGTTGTTATGAGAAGTCCAGTTTCCAATCTCTTAACTACTGAACAAAGTGCCGGTCTATAAAATGCTATTTGTTTATATATTCATGATATCTCATACTGCTTGATATCAGGAGATCTCCAAGCAGGTGGCATGAATAGGTATAAAGACCACATAAAAGCCACTTAAAGTGCTTTAAAAATAATTAAGTAACTTTAAATTTTTTAAAAAATGAACACTGAACAAGCCATTACAAAAGTGAGAATTGAAAATAATTATAAATATTTATAATCAGAATTATAATTTAATGATTACAAATTTAAACTAACATTTCACTTCAAGTTTTGGAAATGGCCTTGTATCTATGTGGTTTTAGCACAATTGTTTTAGAAAAGGAAAAAAAATAGCAACTACCAAAGGATTTTTTTCAAAATTTTTGTTCTGTGTAGGGCAGTTGATTGTAACAAAACATATAAATAGGGACAAGCAGAGGGTTAGGGACTCCCTTTTCCACTAATTTGCATTTGGCTCTGATTGGTGGACTTGGCATTCAATAAAGACCCTAGTAGATCCTTCAAGACTGAAAGAATATTTAAAAATATTTGAGAAATGGTCACAAAATGTACTTCTTGAGTATCGGGAAATCCTGATGAGAAAAATGCTGGACTTACGAGAATCTTTGCAGATTTGGGTTTATGTGGATTTAGGGGTGGTTTTTGTGTGTGTGTGTGTGTGTAGAAAAAACATTTTTATGTAGAATGTGTCCTGAACTGCAAATAGTCTTTGAAAATGCAGTACTTAAATTTTTTTTTTGAGTTAGCAGAAGAAAATTGCTACAATTAATCATTCCTTCCTTCAAGAATGTGATTAGTGAAGAACTACATCCGTAATTGAGAGAAAAGGAAAAGATCCTTTGACATGATGACGAAGGGGTGATTTTTACCTTCTATGATTTTCTAATAAGCCAATGTTCTCTGCTCTGTTGTGGGGCTATGTGGGGAGCAGGGAGAAATATAGTTTTGCATATATTTGCCAAGGCAATTCTGAATCTTTGCCAAAGAGGTTCTTTGATACTGCCACTATTACCTCCTTCTCATTGTCCACCCCAACTCCCTCCATGGCCCTTTTCGCACACAGTTTCTTTTGCGAGAGGTCCCCTTGAGCATTGTGTAAATGGAAGTGGTGGTCCGTACAACGCACTTCCATTTACGCGATGCTCAAGAGCTGGACACAGAGTGGACACACACCTTTTTATTTTCGGCTTGAAGCCGAAAATGGTGCGCAGTTGCACAATGCTCCTGGGGCCCACGCGCACTTACCTGCTGTGTGGTGCGTCAGGAGCCGGGCCTGTCGCGCTTCCTGCCACAGCGCTAGCCTACAATTCCCAGGTTGCACTGTGGTAGGAAAAGGCAGGGTGCTTGCGCGATGTTCACGCAACCAGGAAGCTCTGCAGAACTCAAGGAGCAGGGAAGTGGCAGCATTCCTGCTGAGGCTTTTCACGTGAGATGCCCCCCCCCCGCTGAGCAAACGGGTAACGTGTGAAAAGGGCCCATGACTAAGCCCACAGCTAGCTCCTTTAATAGTTTGTGCCAAATTTCTGCAGCAAATGGCTCAGCTGAGATCACACCATTGCAGTGGATTTGTTGACGGGGGGAGTTTGGGGAAATCTTGGGAAGCTTGGGGGGTTACTAAAGGGGGATTGGAGCTGCATGTGGCCCATGGGCCATACTTTTCCCCACCTATGTTCTAAAATAGTCCCCTCATTGATTTGCCCGTGATAGCTGTAATAGTGGTACAATTAGCAGAAGCTTTTCAGTCTCTGCTGCAAGCAAATACTCAAGGTTACAACTGTGGTTGACAGAGAGGTCTAAACTGGTATTTGGAATCACCACCTCCTCACATCCATCAGAACATTTACCCGTGTGCAAACAAGACCTGCTGTTTGCATGAGACATGGATATAAGATGATGGTGTGTGTTTGTGGGGAGGCGGGAGATTGTTGATATCCACAAGGCCTGTGCCTTTTTTCTCTAAAAAATTCAAAGAATGAAATAAGTTTCCCTTCACATAATATCAGGGAAGAAGATGCCATTGCTTGTCCTGAGAGAAGAAATAGATCTCTGCTTACATATCAAATTTATGCCAGATATGTAGACACTTACAGGTGATCTATGTATTTATAAAAACAAACCCTGAGCAAAAATGGTCCTAGGACCACAGGGGTGAAATTAAAAATTGAAGAACTCTTTGTTTGTTGCAAGATTTTTGAGCGGCAAGTTCTGTAAGTGCCAAACTATTGCTATGCTTATTGCCTGAAGCAGAGACTTGCTAAACATTTCAGTGCTCGGGATAGAAATCACAAATAATAGGCTCACTCTTCTGGGTTGAGATCATGACTGGGGTGGAATGTTTTTGACTTACAGGAGCAGCTTGGAAGACATGTTGACACTGCATTTGATAGAACAAATCCAAATGCATTTTACTGATTTGCAGCTGACAGTTATGCAATAAGGGGGCACTGTCCATCTCTCGTCTGAAGCAATCCCATAGTATCTCTCTGTTTGTTTTTCTCTAACATTTTTCCTCTATTGCACTTTATTATACATTTTTTACAGAACCAGACTAGATAAAAGCCTCATATCCTCCTTCTTTCTTATTATTATTTCACTTTTCTGCAATGTTGGCACTTTTCTTTTTAATTTTACCAAGAGTTTTTATTATCTCCCCACCACCATTTTGTCCATTTACCTAGAGTTCCTTTTAAAACTGTGCTTGGCAAAACGATCTTAGAATTCTTTGCCTAAGAAAACTTTATGAAATTCATGAGATCACCATAAGATAACAGTGGCCTGAAGTCAGTCTCTCATACATACTTGTACACACACACTATTTTCTGTATTTCTTTTTGTTTGTGAAGACATTTAGTCTGTCTACACCTCACCCTATCTCAGGATTGTCTCTTTTCATAGCACAAGTTGCTGTGAACCCAATTGGCTTGCTTCTATATCTAAGATGATACAGAGAGAAAAGCATTATGAGCCCAGTTTTCTCCAAAAGTTGAATTAATGACAGAATTACAGACACAGTCATTTATTCTCCTAGGTTCATCTTTATCTTCCTCTGAGAAAATATTGCTAGTTCATTTTGCACTTGACATTTAACTAAGGAGGCTGCTCATCTGATCTTTCTTTTTCCTTCCATACTCTGACTTCAGCTTTTGTGTGAGATCTAGGGAAACCTTTATACACTGAAAAAAAAATCAACAACAACCCTAATTTAAAATCACACACACACATATAACTAGATTGCTGAGTCCCTGGGATATTTGAATTTAAATTTATTGTTGTTGTTACAACTATCCAATGTAGGTTCACAGGAGTAAACTTGGAAATTGCATGGGAATCAAATGAGTCATACGTCTGAAGTTAGAAGTTACTGGAGAATGTCTAGCATTGTATGAGTAGCAGGCAAGCTTTGCTACATTTATCTTCCACCTCATTCCTAAAACCTCAGATACACTCTCTCTAGTGCCAGGAGGACCTTCTGGAGGTTGAAAGTTCTTTTGGACTGGGCTACCAGGGGAAGGGAGAATAATATCAAGAATTTTGCATGTACAGTGAAAGATTCCTCAGGTTGACTTGAGATACACCCACCTCACCCCCTAGGATTTAAAAGAATTCTCTTTAAGCCTATAGTTTCATTGGTCTGTAGTTTCATTGAAAGTATCTATTCATACCTTTTGAGATTCATTGCCAAGATAGCATGCATGTTTACTTTGGAAATCTGCACATCTGTGAGGCCTAGGATACATTCCAGAGAAATAAAAATGTGCACAAAACCAAAGGTACATTTTTAAAATGCCATTGGCTGAAATGTGTGCAGTTGGAAAAAAAGAGACCTAAATACACTTCATATAATATGAGAAAAATGTGTAAGAATTGTGTACCTTAGAAAAAACATGTATGGAAAATACAGACAGGTTTCCATACAGAAATAAAGAAGGAAAGAAAAAAGTCTTGTAACCTCCTATGCCACAGTAGAAGCTTTGCACTAGCAGTTGAATACCAAATATTAGAAGCAAGAACATGAGGACCCAGAGGTCAGAGTATGGAAGAGCTATTTTCTCCCAGCCAGCATGACCACTGGGAGCTGTAGTCTGAAAACATAATGCTTCCAAATACTGGCAGTGGCCTTCTTGCCTTGATTGGAGGCTCCTGAGAAGCATCTACCTGACTGACATTGAAAAGAAGATTCTGGGTAAGTCTCAGACTTTATTTGATATTGCAGGCCTCTTCTGACATTCTTAGCTGTATAAAACCTATGTGAAAAATAATAAGAATATGTCCAGCTTCCCTTGGACTTCCCCCATGGATATTTTGCCAGACTAAGCCTTCTCAAAGCCACCTGGTATCACTTGTGAGAGAAAGGCACAAGGCCAGGAATGAATTCATTATTACTTGCAACTGTGCCTAGTAAAACTGAGGGAACAAAATTCACTGTAAAATGGAAGCATGATGGCACACCATGTATCCTCCCCAATAAATGAAGCATTGTCAGAAATGGTGTCCTGGAGGTTCTCAACCCTGCTGAACCATGTTGCTCTGATGGATAGCTAGCCCAGAGGTGGCAACTTTACGGGAGCAGATGGAAAACTCTGTGGGGCTTGACACTGCAGTGCTATCCCCAACTTCTGTAGTGGTAATGCTGCAATGTTAGATTGGTGGAAAAAGGGAAAGTAAACAGTTTCCTTTGCTAGCAGTTGGCCACAGTAGTGTAGGCAGTCAAGAGTCTGCCCTGAGCTTCCTTGTCAGATGGAGATGTTGTGCAACTGGGAAGAGACTGGCTGGTAACACTGTCCATATTAGTGAAGGAAACCTTGGAAGTGTCAGGATCTGGACAAGCATATGTTGTTAAACTGTGTTCTAGCAGGGAAAAGAGAGTATCCTTAGGGATCATTTAAATACTTTTCTGGGGCACCAAAGTACTGGAGATAAGGGATGGGAAAATCCATTAGCTTCACTATTTTCTATATTTGAATTTCATATTCATTTTGTTTATTTCATTTATGGTCATGGACTAAATAAAAACTTGAGTAAAAATAATTATAAAAATAACAAAACTACATATTTACATTTACAGCTAAAATTAATACAACATAGACTGAGTACTAAGTACACTACGTATACTGTGTTTATATAAAAAACCTAAATATAAAAACTAGTAAAATTTCAAGTGTGGTATTTATGATTTGAATATACCAAGAGTATCTAAAATTCCTAAATTAAAAATGCCCTGCAATATTTGTCTACAGGTAGTAATGGCAGAGGCACAAAACCTAGCCACCTTCTCTGTAATTTGTATATCCAAATGCACAAGCAGGAAAGAAAAGTAAAATATTTCTGATTTTCCTGGAAATTTTTGTAAAATTGGAGTCATTAATGTGGAACAAATACCTTGATAAAATGGAGAATACGTTAAAACATGATCATCATCATCTGCATATAGATGAATTGAGATTGGGCGGTGAGCCAGTGGTGGAGAATGGAAGATTTTCCCCTTTAAAGATCTAACCAGCAAATTGATATACAAATTAAATAATAAAGGGGCCAGAATACAGCCCTGTTTAAAACTCCCAGATGTAGGAAATTCATTGGAAATATGGTCTGTGTTGTCACATCTTATTCTCAGGCTTGTATTTTCATAAAAGCCACAGATAAGTGTTAAACTTTTATCAGTTGATGTATCCTATAATTTCCTCAATAGTTTATCCCTAGATACTAGATCAAAGGCAGATTTAAAGTCAACAAAAGCTACATATAGTGTTCCACCCTATGGGGCAGAATATTTTTCAGGTAGATGGTGTAAAATAAGCCCTTGGTCTCTTGTTGGTCACCTGGCTCAAAAACCTGCTTGTTCTTCTTTCAATATATTTTCTTGTTCCTGCCATTCCAATAATTTAACCTGAAAATGCCTGGCACATAATTGGCCAATTACGCTCAACTAGCTGATTGGTCTATAGTTTGCCAGCTCTGAATGGTCACCTTTCTTGTAAATAGGAATAATTAATATCAACAAGCCCCAACAATCTTTTGGAAAAGTAGGTGTTCAGTCACTCTGTGTAAATAACTGCTGTAACCAGGGTCCACTATTTTAATTTTTTTAAAATAAATATAACATCTGAAGGAATGTTATCACTTCCCAGTGCCTTACTCAGTTTTAATTGAGAGATTAACTTTTGCAGCTCAGCTTCTATTAACTGGTGACCAATCAGGTAATTCACTTCTTATATTTGTTTTTCTTCCTCTTAAGTTCTTTCCTCCCAAAAGATGGAGAAATTTGAAAATCATGGCAGATTCTCCCCCCCCCAAAAAAAAAGAAAAGAAAAGAAAGAAGAAAGAAACTGAAACTGAAACAAAATTAACCCACATCAACAATTCCTACTACAAAAAAGACCATTGAGGTCAAAAATAAGGAACTTCTAAGGAATGGAAAAGTAGCAGCAACTCTAAATAAGCACTACAGATGTGCTTGAAAAATAGGAATTCAAAGTCAGACTTTGAGAGTTAAGCACTGAAAACCCTAGGCCTGAATGGATGAATTCAGAAGAAATTTCAATTTCTTCCACATTCTGGTTTTGCATTTTCACCCCAAGTACTTTCTATCCCATACATAAAGCAATACGCAGAAATTCTGTTCCAAATACATGGAAACAAAATTCTCCTTCATCCCTCCTGAAGGCTGATTCTTCTCCTATTGGCTGCTTAGCCATCTATCTTGAACTTTCACTGTTGTTAGATTCAAGCTTATTGGCGCTGAGCGGCACTAGGGGACAGTGGTGATAAATAAATATGGCCATGAGTTATAACTGCCAGGTCAGAATGGAGTGAAATCTCGTCCAAATGAAAAAGGGAGCTATAGTCAAATAGATCCAGAATTTATGGGCATCAGAAAGGGCTGCAGTGTATATCAACATTTAATTTTCTAGGTTTATTTTAGTCAAATGCAGTTTGATGTGACAGCTCCGCAATGAAAAAGGTGTTCAGGCTGCCCAATGGATGATGTATGACAACAAAACATTAGACACTTTCAGAAGGATTTGTCAAATAAAGCATCTCATGAATATGTTGCCTGGATTCCTATTAAAATTCCCTCTTTGTAGAGCACATCAATAAGGAAGAGTCTTTAAAAGAGAGTTTACACCTTTCTTAGCCTGATGCTGATGGGGAGAATACTGTCCTGTTGATTAATTGCCAGTATCATTGGGAACAATGAAGGAACAATGGACTTTAAAAAATGATTTAACCTCTGGTGTTCTGTATGATTACAAGTTTAGATGAAAAGTGAAAATGTGAGGAAAAACCACAATACCTTGCTATTTACTTTTCCAACCTATGAATGCAGCAAATGCATTATCTAAAAAATAAGAGCCACATACTACATCACCTACTTACTTACAAATGTGTAACGGACATCTCCAGGCCTGACCCCTCAAACCTACTTTAACAGCCAACTACCACACCAAGAGATGAAGATTTGTTCAGCTGGTGATTGGGGTGGAGCAAGTTGATGTTTCCACCCCTCCTACCAGCAAGGGAGGCAACAATGAGGAATTGCAAGTGGGATACTGCTTCTGATCGTCACAGCTTTGCTTGCTGACGGGAGAGACAAGAATGTCATTCTGCTGTTCCCTGATCACCAGTAGACCAGATCTCCATCTCTTGGTGCAGCTGCTGGCTGTTAATATAGCTTTGGATGGACATGTATGAACATGGCAATAGTGCCACAACCATGAATATG
This sequence comes from Ctenosaura bakeri, assembly GCA_948474755.1. Classification (NCBI taxonomy): domain Eukaryota; kingdom Metazoa; phylum Chordata; class Lepidosauria; order Squamata; family Iguanidae; genus Ctenosaura; species Ctenosaura bakeri. The sequence goes on from CAOLHI010000961.1 coordinate 457,584, forward strand.
TAGTATTCATAAACATGGAAAAGTTATGGCCCCATAACTCTAGGTTACACATTCTTAATTGTAATACAGAATGCCAGCCAGAGCCTTCATTTCTTCTCATCCTTCCTACCTGAGTTCCTAGCCTTCCTAAATTTAGAGCAACCTTAAACCTGGCATCTCCTCTGTTTCTGATTTCATAGGGTGAGTGACATTACTTATGTTGCCAAAACAATGCCATCTGTACATAGGCTTGGGGCAATCCTAATCAATTTTACAAGGACCGTGACTTCCTTAAAAGATGAGACCTCAAAGCAACTCAGTACTGAGTGTACTTTGAGGTCAAAGAATGATAACTTTTGTTGTTGGTGTTGTTGCTTTCTGTTTTGGAGAGACGGAGACTGAGATAGAATACCAGGGAGGAGAGCAGAGTTGACTCACTGAGAAGAAGTATTCTACATTTTATTTATGATGTCTGTAGTTTGTCTTTTATCCTCCCTTTCCACTAAAAATAGCAGTCAGGGTGGCAAATAGACATAACTGAAAACACATTAAATGCAAATTAAAAATAACAACAAGAAAATAAACACAGCTATCAGAAATCCAATTGCACCAAAAAAGATTTAAGGGTGATAAGACAAGATAAAGCTATAGATGTACAATAACATTATTGATGATCAATGCATGCAGCAGATGTTTCATAGCAAAGAAAGCCCATCTCTTTCATAATGTACAATGCGAGTCATGGGGGAGTATGTGCACCTTCCTGCCTTGGGAAATGGCCAAAGGCATGGCTGAAATGAAAAGTTGATATAAGGTGCACATGTAGGTTAGACAAAAGAAACTAGTGTGTATATTACAAACTGTAATAATTCACCCTACTTCTGGAAGCTGCAAGAAGGAAGAAGTAGATCAACTATATGAAATACCTTTCTTCCATCTTTCACAGGTAAATCAAGAGGTGGGAAAATAGAGGCTAGTCAGTTTCTCACAAGATACCCTACTTGCTGGCAAAGAAGACTCACTCCCCCCACCAAAAACATGCTGTTTGAAAATGGGATATGTCTTGTTGGCATATTGGCATATAAATGGGGTGTATCTTATATGGTTGTGTGTCTTATACACTGGCAAATACAGTAAATATGATATTGCTGTGTGCCTTCAAGCTGCTTATGACTTATGGTGACACTAAGGTGAACTTACCATGGGGTTTTCTTGACAAGATTTGTTCAGAGGGGATTTGTTTTTGTCTTCCTCTGAGGCTGAAAGATTGTGACTTTCCCAAGGTCACCCAGGGGGTTTCTATGGCTGTGGGGATTCAAACCCTTGTTTCCAGAATTGTAATCCAGCACTTGAATCACTACATCATATTGGCTCTGATAAGTTTGATATCATTTTCTTATATACTGGAATGTTATGCCAGGGTCAATGTTTAATGGGGCCCAGATGGCAGGGTTGACAGCAGTAAGTATAAACTCCTTCATGTCTCTTTTTAGGCTATGAAATAGCATCTGGGGGATATGCAGACAACCATGATTGTCATGACACTTGCTGTGTCCGTTTTATAACTAATATTTTTAGCTGGCATCCTGTTGCTTAGTTCCGGCTGCACTAGAACAATTGAATCCACTGTTGAAAGATGAGTCAACACATTTAAAGAAGCAAATAGATTCAATGGCTCTACTCTAATTGGACCTAACAGCAGGATTTAGACCTTCCACATAAAACCATCACAATAATCCATAGCAATAATCAAGAATCCAACATTGTTCAATAAATCTGATTTGTACTTTAATCTTCTCTCTTTCTCATCTTGACACATGCTATGACTCACACAGAAAGAACTGAATCCGTGTTTTAGTGTACATTTCTGTGTGTATCTGGGTGGGAGGGGGGACAGGGAGGTAATGATTCTGTACAAAAGAAGAAATAAAAATGTCCCTTTCATATACCTTCAAAATGTGAGCCAAGATGGAAAAGCAAGCTGTGAGGGAATCATGGCAAAACATTTTTGTCCCTTGCTTCTCTTCTTGGTCAAGCGCTTGAAGTGTGAGGGATTATTGCCGAGACTGCAATAATTCTGAAACATGGGGCAAGCTCTGTGGAGAGGGCTGCGCTGATGAGATAAGTAAAACCATCTCCCTATGACCATCTTGACTCAGCAGCATCCAGAATATAATTATCATGGTGGGTCACTTAGAAGCCAAGGACGCACAACTGGGTTCCAAATGAAACTATATGCCTTTACATCGCTTGACACAAAATGCTGTTTCAAAGTCCTCCATTAAAGCATACTGTGAGTCTGTAAAATATTTAAAGGACATGATCACAAATTACAGAAAAATCTGATAAATATTTGCTGTGGGTTTTTGTTATTGTTGAAGTGTGTGTGTTTCTTTTTGAAAGTTGGTGAGACATTGCAAGAAATGTGGGGCTGCTAGTGAAACAACATTTCACATGGCACTTTTCCCACCACTTCAATACCAAGTACTCCTTGTGCTGCTTTTTGATGTCATTATATTATGCGCTTTCACCTACCAGTGGCAGTCTGTGGATGGTGTTGGGTGGGCAGGCATAATTAGATCACAATAGGACTCAGCATGAGTTGTTCTAGATAGTATAGACTAAGAGATGAGAAAGTGAAGTTATCTGCAGTTTTTATCCATTCATATTCATTAGTATGAATACCAAAGCTTGGGCTTTATATATAGATATAGATAGACTTAGAACTCCCAGAATGCTCCAGGCAGTATTATCGAAGCACTGATAAATATTTGCCCCCTAACATAATTGTCTGGATTCTAGCTCCTTTCCAAATGAAAAAAAAAATCATTCAGTATTGTACACTGCAATCTGAACACAAATCATTCAGTCTCTTGAAACGTTATTTTGAGGCTACAGCTCTGGGATTCCTCCAGCCTGCATAGGCTTGCTGATATCTTGTATTTGACTCCTGTAAACACCAATGGCCCATAGCCTGTGTGGAGCGTGTGTATATATGTGCCCTGCTCTGGCATTTAGGAGAAAACTCCCCATTACTGTTAGTTGCAGTGCAAGCGACCTCCTCAAAGCAAATTAACTGATGGACTAGTAGTTTCAACTCTCCCCAGTTTTTTTTTTTTTTTTTTTACTTATCACTGATGGGGATTAGACTAAATGAACAATAAGCAGGGTCAAGAAACGTCCTTTTAAGAAGAATAAAAGCATTGACCTGATGAAGCCATCTATAATCAAACAGTGGAAAGATGATGCTGTGGGACCAAGAGCATCACCCTCCTACTGCTTGGTTATGGATGCCTTCAGCAGGTCATTGCATTCAGTCTTCTTGAAAGAACAAAAATTCCCAAACTATGCCAAGCTGTACTAGCATGTTCTTATTTTCTTTCACATGTTATCTATGAATGTTTGAATTTGTGGCTCTCTCTTATTTATGTCTATGACTATTTCTGCATGGTGTTGCAGTCATCCTGTTGGGATGGGATGGCAGCGGTCTGTAGGTCATGCTTTCACACAATGTTGTGGTTGTCCCACTGCCATCCCTCCCAGCTCCGTCATGATTGTGGGATATTTGCTTAAAGGGATATATCTGTTAAGTGCCTGTGATCGTGTGATGCTCCTGTCCTCCCTGGCCATGTGGAAGGTCAGGAAGCACGATGGAGGTACTTCCTTCCCCAGCACAGCATGGGACAGAGTCCAGCTGCACTGCGGAAAACAGGTACACGTCACTCGTGGTCCCTTTCACAGGTGATTGGTCAGGTGCAGAGGAGAGCATTCCTGTCATGGATGCTTCTCGGCAAAGACGCTACCAGTATTGTGGACGGGAGGACAATGGGATCAGGTAAGGTGCAGAAATGGTCATAGTCTATATCTATACCTATACCTATATGCCCCTTATTGTTGTGTGCCTTAAAGTTGTCTCTGACTTATGATGACCCTAAGGTGAATCTATCACAGGGTTTTCTAGACAAGATTTTTTCAGAGGGGCTTTTCTATTGCCTTCCTCTAAGGCTGAGAGAATGTGACTTATCCAAGGTCACACAGAGAGTTTCCATGGCCAAGCAAGGATTCAAACTCTGATCCCCCAGACTCTCAGCCCAGCACTCAAACCAGTATACCTTTCTGTTTATGTTTCTTTCTCTATCTACCTTAGTTCTTTGCATCCAAAGAAATCTACAAACCTTTGAATTGGCTGGAACTAGTACAGAATAAAGACTGGAATGCTATTGGTGCTCTCTGTCAGTGTAACAGACCATTATCCCAGTGTGGTACACTTTTTGTGGTTGTAGAGGAGCAGCAGTGTGTGAGGGAGGAGAATTTCTCTGTCTTCCTCAATCTATCGCATTGTGCTGTTTATGGCATTCACACTCTGTTTGTGCCACCTCTACTTAAACATTTTTTTTAAAAAATAGAGACAATCTGTGTGTACAGTTTAGTACATGTGTACTATAAGGATTTTGGCCTAATGCTAGGAAACTGCACTGTTTTATTTTAGCTAAGAGAGCAAAGCAGTCCATTTACACCATTCCAGTGTAGACCATTGACCTTGGAATGTCAGGGGGCTAGCTTTATGTTACTTTGTGTGTGTGTGGAACATGAATGTGCAATATAATAATTTCCCAATGAGATAAAAAAGATTTGTAGGGAATAATTCCATGCCATCACCAAAGTGGCATTGAAATGTTGCTGCTCTTTGAAAGCTTATGAAATATAAATCATGCTGATTGATAGTGAAAGATAAGTTGACTCTCACATATGACTGCCTTTACAAAGGTTGTTGGCTGCATTAATTAAATAGTCTAAGGCTGGGTTGCTGATTCAGGAAAATAAACCAGCACCTGATGTTAGAGTTGGCTTCAGTCCATCCTGTTTTTATCTGGAAATCAAATGTCATCATAGGACACGTTCCAAGCTTTTGAAATAGGTCCACATCAAATTAAGAAAGAAAGAAAGTAAGTTACTTACTTCCTATTGGGAGCAACTTCGCTGATCAAGGCAGCCTGGCAGCCAAAGATTTTCAGACAATAATGCAATTATTTATTTCTTTACAAACCCTTTTTAAAAATGCCCCTATAACTGTAATATAGATATATTTATATTTTTAGATATTTGGATGCAAACAAAAAGAACCCTAAGATGGGGTGGAGGAAATGGCAGCCAGAGGCATCCCTAGCCCGCCCCCCAACCCCCAAGTCTCTCTGATCCCTTGCACCCAACAAAAGTATTCATCAGTTGCTACTCAAGGAATGATAGATCCCTTTAAAACGCCTCCAGCCCTTGAAAGAAACTGCCCAAAATAGATATAAATGGAAAGTGGGAGATACTTCAAGATTTTATTTGGGCCAGTATATGACTGATGAGGAATCTGGTTGAAACCTGCTGAGGGGTCAACATTCCCTTCTGCACTCTCCACATCTGTCCATCCTTGGTGTAATATCACAGATTCACACCTAGACCTCCACTTGAACTGGGACTGCAGTTTAGGGAAGCAATCTACAGTGATTCTTGGGTTTTCTTCTGAACTTTTTTTGTGTCTGCAACAGTGGGCAACTGTCCAGTAACACTACCCCAACTGTTAGGTTTCTGCTATCCTCATATGGAAGACACATTTGTAGAGAGATGTCTCCTCTATTCAGTGCTGTGAATGAGAGAACTTCCAGAGCCCTGATCATCAATATCCCTTCTCAGATCTTGCAAACTCAAGCTATCAGTGATATGATCTTCCACTTTTCCTGTTGCCTTCTGTTTTATGGAACATTATCATCTTTTCCAATGAGTCAGGTCCTTTCTCCCCCACCCATGAGTCATGTCATCTCTGTTGCTTCCTCACTCACATGGCTAGGACATACCTCATTAGAATGGATGTAATGTAATGGAAATCATGCATGAGAAAAATGTATACCCCTCTAAGCAGGGAAAATTAACTGTCATTCCATATGTACCTTACATGAAAAAAAAAAATCATCATTGGTTGTACCAAGAGGGACCAAAGGAAATAGCTGTAACAAGGAAGATGAGATTGGTGCATTAGGTAATAATGTATCTTTTCAAATTCTGCAATTCCGTAGGAGAAATGGACATTACTTATATATAGGGAAGGGGCAAAAGGAAAAGCTACAATTTTCAAATAGAGCCTATTATTTTTCATAATAGGTCTCCCACTTTTGATGATAAAGTCACTACAGGTATGTGAGATGGATGTTGTTTTACAAGCTGCTTTTGGTTCAGAATTTTTTTCCCCAGTGATGGTTTTAAATGGATGTGAGATTTTAGCATACCTGTTAATTTAGTCTAATTTCAATTAGCCATTCTGATGTGCTTTCAGAAGATAAAGCACTTGAGCCCTATAGAAAAGGAAGGGGCTGAGGGGGCTGTAGAAGCTGGAAAGAATGGCTCAGACACATAAATGGTACACTCTCATATTTGCTTTTAGAGTTAAATAAATGGTGTGCTGATTAAGAAACAGCAGAGCACTGTTACACAGTTGTCAGGAGAGACAATATAAGCTGCTGGAAAGGTCAGGCTGGTGAATTAATGTAATTTAAGTAAATAAATTGGATGAACCTTGGTGTCAGAAAATTAGTCTTTGTACAAATTAATTTGCATGGTAGGTTGAAAGGTGGCTAGTAGACTTACATTCTTTGTGGTAAACCTTTTCTCTATACAGAACTTCACAGGGTGTACATGAAAATGAAGGGATAAGTAGTTTTACTTGGGAAAGTTTATGCACTATCACAGGAGTAGGCAAAATGTTTGCCCCAAAGCTGTTTTTACAACCTTCTCACATCTTCAAGTTTCCTGCACTACCCTTTTTCTGGCCAGTTTGAGAGAGAGAGAGAGAGAGAGAGAGAGAGAGAGAGAGATGAACGACTTTTTCTGGAATAGATAGCAATTCACCTTCTATGTAGGTTGCAGAGTCCCCTGTTGTTCTGAACCAGAAACCAGTTTCTGTTATTTTTGATGTGGGGGTGGGGGGCATTTGAGGCAAAATATGCAGCCTCCAGAGGATTCCAGTACAACCTCCACTGGTGTCTCATTTTATTTTATGTCCTATGAGGTAATATTTTATGTCCTATGAGATAATCTTGTGCAGTGGTTATACCACTGGAGTAAGTCTGTGGCAATCCAGATTCAAATCCCCGCTAGGAAGTTCCTTGGAAGACTTTGGGCCAGTCTCTCAAGCTAATCTACTTCATAGGTTTGTTATTAAGTTAAGAATGGGGAAGACAGTCATGTACTGCACTATGCACTCCTTTGATAACATTGGCCAAGCAGGGTGAGCCCTGGTTAGTACTTGGATGGGAGACTGCTGATGAATACCAAGTGTTGGCTATATTTCAGAGGAAGGTACTGGCAAAGTCACCTCTGAGTATTCCTTGCTTAAGAAAACCCTATGAATTTCATGGGGGTCACCATAAGTCAACAGGTGACTTGAAGCTATACACAAACATAAGGGATATAAATGGGACAAACAAATATATAATAGAATGGAGCTGTTTTTGCAACTTGTAGGGATTTTCAGACATGAACTGCTGGTCAAGATCTTGTATAATCAGCTGTAGTTATGATGATGGAGTGATTCTTAATAATGATCCATCCAGCTCACTCTCATCAGTGAAGTCCAGTATAAAAAGCAGCAGCAGGGGATCCTGTGGGGTTCTTTCCCAACCGTTTTTTGCACCATGCCTCCCTGACAGGAGGCAAGATGCTTATCGTTCGGTGCATCTCGGAACACCTTCAACTGGTGCAGCTACCTGGTTTCTAAGATGGGTTTTGGGAGGCATTTGGAGTCCTAGCAATGGCACCATGACAATAAATGTGAATTGCTATATTTATGATGCTGTAACTCTGGCTTATCACATTGTAAATACTGAATACGATACCAGCCAATATATACAAAGACATAATAAACTGGTCTAACACTTCTACTACCATAAGTTCCGGTTAATCAGAGATCTTTCATCATTTTTAGGAACACTGGAGTTGTTCCAGAGTAAATGACAGTTCCTTCCATTCACCAAGTAAAAAAGAGATAGTTAGGTGACCAAAATCACAGAGAGAGAGAGAGAGAGAGAGAGAGGGAGTTTCAGAGTAGTTGAATAATCCTAAGAAAAATGAGCAGGGGGGAACTACTTCTTACTTATTCACACACACAAGTAGCTTCAGAAGGGCTGAACGCATTTTCAAACCTAAGAAGAATGAGAGAAATAACCTGACATTTCTTTTTCTCTTACTTAGCAACAAACAAATGGACTTTCTCAAATGAACACCTCCCCGGTCTTTTCAGTCTAACTAGCCCTCCAGCAGATCCTAGACTAAGTAAATAAAAAAACAGGAAAAGAGAAAATATATAATTTCAGTGACATCATACACAAGCCTTCCTTAAAAATGCCACATGTGGAAGTGTCAGTAAATCCAATGAGAATATTGGCACAGATTGGAAGCCAGGGCTGTCACTTAAATTCTATTTGAATGCCTCCACAACACACACATCATTAAAATGCTCCAGATTGGAGGTGAGTGGAGGATGCAGGCCTGTTTTTTGCTGTTCCAGAAGGTAGGACCAGGTCCAATGTTTTTAAGTTACAGGATGGTAGTTTTTGAATGAACATTAGAAGGAACTCTTTAACAGTAAGAGTGGTTGAGCAATGGAATCAGTTTCCTTGAGAGGTGATGGGATATTCCTCTCTGGACATCTTCAGAAAGAGACTGGACAGCTACTTGCTAGAGATGCTTTAGCTGTGATCCTGCATTGAGCAGAGAGTGGGATCTGATGGCCCACAGAGTGTCCTCCACCTCTATGATTCTCTGATTCTATGAAAAAAAAATTCTCCACTTTTTCTCCTTTCAGTGCTAAAACATATGGTTCTCCAAAGTCCTCTGTGCATATGTAACATGTACAGCAGAAGGTGTTCCTGGTTTGTTTGTTTTTTAAAATCTCTCTGTGTGTATCTGCCTTCAAGTCACCTGTCGACTTATGGCAGTCTCATGAATTTCATTGGATTTTCCGAGGCAAGCAATATTCAGGGGTGGTTTTATGAGTTCCTTCCTCTGAAATATAGCCTATAGCTCCTGATATTCCTGGGTGGTCTCCCATCCAAGCACTAACCAGGGTTTACCCTGTTTAGCTTCCAACATCAGATGATATCTGATGCCTTTAGGGTATTTTAGGCCAGTAGGAAAACATTGTAATGGAGAAGAAGAAGAAGAAAAAGAAGAGGAGGAGGGGGAGGGGGAGGAGGGGAATGGGGGGAACTGAACTGAGTGAACCAAACACTGAATTGTGACACAAGGTTCAGAATATCAGCTCATTATTTTGCCTAAGTCAATGTTCTGTTTGAGGAAGCAATAAATTCTGTGTTATTTCTTTTTTATTTTTTATTTAATTATATAAAACAGAACATTTATAAATGACATTAGTGATTATATTACAATCTTTTAAAGAAAATTCAGCATTATGATAGATATACATCTTGATTAATGTCAAATGCATCTTATGTCCCTTCTTAACAATTTCTAATTTGTGGCTCATCACTCATAACTTACACACTTGG